>JTEE01000287.1:9444-43522 GCA_002896455.3 Chlorella sp. ArM0029B
CAATCAATCTAGCAATCAATCAATCAATCAATCTAGCAATCAATCTAGCAATCAATCTAGCAATCAATCTAGCAATCAATCTAGCAATCAATCTAGCAATCAATCTAGCAATCAATCTAGCAACGGGCAAGGGCAAGAGGGCGCAGAAGCGCGCGCCAGCAGCAAAGCGACCCCGGGAGACGACGGAGAAGCAAAGCGCCGCGCCGCGCGGTGCTGGCGAGCCAGCAGGTGAGTTTGAGTTTCTGGGCTGAGCTGTGCAGCAGCGGATAAGGCCACACATTGCCGCGCGACAGTACACTGCGTTCACTAAAGAGCGCTGATAAGGCACGCTGAGGCCAGAGTGCTGCTGCCGCCAGCGGCGGGCCAAGAGTAGCTGTTGCCGCCGCTCAATTTTTTGACGCTGTGCCATGCCGCCTGCAGGGCACACCACGCGGGCCAAGCGGGGTGCGGCTGCTGCTGCCGCTGAACTCACACGCGCCACAGCAGCAGCAGAGGCAGCAAGGGAGGCGGCCGGCAGCCTCCCGGCCTCACCAGGTTCCGAGTATGAAGCCCGCAGCAGCGAGGGCAGCGACAGTGATGGCAGCCCTGTGCCGCTGTCCCGTGAACAGCGGGAGGAGGAGGAGCAGCCTGCGGAACATAGAGGTGACGGCGGGGCTGACGCAGGTCTGGGCGGTGGGCTGCCGCATGTGCCCCCTGCCCACGGACTGCCCGCGCCGGGCGCAGCTGTCGGTGTGCAGCAGCAGCAGCAGGCCAGCAGGGCGGCAAGCCTGCCCACCTGTTCCTGCTAGCCTGGCSCACGTTCAAGGTGCGTAACAGCAGCCAGGCCTTAGCACCTCCTGATCCACTTTGTGGTGTGTCCATCCAGCTGTTATCATGCCTGCCTTGCCCGCCTCCGTGCCTGCCCTGCCCGCCTCCCTCTGGGCCTACTCGCCTACGACGCATCCGACGCACCGCTTTCGCACGCCCAGGTGGCCGCTGCATTCTTAACCAGCGTGCCTGCCTTTGTGCCTGTACCCAGCCTGCTCGCTAATCACTGCCCCTTGTTGGCTCTCTGCAGGAGCGCATGAACGCCTTCTTGCGGGGCGAGCTGCAGGCAGGCAGGTACTCTGTCACTTATTGCAGCACTCACGGCTGAACCGCTGCGCATCTTCTTCACTCACATGGGCGTGCCGGTGCCCAACTCTCTGCGGCTGAAGCAATGCGAGACTAATGAGACCCGACTGCAGCAGCACGTCCGGTACACCAACGCAATGAAGCAGCTGGCAGGTATGCCTGGCAGCACATGGGGCAGCTGAGGGCACTGCCTGGCGGGCAGCTGGGGCAGGCAAAGGCCGGCACAGCTGGGCGGGCAGGCAGAGCTGTGAGTTGGCGGGCAGGGCAGACGGGGCGGGGGGCAGGCCAGGCGGGGCGGGTGRGCAGGCAGAGCTGAGGGGTGGACAGGCAGAGCTGGGCGGACGGGGGTTTCAGGCGGGACGGCGGACTAAAGAGGACAGCTTCTATTTGCCTAAACAACCTTACTCGTGCTCCGACCTGACTGCAGAGACAGCGCCGAATTCCACGTGGAACGCATTGACTGCTCCTCGTCCGACTTGGGCCCCTTTGCATTCAAGGTGCGAGCGGTGAAGGAGTGTAGCACAGCTGGGCTAGCAGTCTGTGGCACGTTGGTATGACGCTGGCGAACAGTAGACTTGCTTGACGCCCCTCTGTTGGCCTCCCGCAGGGCAGCAGTTAGTGCCAGCTGCCGCTGGTGCTGCTATGTGGCTTGCCTCAACAGGGAGCAGCAGTGCGCGCTGTGTTGTGGCGTGCTTTCACTCAGCTACGATACTCCTGCCACCCCTGCAGCTGACTGAAGATGCTGAAGGCAGTCTGCGAGCCCAAGCCGGCAGCAAGGACGCAGCTGAGCCGGCAGCCAGCATCGATGCTGTGTGGGGTGAGGTGCAGCGGTACGGCCCGATCCCTGTGCACAGCAGCACTGCCTGGCAAGGGCCGCTGCGGCTGGGTGGGTACCTTTGCCGGTGCCCGCAGGCACCCACCGGTGACTGCACACTTCCCGTCTACCTTGCTATTGAGTTGCTCATCCTTCCTTCCTGTTACACCGTGTGCGTCTCATGCGCTGTTTCTCGCTTGTTTAGTTTGTCTCTGTGTTGTTTTCTCTGCTGCTTGCACAGCCTGCTCGCCGTGCCAGTGCCCGGTGGCCTCCCTGCCCGAAAGGGGGCGGCCCCGGTACCCGCCTCCTGTCTACATTTTTTTTCACTTCGTTTATCCAGCCTCTCGCTTTTTGCGTTCGTATGTTTGGTGCTTTATCTGCTGCTGGTTCAACCTGCTGGCCGTGTTAGTGCCCACTGGCCCCCCTGCCAAGCGGGGGTGGCCGCCGCTGCCCGCTGGTGCGCGCCTGCCTGGCAGCTGGTCCCCTCTGCCTCGGACCCCATATTCATGAACTGTGAACGTGTGTAACATGTTTCGAGCAAATGAAGCGAGCTAGAAACGCCCGCTGGGCAGCTGAGCAGGGCACGTTCCGGGCCCGTTCCGGAGGAACGAGGTGCCCGTTCCCCACCGTTCCCGCTATCTGTTCGGGACGAACGAGGCAGGAACGGACCAGGAACGACACACGGAATGGGCGAATTATTCCGACGGCCTCTGCACATAGCAGCTGAAGACGGGCACACTGACCTTGCTGAGATGCTTCTGGCAGCAGTGCCAGCTGCAGCAGAAGCAAGAGAGAAGAGAGAGAGAGAACGGGCATGACGCCTCTGCACCGTGCAGCAGATCGCGGGCGCATCAGCATAGTGCAGCTGCTTCTGAGCGTCGCCCCAGCAACAGCCGTTGCGTTGAGGTCCGATGGCCGCACACCGCTGGGGGCGGCTCTTAAGCATCGTTGTGCAATGACGGCCCGCTGCCTTCTTGCTGCCGGGCCTGTGCAGCCTGCTCTTGCGGCCCTGGCAGCAGGCGGGCAATTGGGGCTGTCCCTGGTTGCTGAATTTATCATCATGCGCCCACCGCTCACCGCCGATGAGTGGGCGCTGGTCCCGGCGCCCTGCCCCGGCCTGGGCCGCGCGCTGCCAGCAGCACTGGCACGCTCGCTCGACCAGGCCCGCCAGCTGGTCGCATGCCTGCTGGATGACGATGCTC
Source organism: Chlorella sp. ArM0029B (assembly GCA_002896455.3). Lineage (NCBI taxonomy): Eukaryota > Viridiplantae > Chlorophyta > Trebouxiophyceae > Chlorellales > Chlorellaceae > Chlorella > Chlorella sp. ArM0029B. The sequence continues at coordinate 12,574 of JTEE01000287.1, forward strand.
TGCGCCTGGAGGCGGCAGCGTTGTGCCTGGCACGCGTGCAGCGGCGGCTGCGTGTGCACCTGCCTCAACCGATCCTGCATGAAGTCTTGGGGCTGGCGCTCTCTTGAGCGCGAGCAGCTCTGTCGTCGGTGTTTTCACGCACCTTCAATTGTGTGTCGGCATATGCATCCTCACCACCCCGCTGTTCTACGCCCTTGCATACTGTTCATATTAGGTTCATACTACCTTGAATGCCTTGAATGCCTGTTTACTGGTCCACTCTACTCACTACCAACCGTCGGTTCCCTCTTTGTGTCCCCCATGCCCACCAGAGCACTCCCAATATACCAGAATGTGTGCATTCTAAATGTTTGTGCCCTTCCCCCCAATAGCCACGCTTTACCGTGTCTGGGTCGACTGGGACGTCCAGCCATGAGGGCATTTCGCACAACAGCACATACTGTGCACTCAGGCAGGCGAGGCCACCCCGACAGCCCCCAGGTTTCAGCTCCACAATGTGGTCAACACTGCAGCTGGATCTCCTGTATGGCACGTTCCATCGAGCACATCATGTCTGGGGTGGTGGGCTGGCGAGGGAGCAGTGAGTGGTCACCTTGAAGTGGTGCGCAGCGAGTGTGCTGGGCTGACTCAGTGGCTCAGGAACGCAACAGCCGAATTCCGGGAAGATGGCACGAGGTGCACACGGCCGCGTATGTGCATGGCCACCACAGAAGAGAGCGAGGGAGCGCCGCTGCCGCCAAGCCTGGATGACATGGCGGCGGCAGCCGCCAGAGGGCCCTGCTCCGATCCAATGAGGCGACCATCGCCTACATCACCGGGTGCGCCTTTTACGATGCGGCACCTGCAGGCCTTTGCCCGAGCTGCCGAGGCCGTCACCCATCCCCTCGCGACGGCAGCAGACGCCCGGCATTCTACGAACGAGTGCGAGGCTGTGTCGAAACGCATCAAGGCTCTTGGCGCGGACAGCCGGCCAGCAGCAGCAGCAGAGCTGGCAGAGGTTCTTCGGTGAGCAGGGGCGGTGTGGGCGGCAGGCGGCACCTTGTGGCGCTGAAATCAGTCGGGGCACAGGATGCTGCCAACCCCTTCTAGTTGCCCCCAGCCTGTGCCTCAATGCCACTCACTATCTGTATGGCTTTTCAATGCATGCTGCAGGGCATTGGCAGCGCTGGGCAGCACAGCGGCCTTCCTGGGGGCTCCGCCGCCACCGTCCCGGTTACCAATCGTGCAGGGCGCCATCTTTGCGGGACTAGCACTGCTTGGTGGTGGAGTGATCACCTGCCTTACAAAGCGTGGCGGGGGGCAGGGGCACACAGGGGCGCAGGCGCAGGCAGCCCCGGCGTGGCTGCATGCACATGAGCTCGCCGCGCTGCTATGCTGGCCGGCGGCCATCCTCCCTGCCAGCGCGGCACTTCTGGGCTGCAAGGGGCTGGATGCTGCGATGGCGGGGGACGTTTTGAAGGACACAGCGGACTGTATTGGCAAGCTGATGACGCATCTGCGTGGGAGCGACCAGCGCCAGCTGTGCAGCGCTGAGGCGATGGGGCGGCTGCGGCAGGCCATCGTGCCCTTCCTGCAAGGCCTGGCGGTAGCTATGGCGCAGCTGCCCAAGCCAGGTGAGACGATAACTATAGAGCTCGTCTGTTACTGAGACGCGCATGTTCCGGCGCAGCGGCGCTTTTGGTTGAGCGTGCGTGCCCGCCTGTGCTTCCCCCACCCACATGATGTGCTCGCCCTCGACGCGTGCTATGCGTGCTATGCTGTACGGCAGCAGCGCTGCGCCTCGCCCCGCACATCAACAGCGCACATGCCAGCGGCTCCATGCTGACACTTTTGGCCCCGCTGTCGTTGCGGGGGAGGAGGGCTGTGCAGCAAAAGTGGGCTTTGCGCTTGGTGATGGTTGGGCGTCACTCCACAGAGTTCTAACTTGGCGTATTGCCGCCTTTGACTCAACTTTCTGTGCTTGCAGGCAACGCAGGGTATGAGTCGGAGGTCTGGGTGTGTGGGCTGTCGATGCTGAGCCTGCTCACAGGATCCTTTCCAAACCGGCAGGCTGCCAGCGTGGCGCTGGCAGCAGGTGGCCCCGGGCAGCAGGCATGCAGCCAGGCAGTGGGGCACGTGCTGCACGTACTGCAGCTGCTGGGACAGGCTGGGGATCCAGTGACGGATGCACTGGCGGCCTGCAGAGCTTCCGAGCCAGCAGAGGGTCAGGCGGGAGCGGCGGGCACAGCGGGAGCGGCGGGCACAGCAGGCACAGCGGGCACAGCGGGAGCGGCGGGTACAGCGGGCACAGCGGGAGCAGCGGGCACGGCAGGCACAGCAGGCACAGCAGGCAGCCGCGCACCTCAGGAGCACTTGTGGCAGCTGCGGCTCTGGTATCAGGCCATGAACACGTTCAACAGCGAGCAGCTTCAACCCCATGTGCTGCGGCTGCTGACGCCCAGCCAAAAATTGCTGCAGCTCGTACGGAGCCTCTCTCACCTGCTGCACGCCATGCATTCCAGCCAGCAGCCGGAGCAGCCTCTGCTGCCTGGAGCCGCCAGCTCTGCGGCCACAAGCGCACAGCTGGGCCTAGTGGCCTCAGCCGCTGGCATACTGAGCATGGCAATGTTTGGCTGGAGCCAGGCACTCAGCATCAGCCCTGCCACCCCAGCCGCGGACACTCACGCCCTGTACCGCAGCGCGTGCGAGGCCTTTTGGGAAGCAATGGGCGCTCTTTCGCCGGTGGCCAGCATTGTGGCAGCCACAGCGCCAACAGCTAGTGCGGAGGTGGTGCAGGGCACACAGGCTTTGCCAACGCTCACCCAGCTCATGACAAACACAGGCAAGTAACTGACAGACTGATGGTGGGTTACACGTCATTTCCAGCACAAACCTGTGCTGCTCACTGACACAGGCAAGTAGCGTCAAGAGCATCACAAGAGCACCTTGCCTGGCTGCTGCATTGCGTTTGTCCCCGCCTGCTCCCCTGCCTGCTCGACTTGAGGTTGTACATGGACTGCGGCACTACACGTACCGGGGGTACAATCAAACCATGAAGGTTCCCCTGCCTGATGCTCAGCCAGCGTACGTACACTGCATTGTTCACTCCCACCCCTTCTAATCCCTTCCTGCTTCAGCGTGCACCTTGCAAAAGCTGAGCGAGCACGAGGACTTCCTACGCAGCTGGCAGCAAGATCAGGCAGTGCTGCTCCTGTCGGGATGCGATACGGCTTTGCGTCGGGCCGCGCTGCTGCGCCAGTCAGTCCCGGCTGGCCTGGAGGGGGAGGCTAGCCAGCTGCTGCGGTGCGCCACGCGAGCAGCGCTGGCTGGGCTGCCCTACTGCGTCTTTGGGGCCCAGCAGGCGCGGCACATGGGGGCAGAAGTTGTGGAGGCACTGCTGGCCTGTGTGGCACGCCTCTCCTCCACCGCCCTCAAGGTTGCGGTGCTACACTATAAGGAGCTTCAGCCTGAGCGTCAGGTGCCAGCAGGGGCGCATGTTGCGGGGGATGGCGCCGACTGCGCATGCGTGGCGTGCTGCCTGGAGGGGCTGCTCGTGCGTCTCTTTGCCTGCTGCCGCCACCTGGCAGCGGTCCTTAGCGCACATGCTGGCGAAGCCACAGTCCAAGCGGAACGGTGAGCGGGATTGCTGTCCGGTGGCATGGCCGTGCTTGCGGACTGTGTTGCGGGGGCCGTTGTGATTCCCCGACAGAACTGGCTTTCTGCCTTGCTGATCGCCTGGCTGGCTGAACTTCTCTGCTGCAACTTTTTCCAGGACCGCTACACATCTTGAATGACAACGGGGTGTGCGCGCTGCACCGTGCTTGCCCTTCATGCAGGCTTGGGCTCTGCAGCATGATGATGTGGCGCGAGGGCAAGGCGCTTGCAACTGCCCAGGCGCTGCCAGAGTTGCCGGGAGGCGCGGAGCCGGAGGAGTGGAGCCGGCAGGACTTTGGGCCGCCCTCAGCCCAGCTTGAGGCCTTGGCAGAGGCACGCCGCTGCGCCCACCTGCGCTGCACCAATCTGGAAGGTGCCAGCGAGGCGGAGCTGCGTGCCAAAAAGTGTTCTGGGTGCCGCCTGGCCCGATACTGCTCATCCGCCTGCGCCAACGCGGACTGGCGGCAGCACAAGGTGACGTGCCGCCAGCTGGCAGCGCAGCAGCAGGCGCCAGCGGGAACCGGCTAGATGCCGGTGCCAGCAGCTGAGTCTGCTTCTGGGAGTTGCCCGTTTGACGTGTCAACTGTTGTATCCTGATGTATTTAAGCATGTATGTGCGTTGTGTCTTAGCACGGCCCAAGCAGGGCGCATCATCACACGTGCAAGCTGCCGGTGCTGCATGCAGGGCGGCGGCAGTAGGCCGGGCAACACTGACGTGCGCTTTGTAGGTAGAACTGGGGCTTGCAGGCAGATCTCATGGGTGAGCGCTGCCACGGTTGACATCCCGCGCACAGCATGCCCATAGCGGTCGGTTCGAGCGGTCAGTGGGCATAGCGGGGTGAACTGGAGCGGGATGGGGGATGGTGCGGGTGTTGCGGCAAGACTACACGTGGATCGTGTTATGAGACAAAACGAGGCACGGTCAAGCCTGGGTGCGCGCCACCTCGGCCTGTTATTGTATTGTTTACCGCCACGCCCGGCTGCCGCCACTGGCGCTGTCCGCGCTGCGCAGCTGCTGGTGCTGAAGCTCAGGCACCGTCCCCTGCCCCGTCATCGCAACCCACTGTGTGCAGAGAAAGCATTTCCCCCCAGCAGCGAGTAAACACTACTGTCCCGCACGCAGCGCGCTCCTGCTCGCGCGCCGGCGGCGGCACCCGGCATGGCTGACCTCTGGGGGGGCGCGCATCCTGTTGAACATTTCGGGAGACCGGTGCGCTTTGCTCCTGCCACATGGTCTTGCCGCGGCCCGGCCGCCGGCGCTCATTCCCCCGCCTGCCCCGCCCCACCCGCAGGTCGGACGTCGCCCCCGTCTGCCGCCTGTGGCGCAGCATCGTGCTCTCCCACCAGCACCAACTGTCCCTTTACATGGGGGAGGTTGCCAGCAGAGATGACTTGAGCGACCTGCTGGCAGCGGTTGCCCGGCGAGCCCCCGCCATCACCCACGCCACGCTCACTGTCGGAAGCATGGCCGACTACGCGGCACTGGCACTGCTCCTGCAAGAGATGAGGGGCCTGCAGCATTTGGCCCTGGAGTGGGTGGATGCTCGGCGCACGCATCTGCCGCCGGTGAGCATAAGCATGGGCCTCACTCCACACGTTTTGTCTTGCGGCTCGTACTTAGTCCCGACTGTGTGCCGTTGCCTCTGCTCAACGTACACGGTGTACCAGGAAGGAAGGGGGTTGGTCACAGACAAAACCCTAAAACCAAAACCCTAAACACCTATAAGGGGGTGCTCCTTTGTTGGGTGCTCAGCGCAGCGGAGATGGGCAGGCACGTGCCGAGCAAGTCATTGCTCCCGGTTGGAGCAGCTGTTGGGGGCTGTGTGCGCGTTGTCACTGCGCCCCTGTTGTTGCCCTGCTTGCGGGTTCCCACCCAGCCTCCACTACTTATGCTTCGCAACTCTTATAACATATTTCACCGTCCCCTCTCCTCACCTGTGCAGGCGGTGACGTTTCAGCTGGCCCAGCTGCAGTCCCTGCACCTGGAGTGGGCCGCCTCTCTGCCGGACACCCTGGGCGATCTGCAGTCCCTCACCTCCCTCACCGTTCATCTGGATGAAGGTGCCCGCCCCACGCTGCCCTCTTCCATCACTGCGCTCCGCCTGCTGCGCCGCTTTGAAATCACGGCGCCCGACACCTTCTCGCCCGCCGCCGGCATCCCATTCCTCTGCCACGCCAACTGCGCCCGGGTCAGGGGGCTGGGCCGCCTGGCGGCGCTGCCGGCGCTGGAAGTAGTGACGCTCGATTGTGCCAGCTTCACCAGCCTGGGCTGGGTCGCGGTGAGCCGTGTGTGTGTGGTTGTGTGTGTGAGTGTGAGTGAGTAGATGTATGTTTGGCAAGCGGTCTGGGTGGGATTGGGTGACAGTTGCAGGCGCCAGTTTCACCAACCTGCGCTGACGATGTGTCTTGGCGAAAGTGGGGAGCGCCGTAGGGTTAATAGGTTACCCCAGTTTTTACCGCAAACACTACAAACCTATTGCTCACCGAACCCCCGTACAATGCCCCACACTCTACAAAACCAAGCCCTGGTGCCCCGGTTGTGCCATCTGCAATCATCTGTGTGCCTGCACGAGTGGCTAAGCTACGTGCGGAGGTGATGTGCCGCCCCCCTTGCAGGGCCTGATGCAAGTGACGACCCTGAGCCTGCCTGCCATCCGGCGGTTTGACGAGGCAGCAGAGCACATTGCGCCCCTGATCCCATTCTCGGCCCAGCGGCTTGAAGAGGCACTGCGGCCCCTCACCCAGGTGGGTGGGGTTGGGTGGAAAGTTACCTCACCTAACCAGGCAAATCTAAGGTTAGACAAGGTAGCCGAACCCCAATACCTACCGTGCTACCAACTGATGGGTGGGCGGCATGAAGTGGTGCGGCAGGCTGGGGTTGTTGTAGGGTTGGCTCCTCTTGCCTTTGCCTTTCTGCCCAAAGCGGCCGACGCACCTGGGCACCAGCCAGAAACAATGTGTTGAGCAGGGGGGGCGGTCTCTGACAGACACCCCGGCAGTGATGCCACCCTGGCAACGCCTATACCGCTGCTGGTGTTCGGGACTGTCTTGAGACGCTGCTGGGATTGGCAGCAATCCCCTTCTGATGTTTGCAGCGGCAATTGTGCATCCCATTCATCAACAAGCCCCGCGCCCCTTCCCTGCTACCCCTCCCAGCTGGTGTCTCTGGACATTGGCAGCAATTTGCTGCGCGAGGTGCCGCCCTGCGTGCCGCACCTCACCCGCCTGCGCTCGCTCGACGTGAGGAACAACAGGGAGATGCGGGCGCTGCCAGAGGGCGCCTACCAGGCCTCCCTCACCCACCTGTGCATCGACGACAGCCCGGGATGGGACCCCAGGTGGGATGGGACGATTGGTTGGCGTGCAGGCAAGGTCTGTCAATAGAAGTGTGGGCTACCCATCACCTCAGCACAGACCTGTGCTGCTCAAAGAGGGAACCAACATGCAAAGAGGTGCAAGCAGGGAAGGGTCGTTGAGTGACTGGCTCAACTCCAGCAGTAGTGTGTTGCCCTCATGCCTGCTTGTGCCCTGCCCTGGCGCCTGGCGTGATGCCAAGGCCACAGTGGCCTGTGCCTAGTGCTGCTGTGCCACCACGTGCTATCTGGCCCCGAAGCTCACTGACGTGCGCTGCTCCTGCCCCGTGTGCCCCCGCCCCCCTTCCCTCGTTGCAGCCGTCTGTTGCCCGTGCTGCTGGGTATGCCCCGCCTGCAGTTCCTGGAGGCATCCAGAACCCCGCTGCAGCAGCAGCACTTTGTGCGGCTGGCTCAAGGCCTGCCCAGCCTGCACAAACTGAGGGTGGCAGATGAGCAGTGCGGTGCTGGGGGCCTGCTGGGGCTGCGCCAGCGCTTGCCCCACTTGATCATCGGGACACAGTTTATGGGGTTGCCGGGACAGGCAGGCAGCGAGGACTTATCACGTTGAGTGTCAAGTGTTGAGCAACATTTTTCTTTTTGTTTTGCAACAAGGTCAGGACTGAAATTGTTTATTCCCAAGCTTTCTTGCAAGCTTCCTTATAATTGTGTACAGTGTGACGCGGTGTGACGCATGTTGCGCCGCGCCCCTTGTATAAACACTTCGTGCATGCCGGACAGCGTTGCTAGAGGGCACCTTTGTATGTTTACAAGCATGTAAGACGAAGATGTGCTCGCACAGGGCGGCAGAAGGCATCACAGGGGGGCAGCGGTGCGGGAGTAGGGCACTAGAGCGAGTGGCGAGATGCGGGCAGGTGCAATGTGGGAGACGAGCGCCCCCCTGCCACAAACGACAGGCGGACGGATGGCCAGGGACACCCTGCCGTGCTCTACTGCCACCCAGGGGCCAGCACAAACAATGTACAAGAGACTAAGCATGCTTGCGTGAAGATGCATGTGTGCACAGACCATGCATGAACAAGTTTTGTTCCGCTTGACTCGGGGGTCTGCCTCTTGACTCGGGGTGGCATGTACAGGTGGCCTGCCGGGGAAAAATGGCCCGTTGCTCAAGCCCGCTGCTCGCTCACGCCAGCTGCATCTTCTGCAGCTGCTCCGCCAGCGAGGGCACAGGCGCTGGCCCTGCTGCCGCCGGCCCCCCCTCCCCCGCTGCCGGTGCTGCCAGCTGTGCGTCCATGCCGTCCCACAGCTGCTGCCTGCTGCGCGGCTTGCTGGTGGGGCTGCAGCTGCCTCCCCGAGCCGTCACCAGGTTGGACAGGTTGTTGCCGCTGCTGCCGCCGTTACCGATGGACGAAAACGAGCCCGTTCGTGCCGCCAGCTGCAGGTTGCTGCTGCTGCCGCCCCCAAAAGAGGAGAAGGAGCCGGCCAGCCCCGCCAGCTGCAAGTTGCCGCAGCTGTTGCCGCCGAAGGAGGCAAAGGAGTTAGAGCGGGCGGCCAGGTCCAGGCTGCTGCTGCCGCTGTCCTTGCCTGTGGCGAACATGGTGAGCGAGGAGGAGCGGCTGGGCAGGGCGGGGCTGAGGGTTTCAACAGACTCCCGCAGCGAACGTGCCTCGTCATTCTCTGCTGCCGCGGCAAACCGGCTGCGCGAGGGTGGCGCCGCCCCCGCCCCCGCCGCCCTGCTGCCCATGCTGCGCAGCCCAGCTGAGAGCGGCGCTTCCGCTGCCGACACGCCACCTGCGGCTGCCGCCGCAGCGCTGCCGCTGCCAGGAAGCGAGAGAGGCAGCAGGAAGGGGCTGCGCCCCAACAGGCCGCGCTGCTGCGCCGAGGGGACTGGACGCTGGCGGGGCAGCGGCGTGGTCTTGAGCCCAGGGGTGCCTGGAGTCTCAAAGCTGCGTGCCATGTTGAACAGCAGGCCGTCGCTGTCGCCAGCCCTGCCTCCTGCCCCCGCCGCAGCACCCGAATCGGCGCTGACGGCCGCTTGCAGCGGTGTTCTGGGCGGCACGTCGGGCACCGCTGCTGCGTCTGCATCCGCTGCTGCTGCGCCCACATCTGCGTCTGCGTGTGCACCTGCTGCTGCGGCTGGCTCTGCTGCTGCGGGCTCTGCTGTGTGCTGCGGCACCAGCAGCATGCGCGCTAGCGGGTCGGACACTCGCCGCCGCGCACGCGCTGCCCGGCCGCTGGCTGGCCTGCCAGGCGACAGCAGCCGTACCTGCAGGGCAGCAGTGCATGTTGGTGGGCGAGAGCTGTCAATAAGGTGGGAAGGACCTGCACACGTCCCCAGCTCTGGTGCCAGTGTGCCTCCCCAGCTCCCATACCGTGAGGATGTGTAGGGTGAAGCATTTGCACAAGGTGTCCAGGGTGTAACATCGGAGGGTGTTGAACCGCCCCATGGGGCGCCACCCTCACCTTGTGTGCCATCTTGGCCTGCGACAGCGGCAGGAAGGGCGCCAACGCTGCCGCCACACCTGCAGGCGTGAGGTCACCCTCCGCCCGCCTCGCCGTTGCCTCCCCTGGCATGCTCTTGCTGGGGGAGGGGGGCTGGCTGGCGGTGCGCCGCAGCTCTGGCGTGTGCAGCGCCGCCGCCGCCGCTGCTGCTATCCCAGCTGGCACGGGCTGCGCTTGCTCTGCCAGCAGCCGCTGGTAGTGGGACTGGCACCAGGGGTGCTCAAACAGCTGGTCCGCCGTGGGCCGGCTCGCAGCGCGCTTGGTCAGCGCCTGCACACCCACACCGTCAGCATGGGCAACGTTGTTGACTCATCCACAAGGCCGCCAGGCAGGTTACTCATGCTCTGATCATCTGATGCAGTACAGTAGGCATGTATTCTGGCGGCACCGAACATGGACCCTGGGCAGGTTTTATGTGGCAAGCAGAACACGTGCTTGCCGCCGCCTTTCCAGCCTGCTCCGTCCCTCCCCAACTTCCCCCCGCCCTCACCTGCTGGATGAAGCTGCGGCAAGCAGGGGACACGTGGCCCGGGAAGTCCACCTCTGCAAACTGGATGTGCTGCTCCGTCACCTTCACATCCTCCACCTGCATGGGCGACAACAAGCCAGGTCAGGCCGGATGGCAGCACAAGTTCAGCAGGGGAAGCAGGTACAGCACATGTCGAAGCAAGCAGCGCATGTGCCTGGCTGTGTGGCCTGCACCCTGCAGGGAAGCTGGAAGGCACAGTGGGAGAGCTGTCCCCAGCTGTCGGCAGGCTATTTTAAAGTTGTTTTGTACCCGTCCCCAACCACCCCCTGCCCACCCACCTCGAAAGGCGGCCGCCCGCAGATAAGCTCGTAGGTGAGGGTGCCCACAGCCCACACATCCACCTGCACCAGCGGCACGCAGCGGGGCACAGGAGCTGGGCATCTGTGACTAGACGGCGTTGAAAGGTGTCGCACCACACGTGCAAGGCTGCACGTGTAAGCCAGCTGGTCGAGCACGGTTTGCCCAACCCACGGAGGCATCATGGCACCGACGACAGGGTCGCCTCAGCGGTCTCCCCCCACCTTGCAGCCATAGTGGCCGATCTGGTGCGGTGCCAGCCCCTGACGCTGGATCTCGTCGGGCGAAGGCATTCCCACCACCTCGGGCGCCCTGCGGGGTGGTGGGAGTCGAGAGGGGGGCGCCATGTGTTGAGCCCAACTGTGCCGTTGTTGATTCGGATTAGCGGATTCTCTTCGACTCCTTCCCGCTGCAGGCATGCATCCATGGCTCTCCCCTGCCCCCGATGCCATGCATTCTCGCAAACAGCGCTCATCCGAGGTGCCCCTTCTGCCTGGGCTGTCCCCAACCACCTTCTGCCCCTCCTCACATGTAGTCCAGTCTGCAGGCAGGCAGAAAGCAGGGAGCAGATGAGCAACTTGTCTAATGCTTTGGGGGCTGTCCTCCATTTCGTTGGCGAAAGAAGGAGCACTTACGTGCCCACACGTGAGGTGGGCCGCTCCTTCCCCGCATCGATGCTCAGCCCAAAGTCCCCCAGGCGCAGCCCGCCGTCGGCAGCAAACATGAGGTTCTCCGGCTTGATGTCTCTGCAAGCAGGGATAAAGGCAGCGGCACAGGAACAGGGGGGCGCGAGTGAGGTTGGTGTGCGTTGGGTTTGTGTGAACGCAAGAGACGATGGGTTTTCGGAATGACAGGCATGAGAGCTCATGCAGCGGCTCAGCCTGCTGGACGATTGTTCACACCAGGTGCCCGGGCAGCCCGCTGCCGCCACCTCACCTGTGCACAATATGGTTGGCATGTAGGAAGGTCAGGGTGAGCAGCAGCGGCACCACCACGTCGCGGCACACGTCCCCTTCCGCCATCTGCCCGCCCGCCCGCACCAGCCGCCGGTACAGGTCGCCTCCTGCAGGGGTGGGTGGTGCATCCAGGGTTCACATCCCTCTGCTGCCACCTGATCTGGCATGCCCATCCCTCATACACATCAAATGCCTCTGCCCGGCCAATGGTGGAACGCACACAACGTCGCAAGCCTCAGCGCCTGAGTAGGCCTCCCGCCAGCACTTGTGTGCCATCCCCCCACCCTGCGTGCTGGCACCAGCACCCACCCCGCAGCCCCGCCCGCCTTGCCTGTGCAGCTCTCCTGCACGAGGTAGATGTGCGCCTCGTCCTCAAAAGCACCCAGCAGCTGCACCGCGCCAGTGAACCTGCAGGCAGGCAGGCAGATCATGCTCACTGGGTCATGTGTGGGCATGGCACAGGAAAGCGCAGCGCGCGGCTTTGCGCACGCTGCACAGCAGACGAAGCAGACGTTGGCGTGCATCAAGCGCCGTACGAGCTGCAAGTGGCACCCAGACCGCACCATGCCACTAGGACGTCACATGCACTGCCGGATGGGGGCTACGTGCACCCACTACCACAGCCTGCATTGCTGCCAGGGACTCACTGCTGGCGCGCCAGCAGGCGGTTGATGGCCACCTCGCGCCGCACGTTGCGGAAGTGGCGCTTGGCCATCGTGCGCTTGTAGTAGGTCTTCACAGCCACAACGGCACCTGAGCGGGCGTCCAGGTAGGTGCACACCGTGCTGTGCTTGCCCTTGAACAGCTCGGCTGCAGCAGGGTACGTGGGGAGCAGGCAGAGCAGGGGAAGGGAAGGTTTAGGTGCGGGTGGGTGCACCAGCCGTGTGTGTCGGCGGCATGACGTGGGTGCTGCATGAAATGCAGCGCTAGCAAAACGCTCAGGTGCAGGAGCTTGGCAGAATGCAAGATAGCTTACTCAGGCGGCGCAGACCCTCCAGACTGCTGTAGCATGCCGCTTGGCGCTCCGCTGCTGGCCGCACGTGCGGCAGCGTGTGCCGCCCGCCTGCCCCGCCCGCCGGGAGCCGGTTGAGCCGCGAGCGCAAGGTGGGCAGCGCCCCGGTCCTGTAGCGTGCGGGCTCCTGGGCATGCTGCTGCGGCGAGCGCTGCGCGCGGGGGCTGGCGCCGCCACCCAGGCGGCTGGGCATTTGGCGGGGACTGAGAGCGGCGCCGCCGGAGCCGGCTACCGCTGCTGTCGGCGCCGCCAGACGGGAGGGCGCCCGCTCCGCCGGCTGCCTGTCGCGCAGCGGGATTATGTGTTGAAACATCGCTCGGAGGCCTGGCGGGGCTCTGCGGGCGCCGCCTCACCAACCGCAGTTCAGGCCGTTGGGAGCTGCGCCTGGGTTACAACGACCTGGCTTGGCAAGATACTGCGACTTTGGAAGCACCGTTGCGGAGGGCAGCTATGAAGGCGAGGGTAGTGAGCTCAGCCCTGGGCTGTTGTTGGCCAGCGCCAGCAGTGCTCAGCAGCGAACCCACCAGTACCTGCAATCAATTGATGCACCCACAATTCAGTCCGCATTCAAGGACGGCTCCAATCTGCACCCACAATCCACTCTTGCAGCATGCACGCACCGAGGCTAGCCACCGAGGCTGCCGGCTGAGGCTGAGGGGGCACACCAAGGCTCAGGGCCAAGCCTGCACCAACCGAACATGTTGGTGCTGCCAGCCGTGGAACAACTTCCCATGCTTACAAATGCCAAATCACAGGCAAGACATGTGTGACGCACGGCACCGGCATCACTCGAAGACAAACTGGCTGCTGCAAGCTGGACTTTTCATGCTGCCTCTGGAGCACCCGCCAGCACAGCACACACCTTGCGGTGCCCCCCCGCCCGCCAGCCCTCCGTCTGGCAGGCCGTGCTGCAGTACCTCACTGCGCGGCAGCCGCTGCATCGCTTGCTGCCCGTCACCTGCCCGCGGTCCGGCCCGCCCTGGGCACCCAGGTTGGCGCACCGCAGGTTGGCACACCCGCGGGTGGCCACAGCCTGCGCCAGCTCCAGGGCCGCCGCCGCCTGCTGCTCCGGCTGCTGCCAGTGGGCCTCCAACGCCGCTGCCAGCTGCATGGCCAGCGGCAGCAGGCGCTGCGTGAACACTTGCTGCAACGCACTGGCATGGGACGGCGCTGCGCCTGGCTGCTGGGCTGCCGCCAGCACGTCAGTGGGCACCTGCGCCGCCGGGCTGCTGGCGTCCTCTGCTGCTGCCTCCAAAACGGCTTTGGCCAGGCATGCAATCACGCCGTGAAGCGCCGTGTGCAGTGCAAGCACCTGCAGCAGCGCCAGGAGCAAAAGGGTGCCATGACATGCTCTCATGCACGGCAGTAGCGGGGCAAATTCAAGGCGGAGTGGCCGCCCTGGGCAGCAGGCAGGTTGGCGCGTCAAACTCCTCTCCAAGAAACGTGCCCGTGCAGGCACCACCAATGCTGCCAGGCCACGCAGCATGCCGCCATGCCTCCATGCATGCACGGCTCACTTGGGAGAGGCGGTTCCTGCGCTGCACAGCAGCCGCGACACGACCGCCGTGCCCCGCGCCCTGCTCGCCGACCAGCCCGCCCTCCACCAGCTGAGCCAGCAGGCCGCTGCTGACCAGGACGGCGGCCAACGGTGCGCAGCGATGTGCTCCTGCGTGCGCCAGGATTGCCCGTGCGGTGGAGGGGATCGGGTAGGAGAGGGAGGGAGCTTGCCCAGGCGCGGCAGCCTGCACAGCAACCAAGAGTGGGTTCGGGGGTGGTTGGAGGGGGAGGCATGCACACAGCTGGGGACTGGGGCAGGGAAACGAATGGCTCATCAGCTGCCTGGTTTGGCACGTCCGCACCCTGCAGTGCCCTTTGGCCTCCCCGCCCAAACCGCACCCCCCACCAGCTGCCTGTCGCCCGGCCCTCCCCTTCCTGGTCACGCCTGCCGCGCCCTATCCCCCTGCTCCCGATGGCATGCGGCTTTGCCAGTGGGCTCACCTTGGCAATGGCAAGCAGTCGGCGCAGGGCAGCCATCAAAGTCACACTGTTCCCGCTCATGCGCAGCCAGGGGCTAGCGAGTGTGGCGGCACCCGACAGAATCATAGCCATGACAAGTGCGTGTCTGCTATCAAGGTAACATGCCTCCTCAGTTCCCGGCTCCCACTGCCCCACTTCCGGGGCGACTGTGCTCAGGTGAGCTGCTGCAAAGGCCTGCATCTGCCTGCGGCAGGGGGCAGATGAAGGCACGCCCGTAAGATGATTTGGAAGGCAGCCATCAGGCAGCGTGCAAGGTGTCTGTCATAAGGACTCTGCAGCAGGCCTGACTCACACACACACACACACACACACACACACACACACACACACACACAGTGCAGGCTGACTTGATTTGCCAGCTCACTTGCTCGCACGGCGGCGGATGCAAGGAGGCACACATCACCACTCCATGTGTTTACTCTCATCGACAAAACCGCATCTCACGAACCAGTGGCAGCTGCCCCTGCCCTCACCTGGAGGGTGTATCCCCTACTGTTGCAATCCATCCGTTTGTGCGAAACCAGACACTGAAGATGTGCTGCACGCCTCGCACCATCCCGCCCGCCTGCCCAGCTTCCAGCTCGCCGTCTGCGCGTGCTGATGCGTGGTGGTACACCAAGCGGCAGGCGGCAGCGTGGAGCGTGCGCATCTGGGTGCAAAGCTCCTCATGCTCTGCCGGGTCCCCAGGCAGCATGTCCCTGCTGTGCGGGAAGAGAGCATGCGCTGTCGTCATGCACGAGGCAACAGCTTCCAGTGCGACGTCTGGCGCTGCGCTCGCCAGCAGTGCTGCTGCCAGCCCAGCATGCACAGCACCCGCCAGGTGGGCAGCGCGGGCCTGCTCCCCCCAGCCATCCGCTGACCACGCCTGCACGTGCACAATGTCCGCAGCCAGAGTGGCTGCCCCCAACATGCCCTGAAGGCAGACTGTGGCCGGCGGCGTGCCCTCCTCTGGCTGTAGCTGCCCAGCCATGCTGGCCAGGGCTGGCAGCGACTGAACCGCCTGCTGCACTGCCCGCCCCTGCCACTGCTGCCACTGCTGCTCCCAATCAGTACTGTGCACCAGTGCCCGGCACAGCCGGCCCCAGGCGGAGGTGCAGCCGGCCAGCAACACGCAGCGCTGCTGTGATGCCGCTCCCGCTTCGGGGGGCGGGTGAGAGATGCGGCTGAGCAGCGCTGCCATCACATCAAACAGATGTTCACCGCTGCTGGTCGCCACCACTGTTTGCAGCACTTTCTGGAGGCAGGGCACCGATAGGAAGGTGAAGAGGCAGCGAGCCAGCTGGAATGCCTTGTCCCCGCCGGCGCCGCCACCGCTGCTGCTGCCGCCCTCGCTGCTGCCGTCCCCGCTGCTGTCGTCGCAGCTGTCGCCGCCACCGCCGCTGTTGCCGCCGCTGCTGCTGCGACTGCTGGCGCCGCCACCGCTGTTGCCGCTGCTGCCGCCACTTCTGCTGGCGCTGCCCTGCTGCTGTTCCGCCTCATCCAGCGCTGCACGGCACAGGACCGGCAGCACCGCTGCCATTGCCCTTTCGTGGCGACGTGTCAGGGCTGCCTGGTGCCGGGCAAACATGTCCCAGCCCAGCACCTGAGGTGCAATGATGCCAAAGAGCGCAGGAGTGCCTTGCAAGGGGCAGCCTGCACCACGGGGGGGAGGACGGGGCGGGGGGACAGGGGCGCACTCCAGATGAGGTGTTGCACTGGCTTGGCAAGCAGTCGGGCACGAGCAGGCAGGCAGGCGGGCACCGGCAGCTGCAAGGGGTGGCCGGCACCGGGGTGGGCGGCAGGCCACGGTCAGGCAGCGCCAGCGCACCTGCACCCATGCCCTTGCTCATTGCCTCTGCCATCACGGCCAGCCAGGTGAGCATCGCCTCTGGCCCGGCCACGCTGGCAGCAAAGGCTGCTACAGTGCGTGGGTGGCTGGCTTGCGAGCCGCGCAGCAGGCACAGCAGCTGCTGCATGGCTGCCAGCTGGCTCCCGGCCAGCCCCAGTGCTGCCTCCAGCGCCAACTTGGGGCCTTCCCCTGCCGCATCAGCCCACTCCCGCACAAGGGCTGCGCCGCTGGTCAGCAGGACGCCGGCGCAGCGCAGCCAGCGGAAGAGGTCGCTGCTGCTGCCCGCCCACCCGGTGCGAGATGCCAGGCCGCTGCACGTAGCGATGAGGAACAGCGCCAGGTGCATCTCTTGGCAAGAATCCCATGCAAATCCTGCTTTGATGCCGGAGGAACTTGCCAGCACCCCTCCTAGGTCCGCTATCTGCCTGCAGTGGAAAGAGCAGGGGTAGGGAGGGGCACACCAAGGCAAGCTGAGCGGAGGTGGGGTGCTGAGCGGAGCGAGTGAACAGAAGGTGTTGTAAACAGCCCGAAGTGGGAGCGCAGTGGTTCAACGTACACCGAAGAAGTAGCCCACACCCTCACCTGCATATGCCATCTCGGTCCGCCTCGCTTGCACCCGTCCAGGCATCACCCGCTGCGTTGAAAGTGGCGTGAATGTGCCGTCGCACAAAGTCGGGTACCTCGAGGGCAGGCGTGTCTGACGGTTGTGATGACCCAAAGATGCTGACATATGAGTCCAAAAGCATGGAGAGTTGCGTAAGCGCCATGCCAGTCACGCTGCAAGCGGGCAGTCCGGGGCGTGAGGGCGTGAGAGGGCCACAATCTGTTGCACCGAGGCGGCCCTCGGATCGGAGCAAGGCAAGGGCGGTGAGCGTGCCCCGCACCGGCGGCGGCGGCAGCTGCGACGAGACGCAGCTTGTTCTCGTCGGTGCCACCAGCGCAAAAGCTTACAATGAGAGCCCAGACGGCCGGAGACGACGATATTGCGCAGACTTGCAACGCAGGAGCACCAAGCGGCCTCCACACCGGTGTTATGGGCTTTAATTCACTTCTTAGGGTATTAGGGTCCAAATAAGCGCCGTCCGCCGGACTCCAGAGCTTCCTAGGGGGTCCCGCCGCAGCGTGCGCAGCACCGCCTCTTGGCCCGTTGGCGTGCTGCCCTATGAGACCCGTGGCATGCACACAGGACGCCTTCGCGCTTCCCAGATACACACACACACAAACAAAAAAAAACCGTCCTCCGACATGGGTTGAATCGAGAGGTGGGGGTGTGCCCTATGGGGCTCCAATTTCAGCGATTTGGGCTGCCGTACTGCCTCGGGTGCCCGCAGCGCCGACAGAGCAGCGCACACCTTGGCTGCTTCCGGCCGTGTGCACCACTCTGCTGCCTGTAAAGCTCTTTATCTGCCTTGTAACGTGCCGCGTGTAGATCACTTCCGTCACGGTACTCAGGCAAGTGTTACATCAGGTAGCGATGAGCGCAGCAACGTTGGGGAGCATGGGCAGCACAGATCCATGAGGGTGCACGGAACACGGGGAGCCGTGCCGCCATGGGCGTACATCAAACGTCAGGCAAAACAGGAAAGGGCGGAGGCGCAGTGCAGAACAATTAGGGAAAACAAAGCCCCACTTGGAGGGGTCACCGCTGTACAAATCGAGCACAGGCGAGCGGAAGCAGGGCAGGGGTGGAGAGAACAAGAGCACTGCCCTCGCCATTATGCCAGAGCCATGCCCAGTGCAGCCATCGCAAGACCCCACACTCGGGGCTGCGAGGCTCGGGCATCCAAACACCGCGCCGCGGGGCAGGCGAGCGCCAAGGCTTCAGTCCTGCTGATTGAGGGCACGGCTGCCTGGTAGGCTGCATGGCAGGCAGGCAGGCAGGCAGGCAGGCAGGCAGGCAGGCAGCTACCGGTGCCCACTTGCGCTGCCTGCCCACGCCCACCCAGCCCTGGAGCCTGCCCGTGGTGTCGCGCTCAGTGCAGGCCGTCGCTGGCCTCCAGAGCCACGACAGTGAGGGTGACGATCTTGTCCCCGGGGCGGGACACCCGCAGCTCCAGCGGGCGCCCAATGTGCTGCCCCAGCGCCTTGATCAGAGCCGTGGTGGTGGCGTCGTGGGTGCAGTTGCCAAAACCTGGCAGGCGGGAAGGGGCATGTGGGGTGGGAGGTAAGAGGGGGTCGGGTGGAAGGGCAGGCGGGCAGGCGGGCAGGGGCAGGCCCCAGCGCTGCCACATACACTGCACCACATGCCCTGCACGCACGCACCCATGATGACGTCGCCAGCTTTCAGGCCGGCCCGCTCGGCCGGGCTGCCGGGGTGCACCCCCGGAACCAGAATGCCAGAATCCACGCGCGGGAAGTGGGGGTCCCGCTTGCAAAACTGGGCCGCATTGTGCTGGTTTAGCTGCATCAGGATCGGTGGGATGCAAGGTAAGGCACTTGAGGTGGTGAGGGGAGAGGATGGCGCCTGGCTCCGGGCAAGGCAGGCTGCTCAGCAGCAGGCGGCGGCTCGTGGCCATCACGCACTGTCCAGTACAGCACCGTCAGTGGTCCTCACACCAGCTGACTCAGCTGGCCCGCCGCCCGCTGAGCGTGCCTGCAGCATTTTTATGCCCACGTAGGGGCGGATGACGCGGCCGTGCTCCTTGAGCTGGCGCATCACATCCACCGCCGTGTCCACCGGGATGGCAAACGACACGCCGTCTGCGGGGCACTAGAGTCAATGTCAAAAATCAAAGGACTTATCGAAGCTTGATTGACAGTCGAGCTTGTTATTTGTTGGACAGCGACAGCAACGTGTCCACGGGGATGGCAAACGACACGAAGTCTGCAGGGCATTCGAATCAATGTAACAAGGGTTTAGGTTTTAGGGTTTAGACCCTACCTATGCAGATGCCCACCACCCACGAGCCTGGCCAGCAGTGCACAGCACGTACAACATGCACAGCGTGCACAGCACATGCGGCACCCACCTGCTGCCACCGCCTTCATGGCTGAAATGCCCACCACCTCGCCAAACAGGTTTACCAGCGGGCCCCCAGAGTTGCCCTGCGTATGCACGGGTGGGCAGGGGTGGGGCCAGGGCCAGGTGTGTGTGTGCAGGGAGGGGCAGTGGTTTGAACGCCAGCCGCGCGGCCGGCACTCGTGCCCCGCAACACTGCTGCACAGCGCCTTTTCACACGGGCAGGCAATCCCCTCAATGCCTGCACAAGCCTGGCTGAGATCCCTGCACACCACCCCCCAGAGTGCCCCACAGCACCCCCGTACAACACCCCCGTACAACATTCATGTACAGCACCCATGTACATCGCCAGCTGCTGCACCCAACCCACGCTCCGCATGCTCCGCCAGTCGCTGCCGCCCCTCACCCTGCCCTCATCGCTGCCCGCCTGTCCGCAGCATTTGACCCCTGGCGTTTGCCCACAGGTGCACCACCCCCACGCCTCCCCCACCCGCCCTTCTTCTTTCTTCCCTTCCTCCCGCTCGCCCACACACACACCTTGTTGATGCTGGCGTCGGTTTGGATGTAGTCGGTGCGCGCCCCCGCCAACCCCAGCTCCACTGCCTTGCGGTCCACACAACTGCAGTGGGGATAAGGTTACCAGGTGGGCAGGGTGAGGGTGGCAGCGTGAGGGTTCAGGGCAGCAGCTTGACTGCCTTGCGGTCCACACAACTGCAATGGGGGGAAAGTTGGCCGGGTGGGCAGGGTGAGGGTGGCAGTGTGGGAGGACAGGGCCGCAGCTTGACTGCCTTGCGGTCCCCACAACTGCCGTGGGGCGAAGGTTGGCCGGGTGGGCAGATTCATTTCAACATCTTAAAAAAAGAATGAATGAATTAGCATGATTATGTGATCCTCATGCATCGACTGCTGGGTTCCAGCGGGTGGCAGTGTGGGAGTTCTGGGCCGCAGCTCCACTGCCTTACGATCCAAACTACTGCACCGGGAAACCAGGCGGACGCAGGTGGGCAGGGTGGCCGGGTGGCGGTGTGGGGGTTCAGGTGCAGCAGCTTGACGGCTTGCTTGCAGATGCACACTGGAGATGGGCACAGGCGGGCAGGCGGGCGCGCCGGTGGGTGTGTGGGTGGGTGAGAGGGTGGACGGAAGGTGCATTTCGGACACAGCAAGGCAGCCCCAGGCACTAGTGGGGCGGGACAATGCCGAGCCACCCGCCGAGCTGGGGTGAGTGGTGGGTACCCGGTTGGGTTGGTATGTAGCAGCAGGCATGTAGCTAGGGCAAGCAGAGGCGGCTGGTACAGGTGCTGGTTGGACCCCTCATCCCACGTGCCAGCAAGAAACCGCTGCCCGCGCACTCAAAGCGTGAAGGGGCGCGGTGCTAGAGTCCTACATGCAACAGCAATGCAACAGCAACGCAACAGCGCGGTCTTCTATCGCAGGCAACTCGTCGTCCGCTGGGCCTCTTGGAGCTACGTCCATCACAGCGCACCCGTGCACCCTTGCACCCGCCCACACCCGCCCGCACCTGACAATGCCTGCTGTCACGCTGTTCTGCAGGTGCAGCGGGCTGCCCAGGGCCACCACCCACTCCCCCACTCGCAGGCTGGCCGAGCGGCCTGCAGGGGCAGCCACAGGAGGGGGCAGCAGTGAGAGCTTTGGAGGCAGGTCGCATCGGCAGCGGCACAGCAGTGCCGCTGCTACCTGAACTGGGGCAGCAGTGAGAGATTGGTGGCAGATTGGAAACAGCAGCAGAGTAGCTGTGCCCCGCTGAAATCGCAGACTTCCCTCCCAACCCTGGCCCCCAGCTGCAAGATTTGCCGGTGCCTTTGCACAAGCACCCACGGCATGCGCCCGCATCCGCCGACGCCCCCAGTTTGCTGCACCCAGGCGTGCGCGCGTCCTCCAGGTAGGCCCAGCCTTTCGACTGCCCGCCCAGCCACCCGCCCACCCACCCAGCTTGGCGGTTGGCAGCGGCGCATCCGTCTCCACTTTGAGCACCGCCAGGTCACTGACAGTGTCATAGCTCACTAGCCTGCCCTCAAAGATGCGCCCGTCCTGAAGCGTCACAATGATGCCCTTGCTGATTGCCGCCGCAGCAGCTGTGCCCGCTGCACTTCCCGCCGCGCCTCCTCCCGCCCCGCCCGCGCTGCTGCCATTGTTGATGCCGTTGCTGCTGAGGCCGCCGCCGTAGTAGTGTCTCTGAATGGCGTCGCTCACGACATGAGCGTTGGTCAGAATGGTGCCTGCCGACAGGGCAGGGTGGGAAGTCGGGGGGGCACGGGGGTGAGCAGGATTTTGAAAAACACATGACCATGGGCCAACCAAATGCACTGATGTTTCTTGTATAGCAATAAGAAGTGGGCAGTGGGCAAAGGCGCTTGCATGGACAGAGGTAGGAGAGGAGAGGCGCTGGGGGGGCTGCAGGCAGGCAGGGGTGCAGGCAGGGGTGCATGCGGCGGGGTCGTGCACACATGCACGTACATTCACACGCATGAATACTCATGAATATGCACACGCACACGCACACGCGCACGCATTCCCACACGCACTCCCAACTGCACAACCTCCGCCCATCCTGCCACACGCCCCCACCTGCCCCTTACCGTCCGAATCTACGATGAAGCCGCTGCCGCTGCTGCCCACCGGCAGTGCCCCGCTGCCCTGCACCGTGATGTTGACCACAGCAGGGGCTGCCTTGGCTGCTGCGTCCGATATGTAGTAGGGGGACAGGCATCCGCCCAGAGGGGATGCACCGATGGCCGCGCTGCCGCGCAGGTCAGCGGCGGCAGTGGTGGCCTGGGTGTGAGACTTGAAGGAATGGAGGTAGTCTGCGGGACGGCACGGGGTGAGTGGGGGGACTGTGAGCGGCTGTGAGCAGGTGGGAGCGAGGTGGGTGGCGCAGCTGAAGGAGCGGCAACAGCTGGGCCCGCAGCATGGCTCTGTCTCAGGAGCACGTCTGGAAGGGCGGCGCCACGGTTTAGTCGACTCTAAAAGGCAGGTCGACGGGCAGCACGGCGCGCATGTAACACATGTGCAGCGCACCTACATGTGCTGCCGCGGCGCTGTGACCAGCAAAACAACAGAAACAAACAAAACAATGCGCCCACCTGTGAGCCACTGCTGCGATCGATGTAGCGCCTCCCCTGCTGCGCCGCCGCTGCTGCTGCTGCTGCTCCCGCTGACTGCGTGCGCTGACCCTCTTCCTCCCGCTTGTCCTGCTGCTGCTGCTGCCGCTGTGCTGGGTGCGTCGGCGTGCTGTTGGGCCCAGCCCACCCCAGCCGCCACCCCAAATCCGACGAGCGCCGCGCTCCCAAAGATGATTTCGCTCCGGTCGAGAGAAACCGGGTCACCCAGGATGCGCCTCCCAGCCGATTGATGCATCTGGAAATGCTGCTGCGCTTGGTGCTGCTGCTGCAGCTGCGCCAGCGGGCCCAGTGCCGCCGGCAGTGCCTGGTGAAGCGGCGGGTGTGCAGCGCCGCCGGTGACGGCGGGCCCGCCGCCAGCGCCGGCGCCCATGTTTCTACTGTGGCGAGCGGCGGCCGCGGCACTCGTCCCGCCCGGCGCCTCTGCTGCTGCCCCGCCAGCCCGCCTCGCGAGCCTGGCCAGACACTGGCGCGACATGTCCTCGAAACCCTGGACACCGCTGGCTGCCCCAGCACCCCCGGTTCGCTGCAATGCACCCACTCAAAGACTTGCGGCCAGCGGGTTGGAAGTGGGCCGCGACTCTTAGACCACCCAATGCATTTAGGTGCAATGCATTTATTGGTAGTACGAGGCCACCCTTGAATTGAGGGCGCAGCTTGTTTGCAGCTCCTTGCAGTGCCATCAGACTGCTATTGCCGAAGAGCAGCGCAGCTAGATCAGAAGCCCCTGGCGAGGTTGTTGCAAGCACCATGCCTCCCACCAACAGGCAGCACCAGCCCGAATTGCTGGACCTGCCCGATGCCGCCCTGCACCAGATTCTGGAGCATTCCTGGCTGAAGCATAGGCGAGAGCGCGCCGATGCAACAACGCCTGTGCTGCCCACCGGCCGCCGCCATCTGTCGCCGCCGCTGCCCGCTCGACACACCGAGACGGAGCCCACCACGCCTGTGTGGCCCCTACCACCCGTGCAAGCTGTCCCTGATGTCCTATTGCAAGCGCCTCAAGGCGCTGGGTGATGGCCGCGCCTCAATCTGGGCCGATCTGGAGATCTGCGGCAACAAGCCGCAGCTGCAAGCGCTCAGCGTGTGGCTGGCTGCGAGCGGAAGCAGGTGCGGCGGCTGTTGCTGAATGCCCACGGAGATGACGACTACAACGGCCCCCACAGGCACAACCCCCTTGCGGCGAGGTTGTGGATGATGATGGAAAATGAGGTTCTGCCTGGCCATGACGAGTCTCTCATTCAGGTGTGCAGGGCAGGGGAAGAAGAGGGGGAGGGTGGGACGGGTGGCTGAGACGGGTGCACTGTGCGCAGGCAGACAGGCAGGGTGGCAGGCACTGGGTGCTGGCTCGGGGCATTGCAATGTAACGCATGCTCAGAGGCGGGTGAGGAAAGCTGGTGTCTACAGCAGTGTCCTGCCTGCACCGCTGATAAGCTGCGCCCTCCCCACGCCTGCCCCGGTGTGCCGTGACGCAGTCGGCGCTCTTGTCAGCGGTGCTTGCTGGCAGCCGAGTGGAGAGCCTGAAGCTGCAGTGTTTTTGAAAGTTAGAGGTGAGCCTGAGAACCTATCAACCCACTGCTCCTGCTGATGCTTCTGGGTGGGTTGTCAAGTGCCAGCCACCGACCCTTTTCTGCTCTTGTGCCGGGCCCTGTTTTGGACCCTCACTAAACAGCAGCGGGGTGGCCACTACAGCCGCAGCATGCACAGCTGGCCTACGCTGCTGTGCATGCTCTGGTCGTCTGCTTCGTGCCACACACAACTTTTCACCGCGTGACGCCTTTCCAGTGCACCCAGAAGCACCGACCCCACCTGCCCCTGCCTCCCTTTCCATCCTGCTTTCAGGTGGCGGGCTGAGTGGCGGCCATGCCCCGCCTGCGCTGCCTGCAACTCAACCACGGCTCTGAATATCCAATGGAAGCGCTACAGCACATGCATCACAGAGCACCTGGCAGGCCTGCGCCGCGTGGCCACCCTGGCATTTCTCACCGAGCATCTGGAGATGCAGCGGGTGTGCCTGCCGCCCTCGCTGCGCACGCTGTGTGTGTACATGGCCGCTGTGGGGTCAAGTCATGCTCCCCAAGGCGGTGTGCAACAACGCCACCCAGCTGCGCTGACTGGCGCTTGGGGGGGCGACCGGAGAGCGCGCCGTATTGGAGGGGCTGGCAGCCTGACACGGCTGGAGCTGTGTCTACTTTTAAGCCGGAGGCGCATGGCGTGCCCCTCAGCAAGATGATGGCCCTGGGCCAGCTGCTGCTGCAGCACGAGGTTGGCACGTATGCTATGCGCTGGAAATCGACCCCGGCCAGGGCCTCTCCCCTCTCCCACCTGACCTGCCTGGCCCTCTGCTGTGTTGTTCTTGAAGAGCAGCCCGCGCTGTGCAAAGCCCTGTGGCAGCTGGCCGTGCTGCGCGCGCTGAGCGTGCGGCCTGCTGTGTGCTGTGGGGTGCTGCCCTCCCTGCTGGCGCCAGCTGGAGGCGCTTGAGCCGCCGCTGTATGCCGCAGAGGATCTCACCTCCGTGCTGGATGAACTGCCCATGCTGCGGAGCCTGCGCCTGACCAGTCCTTTTCGGTGCAACACACGTGTGTGCTCTGCTGACATTGACGCACTCGCCTGCCTGCTGCCCCACCTGCACGGGCCTCGCCTCAAGGCCCTGTACGTCGATGCATATGTCGTCCGCAGTGTACTTTCGGGCAGCCAAAGCATGTCTGATGCGATCTGTAGCTGGCTTGCCAGGGGGGGCATCACTGAATATGCAACCTGCCCCCGCCCCGCCCTGGCCCCGCCGCCGCCGCTGCCGCTGCCATACAGCGAGAGTGTTGCTTGGGCTCGCCCTCTGTGGCTATGCCGCCTCGCCATTGGTACTGGAGAGGGAGGAGAAGTAGTGAGATCAGCGAGCCCAGCCTGCATGGCATTGTTTGCCATCTGCGCTGCCAGCGGTGCCGAGGCGGAGACCTCATGCCGCCCGTCCCTGCACATGCATTTGGAGCGCAGCTGCTCGCACAGTCTTCTCTACTGACCAAGACGTGAAGCCGGAGCTGCCATGCCGATGCAGCGCAGCCCGGAGCTGCTGGACCTCCCTGATGCCGCGCTGCACCGTATTCTCGAGCTCGGTCACCGGAGGCAGAGGTAATTGCGGGATGATCCAGCTGGCGAGCTGCGCCTGCCCAGCCGCTTGGCTCCGCCGCTGCTGCCGCCGTCGACCCACGGCTGCCCCTGCCTTGCCTGTGCCCCCCGCAGGCTGTCCCTGATGTCCACCTGCAAGCGTCTCAAGGAGCTAGGGGACAGCAGCCCCACGCTGTGGGCTGATGTAATGGTGCGAGGCGACAAGTGCAGGCTGCAGAGCCTGTGCGCGTGGCTGGCTCGAAGCCACAAGCAAGTGCGCCGCCTGACGCTGACTCTCTGTGACTATGGAGAGCGCTTCGATTACGATGCACCAGAGGAGGAGGAGCCGATGTATGATGATGCCGTCCTGCAGGTGGGCTTGCAAGCAGGGTGGGCGGGGTGTGGGTGCGAGATGGACGATGATGATGCAACCGAGGTGGCAGCATTGGCACAGAGGTTGGCTGTCTCTGCAGAGGAGGGGACATGGGGGAACAGGCGGCAGCAGCGGCACAGATGCTGTCCCGGGGAGGAGGGGAGGTGAGGGAGGATGCAGATGGGCCATGCATGGGCCTGCAATGTTGGGCCTTTTATACCACTAAGAAAGCCGGCATAGCTCCCTCTTCCGCGCCTGCTGCAGGCAGCCCTGGTGTCTGCGGCCCTTGTGGGCCGCCGGTTGGAAAGCCTGGTGCTGCAGTGGCACGGCAATCTGGAGGTGGGTTGCCCATGACGGCCTGCGTGTGATTTAGAACCCAGCAAAACAGCGCATGTTTGGTGTGGGCAAGCAGAGCCATGCCGGACCCTTAGCCTGCAGCTGCCCTACGCAGACGAAACCAAAGTGTGCACTGCCCGCCCTGCCGCACCATAACCATGTGTGCACTGCCCGCCCTGGACAACGAAGCCACGTGTGCATTGCCCGCATGCCCGCTCCTGCTCACCTGCCCCTGCCTTCCCTTCCATCCCGCCTTCAGGTGGCGGGCTGGGTGGTGGCCATGCCCCGCCTGCGCCGCCTGGGTCTGACGTCAGAAAGCGAGGGCTCGGTGCACGAGCTGCGCATGACGCGCCACCTGGCGAGCCTGCGCCAGCTGGACACCCTGGCGATCGACGCCAACCAGCTGCACATGGAGGCGGGGTGCCTGCCCGCCTCCCTGCGCACGCTGTGCATGACGCTGACCAGCGACACAGAGTTCCTGCCGGGGGCTGTCACCGAGGCCACCCAGCTGCGCTGCCTGGCGCTGCGGCACGCGAGCTGTGACTGCCCCGAACTTTGGAAGCTGGGCGGCAGCTTGACGCGCCTGGAGCTCGACGATTACGATCCCTCCGAGCAAGGCGTGCCCCTCAGCGACATGACAGCGCTGCGCCAGCTGGTGGTGAGCGACGGTGGGCTCGTGGGCGAGTGGGCACTAGACATTGACCCCGAGCGGGGCCTTTCTGGCCTCACCCAGCTCACCCGCCTTGACTTCTATGGCCTGTCTCCCACCAACCAGCCCGCCTTCTGCACATCTCTTGGGCACCTCACCTCCCTGCGCATGCTGAGCCTGTCCAGTGCTCGCCTGGAGGGTGGCTGCCCGCCTCCCTCTGTGCTGGCCAAGTTCAGCCACCTGGAGGCTCTCGAGATGGACTTCCACTCCGCCAACAGTGCCATCGCTGCCCTGGCTGCGCTGCCCCGCCTGCGCAGCCTGTGCCTTCACATGAGCCCCTTGCACGTGCCTGCCCCCGGTCCTGAGGCGCTGGCAGAGCTGCTGCAGCAGCTGCCGTGCCCTCAGCTCACGGCTCTGCATCTGGATGACCGCACAGTGGTTGCCAATGAGGGCATGTTTGTTGATGTGCGCCGCCAGCTGGCGCGCCGAGGCATTGCAGAGCTCAAGAGCGTGAAGGAGTGGAGGGCAGCCCACACACTGCCCCGGTGTGATGCAGGGCTGCGCTACGGCTGGCTCCCCGCCCACGTTCTCTGATGCCAACATGGTTCCTCCCCCGTTCGCCCCACCGGCACTGCCCCTTTCCTCCCGATTTCGGCACTGCTCACGCCACCCCTCCTCGCCTGCTGGACCTGCTGTTCCAAGTTACCCCTCGCATCAACTTGTCTGCTCTATCGAGCCCAATCTGTAAGTGCCCATGATAGTAAGACACTGACAAGGAGCAGAGGAGAGTTGCATGCACTGCAGCAATGGCGGGACAAAAGGAGTCGGGAGACTTTCAGCGGCAGCAACAAGGGCCGGTGCGGTACAACCCTCTGCCGCCAGCAGTACATCTTCGGCCAGCTGCTCCCTGATGCCAGCTGTACCCATAGCAGTTTTTCTGAATTTGCTGCTGCTTACAAAGAGATTGTCAGAAGAGGTGTGGGCCACGGGAGCAGCACCTAAGGCGGCACATTGCGTTGCTGGGTCCTGCTCTACTGCCGCCAGCCGAAGGCAGTGCTGGTGGTGGTGCAGGCCCGCGTTCACCTCCTATCTAGAGCCGGCGGATGTTTCAGCAGCATGATTGGGCGATCTTCACATGCAGAATGACAGGGCAGCGGCAACGTGGCTATCGGGAGGATGTGGAGGGCATTGCGACGTGCACGCCGCCGCCGTCGCCCAGAACGGCTGATAACGGGTGGTCACTCAGCTCTCGGCCGTTCGTCGCTGACCCATCGCAGCTTCTGAAGACCCCAGGCTTAACCTCTGCGCGATGCCCAAGCAGCGCGCTCTCCAGCTTTTGGACCTTCCCGATGCCGCCCTGCACCTCGTGCTCGAGTGCAGTAGGCTGAGAGCCAGGTGCGGGCGGCCCGAGATACAGCGGGCTGCGAGACGGGTTTGGTTGGCCCAGTGGGCCGTCGCTGCCCACCTGCCGCCGTCTGTCGCCGCCGCCGCTGCCCGCGCCCGCTGCCAGCGTCCCGTGCTCCCCTGAGGGGTGCCTGGCTCCTATGCACCCACCTCCTGCGGCTCTTGCGCGCCCCACAGGCTTTCCCTGATGTCCACCTGCAAGCGTCTCAAGGCGCTGGGTGATGGCAGCCCCATTCTGTGGGAGCGGGTGGCTTTGGAGGGCAGCAAGCCCCAGCTGCAGGCGCTCAGCGTGTGGCTGGCTGCGGGCCAGAAGCAGGTGCGGCGGATGACGCTGACAACCGACTGCGACCTGCACGGAATGTTCCCCGAAGAAGTGGAGGAGGGCGAAGAGGCTGTGTTTGACGATGCAATCTGCCAGGTGGGKGGGGSGGGKGGGCGGGGTTGCGGGCAGCGGGGTGTGCGTGGAGGCGGTTGTACATGGAAGGGACAGAGATGTGTGCTCATGTGTGCTCACTTGTGGGTGCCCACTTGTGTGCTCACTTGTGTCACTTGTGGGTGCTCACTTGGCCATGTCAGCGGCCTGCTTGCACAGGATGTCACGGCACGTGTTTCCCAGTTGTGATCCGCTTGTAAGGACACCCTCCCGCCCTGCCTCCCCTTCCTGGCGCGCCCGTTTTGCAGGCGATGCTGTCAGCGGCCATCCTGGCGGGCAACCGTCTGGAAACGCTGGCGCTGCAGTGGCCTGGCAACCTGGAGGTGGGTGCTGCGTGCTTGCAGCTACTTGCGGGGGTGGTCTTAAGCGCCTGCTGTCTGTGCTGTGCGCATGCATTGCTTCACATCCACCCGTGCCTTCTGCCCACCTGCCTGCACTCTCCTGGAACGTGTGCCTGCACTGCACTGCTGCCTCCTGCATCCGCGTCATACCTGCCTCATGTACTGCTGCCTGGTGCAATGCTGCTGCGCCGCTACTGGCACTGGTTGTCAAGCCGCACTGGACCTGACTGATGCGCTGGCTGCTTACGCATGTGACACTGATGCCTCGCACTTGCTTAGCTGCCCCCACACCGTGCCCAACTGCCGCACTCCCTGCCGCCTGCACTTGCCCTCAGGTGGCGGGCTGGGTGGCCGCCATGCTCCGCCTGCGCCACCTGGTGCTCTGCCCCTATTACGAAGTGTGGATGCAAGGGCTGCGCATCACGCGCCACCTGGCAGGCCTGCGCCAGCTGGACACCCTGGTGCTCATGGCCCACCGGCTGCACATGGAGGCGGGGTGTCTGCCCGCCTCCCTGCGCACGCTGTGCATGACGGTGGGCAGCTATGCAGAGCCCCTGCCGGCGGCGGTCACCGAGGCCACCCAGCTGCGCTGCCTGGCGCTGCGGCACGCAACCAGCCCTGACCTGTCTGGTCTAATCCGCTTGGGAGGCAGCTTGACACGGCTGGAGATGCATAACGTCTATTCAGGCACCTGGATTCCCGACCGCTGCCTGCCCCTTGCCTCCATGACCGCCCTACGCGAGCTTAACATGAGCGGCCCAAAGTGCATCAGCGCTCTGGCCGTTCCCCGCAGCGGCCTGGCCTCGTTGTCCCAACTCACACACCTGGTGTGCGGCGGCATGAACTCGACCCACGATGCAGCCTTCTGCTCAGCCATCCGCACCCTGCCGGCCCTGCGTGTGCTCAACTTGGCCTTCTGCGACCAAAGCGTGCTGCTGGACCCGTCCATGCTGCGCCAGCTGGAGGCGGCTGCCCTGCCGCTGTGCTGCGCCATCGTTGCAGCGCCTGCGCTGACAGCGCTGCCCAGCCTGCGCAGCCTGCGGCTATTTGCCATGCAGAGGGCGCTTCCCCCTGGGGTGCCGCCTTCTGTGCCGCCCACACCCGAGGCTATGGCACAGATGCTGACACAGCTGGCGCGCTCCCCGCCGTTGGATTGTTTGCACTTGGATGACGATGCAGCAAAGATGGTTGCTGCCAATGACAGTCTATTTGCTGCGCCCCGCCGCCAGCTGGCCGACCGTGGCATTGCCCGGTTTGGGACAGACCATTAATGGGATGCAGCCTGGCTGCGGCCTCACTGTGACGCCGGTTCCCTCAAGCTGTTGCTTGCCTGAGCACGATTCGGCCTGCCTGACCTCTATCCCCCAGTTCAACCCTCTGCCGCCAGCAGCACATCTTCTGCCAGCTCAGCTGTGCTCCCCTGTGCCAGCTGCACTCATGCTCACTGCCCTTCATCTGCTGCCGCTTCAACAAGTGTGCTTGAGTGCGTCTGCTTGCTTGTTTCATTACAAAAATCCGTGCCCACCGCTGTTTCTTCTGTTTGTGCATTGCAGCAGCACTGCCTACAAGACGGCAGTAGCCCAGGCAGCGGCGGTGGCCTGGTGGGGGCTGTAGCTCAAGGGCAAGCAGTTGGCAGGCATGCGGCGGCGGCAGTGCAGCCTGTGTGAGCGAGTCTTGTTTGCGGGCTCCACTGTGTGCCAGTTTGCCGATGGGTGGCGCTGGAGCTAGTGCCGCCTCCCTGGCGTACTGACTGGGGCTTTGGCCACGCCGTATTCATTCTGGACGGGATGGCTCACACAGCTTCATGACATAATCATGTGTCATCACCAAACGTGCATTTGCAGCACGGCACCTGCTCCCATTCTCAGTCTGCCATTGCTGACGCCGACAACCGTGCGCCACGCTACAGGCTTCGACGCCCTGGGACAGCACTGCCCGTCCCGTTAAAGATGCACTGCTTTACATGCGCTGCCATGACTGAGAGACAATATCACTAGACTAAGAAGGGGCAAGCATCTTGACATGCTGTGTGTGTGTGTGTGTGTGTGTGTGTGTGTGTGTGTGTGTGTGTGTGTGTGTGTGTGTGTGTGTGTGTGTGTGTGTGTGTGTG
>JTEE01000287.1:50892-101936 GCA_002896455.3 Chlorella sp. ArM0029B
GCGCCCGACGCAGCTGCAGCAGCCCGTGGCAGCAGCGCGCGAGCCCCTGGCGCCGGCCGCCCCTCTCAAACCCAAGTTTGACAACCCGAACGCGGGGATGAACATTGTGTTTGTGGGTGCTGAGTGCGCGCCTTGGTCAAAGACGGGTGGGTGGGTGGCGTGGGCGGTAGCTGCTGCTGCTGCTGTTGCTGCTGCTGCTGCTACTTCTGCTATTGCTGGGAGTATTGTGGTAGAATGGGCGGTGGCTGCTGCTGCTGCTGCTGCATATGCTGTTGCGAGTAATGCGGTGCACATGTGCGGTTTGGAGTGGGCGGTGCGGGCTGGGCCGCAAGTCGTGTGGTGCACGTTTGCGGGGGAAGTGCCGGGCGCACTGTCAGGCGTGCTGCATCGTGGAGAGTGCCTGACGGCTGCTGCCACATCAGCCAGCCAGACAAGAGATGTGCGTCCTGGCACAAGGGCTTCCCCTTTCCAGAGCAAAGGGTTGCGGCCCCTTGTCGCCCCTTGTGCCCACAGCTGGGACTGCATATTGCGGTACGGTGCATGGCATGTACATCAGATGTGAGCGTGGTGTCGCAACCATCCCGCACGCAGCCCGGGCAACGTCATGCAGTACACCTACATGTTCCAATGTTTTGCTTTGTTGCCAACAACCCTGGCACCCTGCCTGCAGGCCGGGCAGGATGCCGCGATGCCGCCTACCTTTTCTGCATACCTTGAACCGACACCAACAGAACGTGGCGCCCTGCCTGCAGTTGGGCTGGGTGACGTGATGCAGGCCCCGCCTGAAGCAGTGTTTCATGCCATGATTTCAATACACAGCGCAACATCCCACAGCTGATAGAGAGGTAGTACGTGCACATGTCACTGGCTGCAGGCGGGCTGGGCGACGTGATGCAGGCGCTGCCCAAATCTATGGCCGCCCGCGGACACCGCGTGATGTGCATCGCACCACGATACAAAAACTACGACGTGCGTGGGGCATGCGGCGGGAGAGCGGGGAGGGCGGGGGGGGGCACGACGGGTTGGCACAGCACCCACATGCTTGCTTGGGAGAGTGGCTGAGCTTTCATGGGCAGCAGGTGCATCATGCGGCAGGCCGCACAGGGCGCTGCCGCCTGGCGGAGCCGGGATTGTGCGCCACAGGCACAGGCGTGAGGGGCGCAGCGTGCCCCGCCGTCGGCACGCTCAACGCACACCCGGCGTGCCCCACCCCACCGCCCCGGCCTGCCTGCCGCGGCCAGTGTTGCAGGGGCAGCAGGGAAGGCACATGCAGAGAGTCAAGTGTGGGCTCCTAATTCGTGTCCCCCTGCCCCAACCCCCTTATGTGTGCAGGATGCCTGGGAGACGGGCGTGCGCCACCGCATGCGCGTGTTTGACTCTGATCAGGAGGTAAGGGGGGGCTGCTGCCACACCGCCTTTTGCACCGGCATGCTTCATGCGTGTTAGAGTTGAGGAGCATGTGCTGATCTGTGTTTGTACCTGTGCACCTCGGTGCGCCCCATGTATGCCAGAGTCAAGGAGGTATGTTGAAGAGGGGCTGGCTGTGGACATGAGGCGCCTCTGCACATGCACATGTGGAAGCTGGCTTGAGGTGCCGGGGCATTGTGGCTCCGGAGGGTGGGTGCTGGGCAGTACACACACACATTTCTATTGTATATAAACATACCTCCCATATATATAAATAATGAATATACCTCTGCCACATTGATAGGGGACAGGGGATTGAACCAAGAAGCATACCTGTTTGCCCAAACATGCAAGCCTCTGTCCTTGCCTGTGCTGCACCGCAGGTGGGCTACTTCCACGCCTACCAGGACGGGGTGGACTATGTGTTTGTGGACCACAACGCATTCATGTCCTGCGGAAGTGAGTGGTGCTGGTGCCCCCTGTGTGACTCTGGGCTGAGGTGGGGCTGTGTGTGTGTGTGTGTGTGTGTGTGCACTGATGCTGCCGCCGTGACTTCAGGTCTGCCGTTACGGATGAGGCAGGGGCGCTGTGTGCCTGTGTGCCTATGTGCAATCCTTCTTCATGCCCTGCTGAGGCAAGTGGCCCAACTTCTTTTCTTGAAACGGCGCGGGGGCTGGGTGCTGCGTGATGTGCCAGGGAAGCAGCGGGATGAACCGTGACCCACACCCCACCCCGCCCCCTTGCCCCTCTCCTCACCTCTCCCTGCCTGCCCCCTGCCCGCTGTCTTGCAGACGACATCTATGGCGGCAGCAGGGAGGAGGTCACCTTCCGGTGCGCCCTGCTCACAAAGGCGGCTCTGGAGGCGCCCTGGGTGGTCCCATGCGGAGGAGTGCCCTACGGTGGGTGGGTGGGATCAAGCCGGGGGCTGGGCTGCACATTTTGCCCGACCTAAAGAAGCTCTGCTTATCAAGGCACCTTGCCTGTATTACTGCACCCTGCGCTCGCCGGTGTCTCCGCACCTGCTGCGCTCGTTTCATCCAGGCTGCCTGCTGCCGCCTCTCTGCTGCCCGCCCCCTCCCGCCCCCTGACCTTCCTTGTCTGCTGTCCCCCCAACCTATTCTGCCCTGCAGGCGAGGACAATCTGCTGTTCGTAGCAAACGACTGGCACACCGCACTGCTGCCGTTCTACCTGCAGGCAAGTGCTCTGGGGTGCCGTGTTCCTGCGGGGCCTGCTGCCTGGCCGTGGTATAGAGGCGGGACACCTGGGGGCAGGGCTGCAGTACAGAGGCAGTACAGAGGCTGGGCCGCAGTACAGAGGCTGGGCCGCAATACAGAGGCTGGGCCGCAGTACAGAGGCTGGCCGGCAGTACAGAGGTGCCTTTGACGGGTGCTCCTGGGCCTGCACAACCTGCGCTGCTTCCTCAACCCCACAGTCACAGAGTGTGTTCCCTTTAGACGCCCACCCTGCTGGCGCAGGAACGGCACGACGGCAAGCTCCGCTCTGCCTGCCGTGCTGTGGTTGCAGTGTGTACCGCACACCGAGCGTGCACGTGTACCGCCTCTCCCCACTTCCTGCAGGCGCGCTACCGCGACCATGGCAAGCCCCGTTCTGCCTGCTGTGGTGTGGTTGTGCAGCACGTGTACCGCTCACACGAGTGTGTTGTACTGCCACTCCCCACGTCCCGCAGGCGCACTACCGCGACCACGGCAAGTTCCACTTTGCGCGTGCCGTGCTGGTGCTGCACAACATTGCGCACCAGGGGCGGGCCCCCATGGATGACCTGGACAGGCTGGAGGTGCCGGAGCACTACCGAGAGCTCTTCAGGTGGGGCTGGGGACAAGCTGGCTGCTGTGCTGGTGCTTGGTGTGGTGGTGCCTGCTTTCGGGGTGAGTGTGAAGTGTTTGATGTACCTGAGCACTACCGGGAGCTCTTCAGTTGTGTGGGGGGTGCAAGCTGGCTGTCCTGCGCTTGTTCTGGTGGGGGCTGTGACATGCATGCTGTGCTGGAGGTGCCGGAGCACTACCGAGGGCTCTTCAGGTGGGGGGCAGTGTGGGAAGGCTGGCTGCCCTGGGCTTGCGATGGTGGCTTGTGGTGGGAGAGCGGCTGTCAAGTGCGTGCTTTGCCAGAGCACGACAAGAGCTTTGTAGGTGGGGGGCAGTGTGGGGGAGCTGGCTGCCCTTGCTTGTGGGGAAGCTGTGAAGTGCTTGCTCTCCCAAAGCACTACAGAGAGCTCTTCAGGTGGGGGTGGGGCCAAGCTGGCTGCCTCGTGCTTGTGGTTGGAGCGCTGTTAAGTGCGTGCTTTGCCAGAGCACAACGAGAGCTTTGTAGGTGGGGGTGGGGGGAGCTGGCTGCCCCGTGTGTGTGTTGGAGGGGCCTGCTTTGCCAGAGCACGACCTGGAGTGGTTCAGCTGGTGTTGGGAGGGCTGACTGCCACTGTCGTTTTCATTGTGTGGGGTTCCTCTTTGTTCTGTCGAGCAGGACGCTTGCCCGCCAAGCCGGGAGCCGTGCTGCTCACTCCTGTTTGTCTGTGTTGCAAGCTTTGTTGCGGAAGCAACGGGCTGTAAGCTTATACAAGCCAGCTGTGCCAGGCGTGGCCTCGCAGTGTCCGATGGGAGGGGACGCAGAGGGAAAGATCATGGGGTAGCTGAGACACGAATCCCCCTTAACATTCACCTTTTCATTGCAGGCTGGACGACCCGGTGGGCGGCGAGCACATGAACATTATGAAGGCGGGGATCATCACGGCGCACAGGTAAGGGTGGGGGCATTCGAGGTAGACGCTGTGGGGTTGCAGGCACCGGGGGGTGGGGCCGCTGGTGCCTGGCCTGGCCTGGCAGTTGAGGGAGCAGCGGTGCTTGCCCTGCACATGCCCACCCCCTCCAGTAAACCCTCCAGTAAACCCTTTCCAACGCTCCACTGCTCCTCCCCCCTTCCCCCGCCCGCTTGTCAGGATGATTGCTGTGAGCCACGGCTACGCGTGGGAGTGCCAGACGACAGAGGGCGGCTGGGGGCTGCACCAGGTCTTCCAGGAGCACTCGTGGAAGCTGAGGGGTGCGTGGGGAAGGAGGGGGAGCTGGGGGTGGGTGGTGGGCAAGGATGAGAGGAGTGGGGCGTGACGGGAGGCTGCGGGGTGCGTGGGGAGAGGGGAGGCCGGGGATTAGTTGGTGAGAAAGGATGAGGTGTGGGGGGCTTGCCTGGCAGCTGGCGCGTGTGTGCAATGTGAAGCTTTGTGAGAGAGGCTGGGAGCGGCGGGGGTGGCAGCGACCTGCGAGGCTGCTGTGCAGCCCCCTCCTTGTGGTCTCTGCCTGGACAGGTGCAGGCAGCTGTGGCGCATGCTCATTCGACTGTTTAGCAGCGCTGCAGCATTGAAGAACACAACAGCATGCTCACCTGACTCTAATCACGGTGTGGAGGTGCAGCACACCATGTCTTTTTCCCCCGTTTTAAAACTGTGGGGCAACTCTGGCGGTAATTTTGTTGCTTGACCATCACACCCCGTGCGCGTGCTGCTTCCTGGGCCCCTGCAGGCGTGGTGAACGGAATCGACTGCGATGAGTGGAGCCCCTCCATCGACCCGCACCTCACAACCGGTGAGGCTAGGGCAGCCTTCAACTCTTGTCAACACTGGTGTTCCGAGGCAGCACACCCTCGGCTGATCTGGCTGCTGCACCTTGGGTCCTCACATGCCACCGACCCGGGTCAGGCAGCCCCTGCTGCAACAGTTTCTCGTGCTTCTTTTGACCAGTTGCCGTGCCCACTCTCGTTGCTTCCTTTAAACTCTTCTGCGTCCCTCTGCCACCTGCCCTCCTGATCGCAGATGGCTACACCCACTATGATGTGGACAGCCTGGAGAAGAAGAGGCAGTGCAAGATGGCGCTGCAGACGGTGTGTGTGTGTGTGTGTATGTTTGGGGTGCTGCATGGGGGCAGTCCTTGCTGTGTGTGTGTCGGGGACCCTGCCGGGGAGCAGGCCTTGCTGGGGGCCCCTGGCGGCACAGTGCGCCAAGTGTGCTGCATCTTGACCCTCTACTCACCCATGCCCCCTCTCCGCAGGAGCTGGGCCTGCCTGTGAACGCCGACATCCCCATGCTGGGCTTCATCGGCCGCCTGGACTACCAGAAGGGTGTGGACCTCATTTATGACAACTACCAGTGGCTCATGGAGCAGGGCTGCCAGCTGGTGCTGCTGGGCAGCGGGAGGGAGGACTTGGAGAATGCGCTCAGGTGGGTGGGGTGGGGGCCAGAGGGCGGGGCGGGTGGCAGCAGAGGCAGGGGAGCATGCTGGTGCTGCTGGGAAGCGGGCGGGTGGGGCCGCGCGGGCTGCAAAAGACAGTTCGAGGAGTTGCAGTGCTTGGTAAGTGGCTGCATGCTCTGGTGGTGTGGCGGGCCCTTTTGCCCCGGGGGGTAGACAGAGTGTTGCGGGCGAGAGGATCTGGAGAATGCGCTCAGGTGTGTGGGGGGGGTGGCAACAGGGGGCAGGGGTGGCGACAGAGGCAGCAGAGGTAGGAAGTGAACTCTGGTGTGCTTGGGTGGGGAAGCAGGACCAGAGATTTCTGCTTTTTGGGAGACTTGGTGGACTCTCTTTTCAGTAAGAGTTGGCATTGTGGGCAGACGGCTTGCTGTTTTCCTGCCTTCACACGCCAGACAGTAGTTCCCCAAGTCACCCTGCCGCCCACTGCCGCTCCCCCGCTTGCCTCTCCCCCGTCTGACCCGGCAGGGACATGGAGGGGCGCAACCACGACAAGTGCCGCGGCTGGGTGGGGTTCAGCGTGAAGATGGCGCACCGCATCACAGCAGGTGAGCTGGCGCCACGTCAGCAGGGGGTTGACAAGAGAGGGTGAGCTGGTGCGCCACGCCAGCAGGGTTGACAAGAGGGGTGAGCTGGCGCCACGTCACCAGGGGGACAGAGGGTGACAGGGAAGTGTCAGGGGCAGGACGTATGCTGGCAGCCAGGTATTAGGGTTTAGGGTTTAGCTCAGGGGAACGCACCAGCACCCTGCCAGCGGGACGAGGTGGAGCATAGTGGGTCCAATCAAGCAGGCAGCTCAGTTGGAACATGCTGGGCGCTTGGTGGGGCTGCTGCTCAGGAGCAGCAGGGCGGAGCAGCAGAGCGGGCAGGCGCTGCGTTCTGGCTGCTGCCTGAAGCCGGCGTTGCTGCCGCCTGGCGTGCCGCTGCCAGGCGCCGCGGTACGCCGC
Organism: Chlorella sp. ArM0029B; assembly: GCA_002896455.3. Taxonomy (NCBI): domain Eukaryota; kingdom Viridiplantae; phylum Chlorophyta; class Trebouxiophyceae; order Chlorellales; family Chlorellaceae; genus Chlorella; species Chlorella sp. ArM0029B. Next base: position 57,495 of record JTEE01000287.1, read on the forward strand.
TTGACAGCTGTGCCCTCCTGCGCAACGCCAATGTCCTCGCCCACCCCGGCGGCACCCGTGCTGCCGCACGCCAACCCCCTCCGCTCCCTGTCTCCCTGACCTCTGCCCCCCCCCTGCTTCCTGGCCCTCCTCCCCTCACCGGTGTGTGTCCCACCCTCAGGCGTGGATCTGCTGCTCATGCCCTCCCGCTTTGAGCCCTGCGGCCTCAACCAGCTCTACGCAATGGCCTACGGCACAGGTGCCCGCCCAGCTTCTCGCTGCCCATGCAGCGCCTTGCCTGCCCTGCCTCCCTGCCCGCCCAGCTGCGCTGCCCATGCCGCACATGCGCGTGTCCACATGCACTCTAGTGCGGCAATTCCAAGCTCACAATCACGACAGCTCCAGTATACGCTTTGGCCTCCGTGTGCCTGGCTGGCCGAGCATGCCTAAGAGGGCCGGCATGCCGTGCCCGTGGGCAGCGCTGCTGGCAAGTTTTGGCTGGCACAGCACAGGGTGGGGCTGGCAGCGCGGGCAGGCAGGCAGCGCCGGCAGTGCTCCCGGCAGCCTCACCCCCCCCGCCATCCTCCACTCCCCCAATGCCCTCACCGCCCCCTGTGCCCTGCCCCGCCGTGCCCCCTTCCATACCCGTGCAGTGCCTGTGGTGCATGCGGTGGGTGGCCTGCGAGACACGGTGAAGCCATTCAATCCGTTTGAGAAGACCGGCACGGGTGGGTGGGGCGGTGAGGGCAAGAAGGCTGGTTGCACGGGGTGGCTGATGAAAGAGGCTTGCTTGGGTAGGCAGGCAGGCAGGTTGAGGCTCTGTGGAAAATCGCACGCCTACACTTGTCCTGAGCGGCCCAATAGGCACCTGCCAAGTCTTTCCCTGTCATGTCGTGGCCACAGGCGCCCACCACCCTGCGCATTGGCCCCTGTCCCAGATCCTCACCTCCCTCGAAATTGAGCCCCCCTTGCTACCTCCCCTTGCGCATTGCCCCCTGTCCCAGATCCTCGCTCCTCGCTTGCTAATGAAAATCCGCACCCCCTTTCTACCTCTTCCCATGCAGGGTGGACCTTTGATGCGTGTGACAGCGGCCGCTTCCGCAACTCTCTCCACGACGCCCTCTTCACGTACCGAGACCACAAGGACAGCTTCAAGTGAGAGGGGGCAGGCGTGGGAAGCAGAGTGAGGGAGGAGGCGGAACGCTCGACTTGCTGTCGGGGGGCGGGAGGGGGCAGAGAGTGGGAAGAGGTGGACGGCTGGATGTGCATCTGTTTCGGGTGTGAAGGGTGCGCTCTACTACATGCAGCAATCGATGAAAAGGACGGCTCAGGCAGGCGATGTGAGGGACAGCTGTAAAGCTACATGGAAGCAACACTTCTTTTGCACCTACTTGTGATGCCAGTGGCTGAGGGGTGGGACAGCTCTGCTGGCATCCCCTCCCGCTGCACCGCCCAGCCGCCCCAGCCTGGTACTGCCCCCAGCCACGCCCCCCAACTCTTGGCCCCTTGCCTCTCCCTCCCACCCGCCCCCGTGCGCTGCGCAGGGGCATTCAGGAGCGTGGGATGCGGCAGGATCTGAGCTGGGGCCACGCCGCCGAGCAGTATGAAGACGTGTTGGTGCAGGCCAAGTTCCAGTGGTAATTGTGCCCTGCACTGGCACATGTAGAAGAGATCAGAGACCGGTGGGCCGCAGGGTGAACGAAGGGCACTCTTCTAGCCTCCGCCCGGGGCGTGTGCCCAGCCCCACACCTGCCCCTCGCGTTTGGTAACCCCGTGAAGCAGCGCTGTGCACGCCGTGGCTTTGGCTGCTGCACCCGCATGGCCCCCTGCGCGGAGCAGGTGCAGGGCACCTGCTTTGCCCTGCAGGCCCAACACCCTGCCCTGCGCCCGCCCGCCCCAACAAGTATGAGCAGAGGAACCTTCCCCTGCCAAGAAAAGATATAGAGCTTCCAAACACGAATGCACAGCAAACCGCTTCATCCCACCGACACCACGACAGCGCCTGCCATTGCCCGCCAGCCCTGCCCTTCTACGGCCGCGGACTGCTACGGCCAGCCCCAAGCACCGCCACACTGCTGGGTTTGCCCCGACAAAGGCAGGCAGTCGGTGGGCCCTGCGGGCGTGCCCCACTAATGTCGCACCCTACCTGCCGCATTCTTTCCTTCTGCCCCCATCGCATAGCTCCCCTCTCCCCTCCCTGCATTGCGCCCCCTTTTACGTCCGGCACCCCCCCTCCCCGCATTGCGCCCCCTCCCCCCAGGGTTCACACCCCGGTGGGAACCATTTTTGCATGTCTAACTTTCAGCACGTCTCGACACCCCCCGCCTTCTTTGAGCCCTCTCCCTGCGCTAGGGCCCTGCCACCCCAGATCGGGCCCCACCTCGAAACCCACCCACACGCATGCCTGTGGCAGCACACCGGGACACCTTTCTGCTGCTGCGCACAGCACACGCCCTGCCGCTGCGCATGTGTCCTCGCTGCTGCCCGCGCTGCGCCACCCATTTTTAAGTGCTCACGCCAGGTCGCCTGTTGCCCCACCCATCCTCCCCTGGCCTCCTGCGCTGACACCAAGGCAGGGGCGCCCTGCGTCGGCCCTGCGTGCACCCTCCTGGCTGCGCCCCCGCCCCTGTTCGCACTGCACTAACTTGCACAGTCCCCCTCTCTTCCCCCCTGTGCCATCAGCCTGCATTCTTTCGTTTCGCCCTCCCTCTTTCCGTTGTTGAAGCATCATGGTTTGAGTGAATGTCTGTGCCGGCAGCAGTGCCAGCCACGTGGCAGCTTCTTGCCCCGCCCTGCCTGACGCGGGCATTGGTGAAACTGCCTGCCTCCGGGCACCCATGTTGCAATTTCATGTGTGTCATTGCTGTGCCCCCTAGTCCCGTCTTGCCTTTACCCTGGGGGTGTTGTAATAAAACCTGCACAGCCTAACAATGCATGGGCATGGGCGAAGATAGGTGGTCGTGCCACCACTTGCGCCCTCAGTGGAGAGGCTGTGGCAGCGCTATGCCAGCTGGACAGCGTCTGCGCTGTTGGCTAGGAAAAAGCCTTGGACCCCGCGTGCTCTCAACCTTGTGAGCTTCCTACCACGCGCGATCTCGCTCCTGCCTTCCGTGTTGCCTCGCGTTTCGGAAAAGCCTCTTGGATTAGCTGCCGACACCGGCCCAGGTCGGACCTTACAGCGCACGGGGCTTCGTCGCAGTGCAGGGCGCCCGGCGTGCGGCCCAAGGCCGAACGGCAGAGCAGGAGGCTGCTTTGCCCTGCCGCCGGGCGCCACTTAGCGCCACCCCGCCCGCCTCTCGCCAGCACCTGCCACCAGCTCCCTCCTTCCCATCCGCTGCAGCCTGCCACACGCACACACTCTACCCCACCCATCTTCCTCCAATTTCTGTCCCCTGCCCTGCAGCAGCTTGCGTCAGCATGCGTGAGAAGCGCCTGCCGCCCACAGATGCCGGCGCAGATGAAGAGGAAGAGGAGCCCTCCAAGCGCCCCCGCACCCGCTTTGTAGAAATGCAGCCGTCGGCGCAAGACCCTGCAGACGGGATAGACGACGAGGTGCCGGGCAGCGTGCGGGCGGGGGCAATGGAGACGCTGGTGTTGGGGGACAAGCCGTTTGAGGCGTATGCGGCAGGAGGTGAGGAGGGGGGGAGGGGTGCGGTGCCTGGGGAGGGGGGTGGGTGTGGGCCCACACACACGCACATATTGCCAACAGTATTGGGAGATTCTGGGACGAGAGGGGCGGGCTCGATGGTTGGATGGTTGGTGCGGACCCAATGTTGACCCAATGCCCTCCTCAGCAGCTGCGCACAGCCAGCACCCCTCTGCCAACTGGTACTCATAGGGTGTGCCTGCTCATCTCCCTGCTGCCCCTGCTGTGCAGACCCCGCGCTCAGCGCCAGCCACGCCGCCTCCGACCCCGGGTTTGCGAGGGCCCAGCGCGCCCTGCTCCGCCAGCAGCAGCAGGACCAGGGAGCGCTGGGGGAGGCGCTCAAGGTGGGTGGCACGATCCAGCCCCGCACAAGGCAGCCAGCCACACTGGCGTCAACACAAGAAGAAAACTTGTGTTTCTTCTTCTTTTGACACGACCTTCAATGCAGGACCCCAACTACACTTGTGATCTTGCTGCACAATCATTAAGCTTGGATGGTACTGCAGGCTCGAGAGCGGTACGCCCAACCCGAGGAGGCGCAGAACAAGGTGGCAACTGCATAACTTTGTGACTTTTCCCCAACTTCAACCGTGTACCTTGCTGCAGGCACAGGAGCGGTACGACCAACCCGAGGAGGCACAGAATGAGGTGGGCAACCTCGTGGAGCCCTTCCACTTGAAGAAGGAGCTGGCGGTGAGCTGTCAGGGTCTGGGCTGGCGGGGTCTGGGCTGGTGGGGGCTGAGCTGGCAGGGTCTGGGCGGCGGGGGCTGGGTTGGCAGGGGCTGAGCAGGCAGGGGCTGAGCAGGCGGGGGCTGAGCTGGCAGGGCCTGAGCTGGCATGACTGAGCTGGCGGGGGCTGGCAAGGGCGAGGTGATCCAGCAGGGCAGTGCTGTCATGCCTATGCCTTCGAGGCATAGGCTGCATCCCTTCTGCCCGTCTTTCTTCACATGTCCCCTACAATACAATGTAGCGTTCTTACCGGCACTGAGGCGGTCCCACGCCCCTGGCCCCTTTCTCAGGAGGGATTTTTCGACCCCTCTGGGTCCTACTTGGAGTATGAGAGGGGGGAGGGGGAGGAGGAGGATGCGTGGCTGGACAGCATCGAAGGTAGGCGTGACCTGGCCCTGCTGACGCCATTGCCAGCTGCCTGCAAGGAAGGCATTGGTCCACCTCCCTTGGGAGGAGAAAGGTCACTTTCGGGGCATCTACTTTTTGAGAGGTGAATGAGCCTTTAATGCAGCTTGCTATTTCGGAGCAGAGAGCTTGACGGATGCGGGATAAAGAACAGTAGTACCAGGGCGGGTGGGGGATCTTTTCATTTGCCGGACATCCAGGAAATTTCTGAACTGTCCAGGGGCCTGCAACCAGCACACAGCCCGTACATGCACGCATGCCAGGTCAGCCACGGTAAACGAGCAGCAACCCATTGCACAGCAGTGAAAGGGCAGCCTGGATGCATGCTTACCAGCCTCTTGTTGCTCCACCCTCCCCCACCTCCCGCTGCATGGCCGACCCACTGCACGACTGACTCTCTGTCCTGTACCCTCTACCTTCTACCCTCTACCATCTCCCTCCCCCGTAGACCGAGTGCAAGGCACCGCCCCCGACCAATCTGCCCGCCTGCCCTACCCAAACGATCCTGTGGCAGAGCCACCGCCTCTGTCCCCGGCCCAGCTGGTGCCCTACCGCCTGCGCCTGCTGTGCCTGCTGCAGCCGGGAGAGACGGTGCCGGCAGCACTGAGGTGGGGCACTGCCTGCTCTGCGCCCCATGCCTGCGTGCGTGGGCGTATAGTCTGTTTTACCTTGCAACGGAACCTGCAGACAGACCGCAAGCTATGCGGGTTTTCGGGAGCCAGGCGGTCCGGGGCGGTGCCGCACTGGGTACTGTTGGGCTCATGTTCTGGTGCTGGGTACACTGTGTCCCTTGAGTATGGCACAGAATGCATGCAAGAGCCAGCAGTGGCCTGGGAAATGGATGTGCCCCCCAACCCATGCTGCTGTGCATGCTGTGCCTTGCCTTGCTGTGCAGGCGCCTGGGCGGCGGCGGCCCTGTCCTGGACAAGTGAGTGAGGGGTGGGGGAGGGAGGATCTGGCAGGCCAGGGGCAGGCGGGGGAGGGGCGGTGGCAGGAGAAGTCGAGCGGTCACTGTACTTGCTGCAAACAGAACCGTGCACCAGAGGCTGGCCGTGATGCAATGCAATATCGCATCATCATCTGTGTGATTGGGCGGCCGTGCCTGCGCTGCACCTGCTAGCGCTCGCTTACTGCACGCCCGCAGCCTGCCGCACTCTTGCCCTGCCCCTCCAACCCACCCACCGTGTGCACTCCCGACCTGATTTAGATTCAACCTTACACCCAGCAACCCAACACCCTGACTGTATGTGCGCCCAGGTTTGGTAGCAAGGAGGAGGCCCGCACTTTCTTCCAGGAGCGAGTGAGGAGCGGGCACGCAGGCAAGCCGGGACCCTCCCGTAAAGCCTGCGTAAAGCTGTACAGAACTAGACTAGACTAGGGCCCCTCCCCTGCCCCTTCTCCCCAACTACATGGGGCGTGTGCGACCACTGCGCTTGCTGAAAGACAGCCTGCACCGGCACCTCAGTTTGGACCGCTGGTGGGTTACATCATACCTGACGGATGGGTTGAGCCAAGCCTGAGCACTACACACCCATGCCCCTATCCTGTCTGCAGTGCCACCTGGCAACCGGGAGGAGTTTGAAGCAGTGACAGGTTGGTGGCGGGTGGGTGGGGGGTACGGGGATCGAGGGAAGGTGTCTTGAGGTGTTGTGGACTGCTTTGTGACTCCTGCTCCTGCTGCACCTGCCTGCCAGAAACTGCCAAATCTACTGTTCAGCACCCTTTCAGCACAGGTAGTTGCAAGTCGTAACAGCGTAGTCAGCGCACAGCTGGCGCACACCCGCAGCCGCAGCGCTGCCTTTCACTGCATGCACTGCAACCTCCCCTCCTCCGTGGGCTGTCTGCTTTGGCCCTGGCAAATGAAGTGCGGCCCTCTGCTGTGCCTGCCCTCTTCCTTACACCTTGATTTGCTTCGCTTCACCTTCTGCTTCACTTGCACTTTGCTCAATCTTCCTCCTTCACTTGCTCTTTGCTTTATTACACTGTATTGCTTGCAGAGGCGGCAGAGGTGCTTTTTGACCACGGTCAAACGGGCGTGTACAGCGCCACCCGCGAGCAGATGGAGCAGGCAGCCGTGGAGGCAGAGCGCGCACCCCCCGAAGCAGCACCCCCACCAGCGGCGGCAGCAGAGGTGGCTGCTGAATTTGGCGCCGATGCTGGGGACACTGCTGGGGGCGGCGGTGCGACAGCTGGCGGCGGCGGCGGCGCCTCCCATGGTCGCAGGTACCACCGCATGCCACCCTCTGCTGCGCCGGCTGCCGCTGCAGAGCCGCCTGTCGGCCCCGGCATGCCTTCAGTCCCTGGCGGGGAGCACACAGCAGCGGCCACGCGTGGCGGTGCCGGCGTGGAGGCGGCGGCGCATGGCTATGCTACCGCCGTGCCGCAAGACGTGGAGGCAGAGGTGCCGGCCAGCGCCCCGCCACCCGAGGTTGGCTGCTTGCGGGGCCGGTCCGGGCTGGGCGGGTAGGTGTGAGGTAGGCAGAGCAAAGGGTGTGTGTCAGCACGTGGCAATGCAAGCGGCAGCAGATGCGGGGGCATCTGAGCTGCCTCATCATGCCAGCCTTCGACCCTGTATTTTTCAAGCTACTGTTGTTGGATGCAGGAAATCGAGCTGGGGCTGGGCCTGCCAGGCGCCGCTCCCACCGCCATCGATCTGCGCACCCAGCAGGCACAGCAGGCACAGCAGGCGCAGCAGGCACAGCAGGCACAGCCCTCCGAGCTGGCCCCCTCTGCTGGCGCCCCGGCTGACGTGGGTGCACACCAGCCCTCTGCCGCTGCCGCCATGGCGTTGCTTGGCGGCGTGGTGCAGCTGGCGGTGGGGGGCAGAGCAGCAGGCACAGCAGGCACAGCACGGCATGAGGCGGCTGCCACTTTGGCAGGCCAGCTGGGTGCTGTGGAGAAAGTGGTGGAGGCGGAGCAGAGGGAACAGCAGGCGAGTGGATCGAATTGTTCAATCAGTGCTGAATGCTGGGAGACACAGGAGAAGAGCGGTGGTCGTGAATGTGCAGGCAGTGGCCCTGCTGTGCATGCTTGCTTCCGGCCACCAGGGCAGCCGTGCAATGCATTGCATGCAGTCAGGGTGTAAATGAGATATCGCCAGGCAACCGTTTTCCTTCCCCTGCCCGCGCGAACGCCTGCAGGGCGCGGTCGAGGGGAGGGCCAGAAAGGGGCGCCCGGCCATGGCGGGGCCACTGCAGGGTGAGCAGGCTTTTGACAACGAGGCTGCCAACCTGGCGCCAGCGAGGCCTGGCAGCGGAGAGCAGTAGTGCAGGCAGCTGGCTGGCAGCGGGGAGGAGCAGTGCAGGCAGCTGGCCTAGCAGCGGCGAGGCGTAGCGCAGGCAGCTGGCCTGGCAGCGGGGAGGAGTGGTGCAGGCAGCTAGCCTGGCAGCGGGGAGGAGTAGCGCAGGCAACTGGCCTGGCAGAGGGGAGGAGCAGGTGCAGGCAGCTGGTCTGCCAGCGCAGGATGGCCCTACAGGCGGAGATGCGTGAGTGCCGTTGGGGCTGACCGGGCCTCAGCCGGCAAAGACGGGGGCGGTGAATGTGGCACGGGCGCTGGTCAATGCGCCTGTGAAAGCACACATGGGCTACCCACCTGTGACGAGGCGGCGCCATAGGCCAGCAGAATCCCACCATGATTGATTGTTTGTGCGGCATGCATTTGGTTGCACCCATGTTCAAAACTCCGGTTGTTGAAACCCAGGCTGGATGTCACAAAGGCTTACAAAGGGGTTGCGCCGCAGAGCGGTCGTTTAGTAACCGAAGATGAGTGCACGAAATGGAGGGGAGTGTGCAAGCAGTGTGTGCTTGGAAGCTGAGGCCGGACGAAGGTTGAATGCCAGCCTGGGCATGTGGCAGCATGGGCGGAATAGGTTGGCAGGGGGCGAGACAAAAGAGTACAGAAGAGGATGCTTGCAATATCGGCACTGGCCATACCACGGGTGTGGAAAGAGGGCAGTCAGAAATTTCATAACGGTGGAGGATGGGGTGCATGAACTCTGCGCTTCTATTTGGCGGGAACCAGAAGGCCTTAAACTTAAGCAGGCAGGTTGAGGGGAAGGCGTGGGAATGTGACGTGCTGAAAACAGGGCGTGATGACAGTTACCGAGATTTGAAGAGGGGGGAGGTCAGAGAGCTGCAGACCACGAAGAGGGAGGCAGCCAGGCAGCTAGCTGCCGCCTGCGTAATTTGTGTGTGTGCGCAGCTGCGGCATGTGCGGCCTGCTGCCCTGCCAGCCGAACACAGGCAGCGGCATGGGCACGTGGCAGGGCCAGTGAAGGGTGCCTCAGTGCGCTGCTGCCCTGCCAGTCGAACACAGGCAGCGGCAGGGGCAGGGGCAGGTGGCACGGAAGGCCAGGTGAAGGGTGCCTCCTTACTGCACGTGCGCCTTGGCAGCAGGTGCAGCCAGCAGGGTGACCGCCCGCCGAGCGTTCTGCAGGTTCATGTACAGCATGCCGCCTGCTGCCAGTGCGTAGTAGCCACGGGTGGCAAAGGCGGCTGGCTGGAAGAGGACCAGCAGTCCCAGCAGGGCGTGGGGGGCCAGCCTGCAGGGCATGGGGGGCATGCCCACACCAGGGTCAGCGGGAGGGAGGCTGGGAAGGCATGCAATCCTACCATGTGCTTTGCACGCAGGCCAGGCCCTTTCGCACGCATTCTCACAAAACGACTCCGTTCTTCCCAGCAACGTCAGCCCCGCCCCGCCCTGCCCCGCCTTCTGTCCGCCCTCTACTTGGTCAACCTCTGATTTCGTACCCCTTCTTATTCTTCTCACCGGAACGTCAAAAAGGTGAGGCGGTCCGCGGCGGCCAGCACCGTGGCTGCGCGCGCCAGCAGGGCGCTGTCGCCGCCCGCTGCGCCTGCTGAGGTGGCCATGCCCAGCAGCTTGCCAGCGAGGCGGGGGATGCTGTTGAATTCGGAGAGCAGGGTGAGGGCCATGAAGGCGGTGTGCTGCAGCAGGGGAGGGCAGAGGGGACAGTGGAGGGATGGTTGTGGGTTTAGAAAGCAGGGTGAGGGCCATAAAGGCAGTGTGCTGCACGAAGAGAGGGGGGCAGAGGAGGGGAGGGCAGCAGAGGGGAGGGAACGTGGGGGTTGGGGGCGGGTGAGGCAGAGGGCAGAGGAGGGGGGGATGCGGGTGTGGAGGGCGGTGAGGCAGAGGGCAGGGAAACGGGAGGAGCAAGGTTGGCGGGCGGGTGAGGCAGCAAAGGCGAAGAGGGGGAGAGGAGGAAAGGTTGGCAGGCGGGTGGGGCAGGGTGCAGACAGAAGGGGCGGCGCAAGCTAGGGGGCAGTCCCGCGCATGACACCAGCTAACCTGCTGAGCATTGCCAGCCACCCTGCAGCCTCCCAAGGTCGGCAGCCTCCCAGGTTGTGCCAGCCTCCCATAGTCAGCAGGCTCCCGTCCCTTGCACCCACTTTCCGCCACCTGCTGCCATCCACACACACCGCTCTATCCTTTCCCTGACAAAGAAAAAGAGAGAGACAATCTTTTTGCGCGTACCTCATTCTTGAAGGCGGCTGCCGAGAAGAGGACGAGGAGGAAGGTGAAGTGTGCCATGTGGCGGTGGCTGCCCCCGCTGTACAGCCGGGCAGACACCTCCGCCCACAGCACGAAACCGAAGAAGCCGGCTGCAGGCAGGCAGGCAGGCCGGGGCGGGAGGCGGGTGCATGGCAGGGTGTTGGGAGGCGGACGGCAGGGAGCCAATTGGTACCATGTATGCTAATGTTATTATGTTAAACGCCCTAGGGGTGGTCACCGTGCATTAACGCACTGTGCTGCTGTGCCGCCGGGAACGCAGTTGGTGCCTGTGCAGCACGCTGCCAAATGACGCGAGTGCGGAAGCTGTTGTGCAAGCACGCCCACAGAGGGCTGCAGTGCAGAAGAAAAGGAGAAAGGGACACGCCCCAGTGCAGCCCCTTTCTCTTCTTGTCCCTCCCCAAACATGCTGTCTCCCTGCCCCGCCGTCCCCGCGCAGCCGCAGCCGCTGCACCTGCTGCCAGCGCACCTGAGCAGACGATGAGGGCCTGGGGAAGGTCGGCGCACCAGGTGCCGGCAGGCGCTGCCGGCGCTGCCAGGCGGATGGCAGAGGGGCAGACAAACACGAAGCACGCCACCAGGATGGCTGCAGAGTGGGGCAGGGGTGGGGGGGTCGTATCAAAGGGAGGCGAGCGGGCATGGCGAGAATTCCGGGGTGGCTGCACAGTGGCGCAGGGCAGGCGTGCTCAGACAGGAGAACAGACACATGATGCTTGTCCAGCGCATGCAAGGGAGAGCAGCTGGTTGGATAGCAAAATGTGGTTTTGGTGGACCCCACCACTCTGCAGTACAGAGCCCAGCCCGCCCACCCCACGCTGCCAGCTGGCAGCCCTTGCTGGCGTACAGTCCAGGTGGTGCCCCAACTTGCTGGCCAGTGGCCACACTGCACAGCTCAGACACCGCCGCGAGGGTTGCAGCTCGTGCTGCGCCCCTCACTACCTCCCCACCCTCCCCCCAATGGCCTCACCCGTGAGTGTGGAGTAGAGTAGGTGAGCCAGGTCGACCCGCCACAGCGCAGCGCGCTCAGCAGGCAGCTTGTCGAACCAGGGCAGTGCCAGCCTGGAGGCAGCCCCTGCCAGGTGGTAGGCAGCCACGGAGGCGGCAGTGGCCAGCGGCAGCAGCCACAGCATGCGGCCGGTGCTGACCGCCACGCCGGCCAGGAAGCAGTAGAGGCAGATGAGGAGCTGCAGGGGCGGGGCGGGGGGTGGCAGGGCAGGGATGCTGGGGGTGGGGGCGTGTCGATGGAGGCAGCTGGCTGCATGTCAAAAAGGGGCTAGCTGGCGGCGGTAGACTGTGGTTTGAACCACTGGGCAGCAGGCACGCTGTTGCCATGCCTGAGAGCGGTGCATCAGAGGCCCCAGGGCAGCAGAAGCAAGCGGGCGGGCAGGGCAGGGCGGGGCCAGCTGTAGCTGAGGCCAAGCACGCAATGAGAAACCATCAGTTGCAGGGCAGCACAGGAGGTGGCCCAGCACAGGTTTGTGCTGGACTGACGTGTAACCCACCCTCCCCCACACACAGGCAGGCAGGCAGGCAGGCAGACAGGAGGTGGCCGCACCTGCATGACTGGGTCGCCGCCGCCAAAGCCGCCAGAGGGCGTGGCATCCAGGCTGCCGTCCGCGTGGCGCAGCCCCTTGCTCATGTCGACTGCAGCAGGGGGGCCAAGGGAGTGGGTACGCACCGAGGGAGGGGAGAGGATTCGGTATAGGAACAGAGGGGCAACACAACAGCAGTGAGAGTGGGGCGTCACAGAAGACAACAGCAACAACAACAGCGGGTGCCAGATATGGCATCTTGTGAACGGTTGGCTCTGAAAGAGCGCTGGTGCTGGCTGCACTGGAGTGTCCCCCACCCTGCCCTGGGAGGCCATTCGTGCGCAGCCTTGTGACGTCTCGGCCCGCTCTGCACGCCCAGAGCGACACATCAGCAGAGCCTCCCTTGCTTCCACTCACTCAAGCCTCTCACTATGAGAAAAAAACCGTTTTTTTTGTGTGTGTGCGTGTGTGTGTGTTGTTGCACTCACTGGAGCGCTGCATGTCTGCTGCCGTCAGGGAAGACTCCCCATCCTTGACCCACGTCACTTGGAAGGTGTGGATGTACCTGCGGGGGACGGGGGAGGAATGACCAGGTGATGACACAGACACACACAGGTAAGACAGCACCAACCGTCTGGCACTGTGCCCGGCACACACTACGACGGTGGCGTTGGTGTGGCTGCAGGGCAGCGCGTAGCGCCAGCACATGCCGTGCCAAGCTGGCGCCCCGCGAGCTGACCTGCTGGCACCATCACAAGGCCGCCTAAGCAGTGTGCTAAGCAGTGGTTGCACTGCACCTCAAGCGTCCGCAACACCGCGCTGATCCCTGCCCCCTGGCCCCCCGGCCCTCACTTGGCGTCGAAGGCTGCCTCGCAGTATGCAAAGTAGAAGCGGTACTTGCGCCAGAAGCGGTCGCTATACCCCAGCGCCAGCACCTCCTCACGCCGCGCCTCCCACGCCTCCCGCCACGCGCGCAGCGTCACAGCATAGTCTGGGCCAATGTCCTGGCAGCCGTGCACTGCGGACAGGGAGATGTGCAAAGGAAGCAGATTGCTGAGAGGGTGGTTGGGAAAGATAGGAGTCCGGCCCAGTTGTCGGGGCACCCCTGCACTGCACTGCATGCAGGTGTGTGGAGGCAAGCCGGTTGGCAGACGGGTGGGTGGGAAGGGAGGGGGAGGGTATGGATGAGCTCGGCTGATGCACAGTGGGGGGAGGCACGGCGAAGGCAATGTGTGCATAGGTGCAGGGTTGGCAGGTTTAGCAGGCCCAGTGTGCTTGGGGTCGTTCACACTGCCTCCTCAGGCCCCGTCCAGGGTCCCGTTGCCCCTCACCCCTTGTGTTGCAGCGGCGCTAACAATGAATGAGGGAATGGATACATCGAGTTCTCACCGCTCATGCCTGTCCCGCGTGCATTGTCCACCACAATCCCCACTTTGCTCGACTCTATGCAATGCAAATCGGGTTCTCAGCGCTCAAGCGGTGCACACCCTGCCCAGGGCCCCCCCCAGGCCCCGCTGCGCCTAACGCAAGCAAGCAAGGCAAAGCAAAGCAGAACCAGCAGTCTCACCGGTCATGCCTGTGCCGCGTGCATTGTCCACCATGGCCCCCATGCAGGGCAGGTGGCCCCCGGGGAAGATGTGCTCCCGAATGAAGTCAGAGGTGCGGCAGTACGCCTCGTACCGCTCATCCGGCTCAGCGATGACCTGGCGGGGCGGTACGGAGGGGGCAAGGGCAGTACACGGGGAGGTGGGGGTGAAGAGGAGGAGGGGGTGAGGGGCACCGAGGTAGCTGCGCACGCTTTGCGCGGCACGGCGCTGTTCCACATCAGCCGGCAGCTTCGCAGTGTCAAAAATGGTCCCTCCCATCGCTGAAGTAATCAATTCCCAGCCCCGGCCACATGTGTCACCTGAATCACGCACTTGCCCCCCGGCTCAGGTGGCAGAGCACGCCTTGCAAATCAGCCAACTGCTGAACTCGCTCCCTCTCCATCGGCCCCCGCCGCCCACCGCCCTGCCACACGTCTCACCTGAATCACGCACTTGCCCCCGAGCACGCATCCCAGCTGCTCGACTTCTCCCTCGTCCTGACCGCCCCGCCCGGCAACAAGTCAAAGATGCTCCCTCCCCACCTGGACTTCCCACCGCCCTGCCCCCAGTCTCACCTGGATCACGCACTTGCCCCCCGGCTTCAGCATGGCCCCCAGGGTGCGGAAGTACGCCTGCAGGTGCTCGTGCCCCACAGCCTCAATCATCTCGCACGACACCACCTGGGGGGGCAGCAGGCGGGGGGGCAGGCAGGTTGGAAGCAGTGGACAGAGGGAGCGGTTTTGCAGCAGGCGCGGGAGGGGTTTGGAGATGGCTACAATGAAGCGTGGCAGACTGGGAACAACCAAGGCAGAAGGGGCAAGATTGCGGCAGGCAGGGTGAGAACATACAGTTGGGAGACAGCTCAAATGGCTCGGCATAGCTAGGCAAATGCATCACCCCACCCACCGCATCACACACACACACACAACATCAGCTCGCTCGCCCACCTTGTCATACGTCCCCGCCCCCGGGCACTCTCGGTAGTCGCAGAACAGGAGGGTGACGCGGTCGGACAGGCCCGCCTCCTTCACCCGAGCCGTCGCCTCGGCCAGCTGCTCCTTGCTCACAGTGATGCCGGTCACCCTGCGTGGCCAAGAAGGGGTGTTAAGGTTGGGGTTTCGGGTAAGGTTTAGGGTTTGAGGTGATGCCGGTCACCCTGCGTGGCCAAAAAGGGGTGCCAAGGTTAGTGTGTAGGGTATGGGAAGGGTTGTTGGGTTGGGGTGCAGGGTGCAGGGTGTCGGGTTTTAGGGTGATGCCGGTCACCCTACGAGGCCCCTGGTGAACCAGCAAGGCCATAACGGGGTGTAGGGTTGGGTGCAGGTTTTGGGGTCGGGGTGGTGGTGAGGACGCAAGAGTGATGGTGAGGCATGGTGGAGACGGTGCGCCACACCAGCACGGCCAGCAGAGGCAGCAGCGGCTCGCGGGGCTGCAGGAGTGTGCACTGTGCACGGCGGCGCAGGGTGCACGCCATTACAGCAACATCCAGCAGTGACCAGTCGAGAAAAGTTGGCGGAATTTGCAGGGCAGGCCCTGGGCACACCTGCATCCGGTGCGCTCGGCGGCGCGCATTGCAAAGCTGCCCCAGCCGCAGCCGACCTCCAAAACGTGGTCGCCCTCTGCAGTTGCGCCAAGAGGGGGGAGGGGCAGGGCGGTTGAACGAGAGCAATGTGGGCAGTGCGAGAGTGCCAAGGGAGGTGAGGGACAGGAGAGGAGGCCAGTGGCAGGTGGGGGGGCGGACACAGAAGCTGACCACAGGTGCCAGGGAAAGGTGACCGCTGCTCTTCTGCTTGCTTGCCTGCCGTCACCCTCTCATCCCTCTCCTGCCCCGCCCTCCCCAGTCCTGCTCCAATGCAGTGCTGCTCTGTCCACCCCCATCCCCACATCACCCACCCACCCTGGATGTCGGCCTTGTCGATGAGGGCATCAATCTTGTTCATCTGGCTCTGCTGCAGGTCGCAGTCTGCAGCAGTACCAAAAGCACACGTGAGATGCGAGTGTGAGCATGGAATGCAAAGGACAGCAGGGCAGGGATCCAAAGCAGCGCTGCCTAAGGTGCGGCCAAGCTGCCAGGCAGGCAGGCAGGCCTGGCAGGCAGACGCCCAGGCAGGCGGCCCAGGCATGCATGCAGGCAGGCCGGCGGGCAGGCGGGCAGGCACAGGCGCCTCACCGGGGGTCCAGATGCCGCAGCTGTAGGTCATGCTGTCGTCCAGGAACAGCTTGTACATGTCGTTGCCTGCGGGTGGGGGGGTGGGGGAGGCAGGAGGAGCAGTGGATATGTGGTGTGGGCTGTGGAAGAGGCGGTTTTTCTTTGCATGCTTTGTTTGTTTCTGTTTGTTCAGGAGGGGGCCAGTGGGGCGCCGATGAAGAGAGAGTAGGCGCAACAGCTGGTTTGAATCAGACCAGACTAGACTAGGTGCATTGGCTCAACGCGTCCGCCATGCATCCACCCCCTTGAATGCATGGCCACACTCGGCTCTGCTGCCCTGCTCCACCTGCGTCATAGTGCTCCTCAATGTTGCGCCGGCTGCCCTCCAGCGTGTTGGAGCGCGCCGCGTGTGCTGCCGCCAGCAGGCGGTCTCCCAGCCAGTTGAAGGCGCCCAGCAGGCCGCGGGACTCCTGTAGAAGGGCAGGCAGGAGAGGTGGGAGGTTTGTCAGGCAAAGGGGGCAGAGAGGAAGTCAATCAAGCAGGCAGGCGTTTGCCTAGCCAGTGGGGGGCACCCCGCAGGGCCGCAGGGCTCCTGCTTCACAACACAGTGGTCACACCAGTCGGGCAGGCAGGCGCGCAAAGCACACCCAGAAGCCCTCAAGGTTCCACCCTCACGTTCACACTACACCACACAACATTAACCAGTTCAATCAACCAATGGAGGAAATCTCACCTCGATGTTGTTTGCGTTGGCAGTGGCCAAGGCCAGCAGCCCCTCAGTTTCATCTGCCAGGTAATCGCAGGCGTGCCTCCAACCAACCAAGCAAGAAAGCAACCAATCAACCAAGCAAGAAATAAATAAAGCAAGCAACCAAGCAATAAAGCAAGCAATAAAGCAGGCAGGCAGGCAGGCAGGCAGGCAGGCAGGCAGGCAGGCAGGCAGGCAGGCAGGCAGGCAGGCAGGCAGGCAGGCAGGCAGGCAAGCCCACCTCGATGTTGTTTGCGTTGGCGGTGGCCACGGCCAGCAGGCCGCCCAGGTCGTCCACCTCGTAGTCGCCGTCCATGTACGCCTCGCCCAGGCCTGCAGGACAAGTCGGTGGGTTGATATGGAGGATGAGAGACAGGATTCTGCATATACATCTCGTAGCCCCAATCCATGTATGCCTCGCCCAGGCGTGCATTTATACAGAGAGATGAATCTCGTAAGGCGGCTACGTTTTGATCTTTCAGTTAAGGATAAATCCCCCCTCACTTTTTTGGCTAAAAGTGAGGGGGTCTCATAAAATGTAAGCATAAACAGAAAAACTTTTTTCTTTGCCAAAGAGGCATGCCAGCGCGCTGGCCGGCCCTCCAGACCCTCTGAAACCCCTCCATGCACCTTCCTTGATTTATAGCCACCCAGAAGAACAGTTCCAGGTCCGAAAATCCCTACAATTTGGCACATGCAACCACCGCGGTGCTGCCGCTGTGCCAGCTGTTAGCCAAGGGAGTGCAGCAGTCACCTCGGGTTCAGGTCTAAATTAGGGCATCCACTGCCACGAAAGCAGCAGCTTACATCAATGAAAGAACAGTTATCACTGAAGCATGATGCAGCCCTTTGGCGGCAGGAGCGCTACTGGCAGTGAGGCATGGAACAGCGGGGCGCTGCCTCTCTATCAGCAGCTAGACCACTCATACATCCCCCGGTGCTGCACCCACACTTTCGTTGATTCACACAGCCAGTTTGTTTTTAGACCCTGTTTTCATGTTTTCATGTTTTCGGGGCCTTGTGGTGCATGCCTCGTCAACCTCTCAGGATTTGGTTCGTCCTGATGTTGAATCCCCTTTCAGGGGATGTGAAAAGCTGTAACGACTAGACTAGCGGGGCGCTGCCGGCAGCGGGGCATGCCAGCAGGCGCCCTCACTTCCCAACTCCTTCATCCTCCTGTTCCTGACGACATTTCATTAACTTCCTCTTCATATACACTCTCTGGTGCCTCCAAGGCCCTCCCCCACCTTCGCGATGCTCCGTCGATGGCTACAACTTTTTATGCGAGAAAAGAGTTTTATGCGAGGTTCTCCCCCCCCCCCCCCACTTTTTTGAAAATTATTTATCCCAAACTGAAAGATCAAAACGTAGCCGCCTAACAGTATGTTGTTATAAAAAGCTTTATTGTGTCGATTTTTCACTAACGAAAATTTGCAAAAAATGATAAGTAAGGACAAGTCGATGTTTAGCGAGGATGGTTGATATGGAGGATGAAAGACAGGGCAGGATTATGCATACATCTCGTAGTTGCCGTCCATGTACGCCTCGCCCAGGCCTGCAGGACAAGTCTGTGGGTTGATATGGAGGATGAAAGACAGGATTATGCATACATCTCGTAGCCCCAATCCATGTATGCCTCGCCCAGGCCTGCAGGCGGAACGTGCGGGTGTGGAGACTGATTAAAGCGGAGGAAGAAAGACGGGGCTTGGAATCAATAGCCTTGGGAAGTGCGGCCTGGCTGAGAGGGGAGCAGGCGAATTCCAGGTTCAGACGAGGCATGCGGGTCAGGCACAGAGGGGAGCGTGATGGGGGCACGGCACAGCAAGGCACGGCACACGGCGGCGCAGCACAGTGCAGCGCAGCGCAGCACAGCGTGCACAGCGCTCACCTGTGTCGTGGCGCGTGATGACCTTGCGGAAGAATGCGACATCCAGGATGCGCACCGTGGCGCTCAGCTGCGGGCGGCACCGCCACTCCTCGCCTGCAGGCGGGCCGGGGCAGTCGGGGCGGGTGGGCGGTGGGCAGGCAGGCGGGAAGGCGGGCAGGCACACGCAGGGCAGGTATCGCATTGGGGAACCCGCGGTGCCCCATGAGAGGGAGCACGCTTCCAATTGCCCCTCCATTGAGCACACGACATGGCGCAGCAGCAGAAGGGGTTTCCAGTCGCTGGTCTCTTCACATACTCAACATCAGCACATCCCCCCAGCACAATCCCCCCAGCAAATCTGCCACCCCCGCCCGCCTCGTCCCACCAAGCCGCGCACCCTTTGGCACCGGCGGCGCGGTGCGCAGCGCGTCGCCGTAGCACCGCTCGTCGCCGTTTGGCAGGATCAGGCGCATGCGCCCCGTCTTGATGGCGGAGCGTGCAAACTTGTCAAACAGGGCAATGGCTGCTTGGTCCAGCAGGCCAATCTTGGGGGAGACGGTGCGGGGCACCCAGGGGATGGTGGCTCCTGCCATAGCGGGGAGCAGAGGAGGCAAGGGGACCGGGTGGCAGGTGAGGGGCCGGCAGGGCAAGGAAGGTTGCTAGAGAGAGGCTGCAGAGCTGGCGTGGCAAAGTGGTCGGGAGGGCGGCGGCCTCATCAACTCCACCACCGGCCTGCACCGCTACACAGGCTCCGCCCTTGCACTCACACATCGCTCCCACCACCGCAAATAGCAGGGGCGGGCAGCCTGCAGGGCCAACAACAACAGGAAGCTTCGGACGTGCCCACAGCACATACCTGCCATTCTGCCGCAGCCGCCCCCCTCACCTGCAACAAACAGCTTTTGACGTGCCCACAGCACAGCCCTGCCTTACCAGGCATCAACTCCCCCTCACTCACCCACGGCCTCCACCACCGCAAACAGCGGGGGTGGGTAGTCTGCTGGGCTAGACAAGACACACAGCGTCTGACATGCCCACAGCACAGTCCTGCCTCCACAGGCGCCTGCCCCCTCCTCACTCACCCATGGCCTCCACCACCGCCACCGCGCTCCTGATGCCGTCCTCGTGAAATCCGTAGCCGCACCAGGCACCCGCCAGGTACACGCCGCCCTTGCCCTGCACACGCACAGCCACATGCACATGATCCGGTTAGGCGCAGGAGGTGGGACGTGGTGCCTGGCAGGCAGAGTAGCGGCACCAAGGACCTGCCAGGTACACGGCGCTCTTGCCCTGCACACGAGCATCCACAGGGTTCCAATCAAGCGCAGAAGGTGGGGCGGTGTGCCTGTGCAGGGCAGACAGAGCCCCCTTTGTTCGTGCGGGGATGTGTGTGCAGGCTCCTGCCAAGGGCTGCGCAGCCCCCAGGGTCACGATCATAGCGAGCGCGAGTAGGGTGCCCCTGGGTGCCACAGAGGGTGGCTCGCCGCAAAGACCACTCTCAAGACAACACCACACTCCCCGCCAGCACACATCACCACCCACCACAACCATGCCCTCTGCCGCCCGCCCACCTGCGCCGCCGGCAGGTCCCGCTGCGCCTTGTCGGAGGCAAAGCTGAAGACCGGGTGCGCCAGGGTGAGGCGGCGGAACACCTTGCCCTCTGCAGGCCGGCACAGGGGGGCGGCAAATGAGCACATGCAGCGGGTCAAATGGCTGCCAGAAAGCAACGAAGATGGGCAGGCGCAGAAGCGCTACGCCTGTAAATCTCCTCCGTGTGGCATGTGGGCTGGATGGTTTCAAGAGCCATGCAGTCTCAGGCAGGGTTTGCGCAGCACCGGCAGATGCACAGCATTGCGGAGAGGGTAGGCAGGTGCATGGGTGCATGGCCACATCAAGTGTGCACCCGCCACCTGGCACCACGGCACCCCCAATGGTGCACCACATGGCAGGGGTGCCAAAACAACACCGTGCACAGAGCACACCCACCTGCTGGCGGGTGGATGGGGTTGAGAGTGACAAACAGGTTGGGGGCATCGGCGGGCAGCGGCTGCAGCCGGTTGGCCCAGTAGGAGACACACACCGCAGCCCTGCATGGCAGGCAAGTGAAGGTGGGCGGTGGAGGGCAGGTCGTTAAGTGCAGGGCAGTCATATCAAGCCCTGCACTCCAAAAGCATCCCCGCCTGCACGCCTGGCCGGCTTGTCTTCTGACCCTCCCAAGCTTCACTCACAACCCCAGCTTGGCTGCACTGAACCTCCTCCTGCCGCAACCACCCCCTGCGGCCAGCCCCCATCCCTCCACCGACCCCCACATCCCGCTTCATAGCATCTCACCAGCGCTCTTCCCCACTTCCAACCCCAGCCTGGCTGCAGCGACCCTCCTCCTGCCGCCACTGCCCCTCCGGCCAGCCCCCAACCACTCCAGCAACCCCTGCTCGCTTTAAACCAGCCCCGCCCCCCAGCTGCCCCCTGCTCCCCACCCCTGCTCACTTGTCATCCCCGCCAGCGCTCTTGCCCAGGAAGTTCCATGAGGCCCAGGTCTTCTTGCATCGCGGCATGAGCGACTCGTCGGTGTGCAGCCACACGTCGTTGTCGTTGTAGGGGATGGCCTTGAGCACGTCGCGCAGGGGCTGCAGGGGGAGGGAGGGAAGGAGTGCCGGTGAGAGGCAGGGAGGTACAATGGCACAAGGTTACGGGTGTGCAATAATGTGGGGGGGACGGGAGGCAACCAGGGCACCACAAAAGAGACGTGGCCTTGGATGAGAAAGGCAGGGAGGAAGGCATGTGGGGGATGGGGAGGGTGCGGCGGCAAAAGGGGCGGGAATTGGGAAGAGAAGGCATGCAAGGGAGGAAACGGCGCAAACACACAGCGCCTTGACACACGCACGCGGCGTCAGCACTCGCAAGTCGCCTTCCCCGCCTCTGACGTCCTCACCTTGGGCCCCTTGGCTCCCAGCAGCTGCAAGCTGATGTCCGAGTGAGTGGCCAGCACCACTGAATCAAACTCCTCCTCCACCTGCTCCCCCTGCTGAGCTGGTGCCTCGCCCTGCTGAGCTGGCACGTCGCCCGCCTGGCCGCGCTTGAAGGCCAGCACCACGGGCCCCTGCGGCCCCATGCTGCGCACGCTGTCCACCGGCGTGCCAGCGCGCACGTCGGGCAGCGCTGCCGTCACTTTGTCCACGTACTGCCTGCTGCGCCCGCTGACGACGCGCCAGCAGGGGCGCTGGTACAAATCCAGCAGGTGGTGGTTGGCCCAAAAGTGCACCAGCGTGGTGACAGGGAAGTCGAGCACCTGTGGAGGGGTGAGGCAAAGGGTGAGGAGGGCTAAGAGAGTGAGTAGGAGTCGACTTCATGACTCAGGGGGCGTGACGCAGCCAAGAGCAGGTCGGGGCTGGATGGTGCGCATGTACTGCAGTCCTGGGTGCATGCATCAGTGCACCAGTGCAGCACCACATCTCTCCTGCCGACCGCAGCTGCGTCATGCACATCCACCGCGCGAATGGGTGCTGTGCACCAGCATGCTGCCCCCCCTGCCTGCTCGCTAGCCCGCCCCCTTACCGCGCAATGCCTGCACCCCTTCCTCCCGCCCACCTGAGCATTCGGTACGCTCCACACAGCGGCACACATGGGGGCCACGTAGAAGTCGCGGAAGGCCGTACTGTACCGCTTGTCCTGCAGGTACTGCCCCAGGGTAGTGCGGGCGTACTGCGCTGCATTCTCGGGTTTCAGCACCTCGGGCGCCTCGCGACCAAAGCGTATCACGTCGCGGATCATGGCCAGGAAGGAAGGGGAGGCCAGGTTCTTGCGCTGCACAGGGCGAGAGAGCACCAGTGGGAGAACGGTTTGAAGGTGCGCCGGAGACAGGGGGGCACATGCACGACTTCAGGATGCCGTCACATATGCACCACCCCTTTATGATCTGGTGCCCATCATGCACACAAAGACGGCACGCTCAGTCGTAGTGCCCGTCTTCACATCACCTGCCCATCCACATGGCTGCCAGCAGCACCCACCCAGCCGGCCCACTCCCTCCATCTGCACCGCTGCACAACTTCCATTCCTCCACCGCCTGTAAGTAACCAGCCGCGCAGAATTTGGTGTCCAGGCAATGCACCGAATCACGACCTTTGCAGCAGCACCAACTCAGGTCACCCAAACCTCACCCCACCCGCACGTTTAACACTATAACATGTGTTGACATCACCTGTTTCAACCCTCACCTGCGCGAACACGGTGTCCAGCGAGTGTGACCCCCACTCTAGCGCCCCGCCATCCATGGACAGCGCAAACGACATCTCCGAGGGCTGCGTCTCCACACCCAGTTCCTCAAAGAGACCCACCAGGTGCGGGTAGGTCGTGAGGTTGTACACCTGGCAAGAAGGCGGGGGCAGGCAGGCGGGGCACAAGGGAGGACCGCGTGGGTGGCAGGCGGGTGGGCAGGCGGGCAGGTAGGTAGGCGGGCAAGAGGCCAGCCCAACAGGTGCTGGCCCTTTTCCCACCTTTTCAACCCATGCACCCACCTGCAGGTCCAAGCCCCAGCGCCAATCGGCAATGAGACCCACCGCCTGCCTGACTGCCTGAGAGCAGCCCGCCTGCAGCACCAGCACCCACCAACTAGCGGCAGCACAGCACCCACCAACCAGCAGGCAGCACCCACCTGGAAGCCCAGGTCAATGGGGTACCCGCTGGAGGTGTCTGTCAGCGTGTGCCCGCCACACGTCGCCTCGCTCTCAAACAGCGTCACACGGGCGCCATTCCTGCAGGACAGCGGGTGTGCGACAGTTGGAATGAGCATGTGCGGCAGAGCATTAGATGCATGGGTCGTGCATGCAGCAGTGGCACCCCATGATGCGATGCAGGCTGTCACGGCTCGACACAGACATCGGCCTTGCATTTCCGGCGGCGGCGGCGGCGGCGGGCGGGAGGCGGGAGGCGGAGGAACCCTCGGCATTGCCAGGCGTGCCATTCCCGCCACGCTTTTTAATCAATTGAGAGGTAGCACAATGCACAGGGTAGCCCCCACCCCAAGGCCCAGCAAACCGGCCAGCATCGCACTTGTGGAGTAGCCAGGCGGCGGAGAGGCCGGCGATACCCGAGCCGACCACTGCCACACGCTTGCCATCCATCCTAGCCGGTTCCACAGGCGGCCAGCTGGAAGTAGAGGTCTCCTGCTCTTAGGGCTTGCTTGCAAGCCACTCCAAATACTGGAGACAAATCGTAAAGGCCAGGTCAATGTGCAGTGAAGCGATGCTTGAAGCTGACCGCAAAGCTGGAGACCTTGTGCTGGGCTGCTGTGCTACGTGCGCGCGCAGCATGACTCCTGCTCTCTTCCATCGCTCACCACTGTGATCGCGACATCTCAGCGATGCAGATCCCTGGCCGCAACTTGCCCGGGTGGGCTACGGGTGCCAGTGCCCGCCCAGCGCCGGCGCCTCTCACGGCGTTTCCACGCCGCCCCGCTCGGCCCCCATCTGCAGTTAGCAGGGCAGAGGTTGCAGAGACGGATGGCCAAGGTGCCGCGCCACGCACACTGGTGGAACTGGGGTTCAGCGGCGGGCGGCTGCGCGAGGTCCAGCTGAGCGGCGGCGAGCCCAAAGCCGGCAGCAGAGCGCAGGCAGAACAGGATGCCCCTGCAGCCCTCAACGGCGGCAGCAGCAGCTCATCAGCTGCGAGAGACACTCCGCTGGGAGCGGTGCGAGACTTCTTCCTGCCGCGGGGGTGGCCCGACAGGTGCGTAGCGGCTGTGTGCGGCGCAGGCAACCCAAGGAGCTGATTGCCGTGCTAGTTCTGCCTTGCTTTGCCGCCCCGCAACCCACTCGGATGGAATTTTATTGCCTGCACATTGGAAGCTGTGCCTTGCTCCGGCACCCTATGTCGTGCTGTGCCACGCTGTACCGGTGCAAGCCTCCATTGCCATTCTGTGCCATGCTCTATGCGAAGCCACCCTGTGCCACGCCGCCCAACGCTAAGCCCCCCTGCGCCATGCTCTGCACCATGCTGTGCCTGCAGCGTCACCCCCGACTACCTGCGCTACCAGATGGTCTCCGTGCCCACCCACATCACCGGCCACGTGTCCCATTCCCTGGCCACCTCCAGTATGATCCAGGTGTGATCAAGTGGGCATGTGTCAGGTGGTGTGTTTTAAAGCAGGCAGTGCCCGGTGCAGGCAGTGCCCGGTGCCAAGGAGGCAGTGCCCGGTGCAAGCAGGCAGGGCCCGGTGCAGTGTGTGGTGGTAGTGATGTTTTCTACCTTGCAGCCAATCAGCATGCTATGGGGAGGCAGGCAGGCACGCGTGGTGCAGTTCCAAAGAACCTGTGTTCATGACCAGCGAGCCAGGCACGCCTGGTGCAGCTCCATTCTCCTCCTTTTAGCAGGCTGTCTGGTGCGGTTCCACCCTACGAATTTACAGCGCTCGTTGCTTTCTTCCTTGCCGAACTTGCGTGGCGTGCAGCCCACGCTCAGCACTCCCAGCACGCTGTCCCGCATGGGGCTGGCTCGTGCACGAATATCCACATGCCTCATCATGCCATGCTTCTTGGGATGCCCCCCACAGAGCCACCACGCTGTGCAGCCCGTGCCCAGCATGCTGCCCTGCATTGGGCTTGTGCAAGCGTGTGCTGCACCCCACTTTCCCACCGAGCCACCACACCCATGCCCCCCACCCGTGCCTTCAGGCGCTGGGCCTTGGCTACGGCCCAGCAGGTGTGGTTGCCACGTCAGCCGCCATCAAGTGGATCACAAAGGACGGCCTGGGGGCTGCTGGGCGGCTCATTGTGGGGGGGCGCCTCGCCTCGGGTGAGAGCGGTGGGCAGCGGGTGGGGTGGGTGGCTGTGGGGCAAGTGTGCAAGACTGGTTGGTGGTTGAAGAACTGCATGCAGCACCAGCAGCAGCAGCACGTGTCTGCAACTGCAGCCACAGAGGATGGTCGCGGAAGAAGGTGAAGGAGAGGGAACAGGACGTTGGAGGGGCCCCTTTTGTTAGCAGGTATTGTGGGTTGGCATGGCATGGATGCACCATTGCTGGGGGTCTTGTCAAGCAATGAAGAAGCGGGGGAGGGATTGGGGTGTGCTAGTGGCTGGTGTGCCGCTGTGCTGCTGGCATGACTTGAGGCAGGGCCAGGGAGGGAAAGCCCACTATGAAAGTCCCCCGCACTCGTCCGTCGGTGCCAGCAACACCAGTGAGGCAATACACGTCCTGGCAGGTTGTGTGTGCCTTTGGCCCTTCTCCGCCTTATGCCCAGTGGTCTGTTTTACCATTCCTGGCCCTCAACCCGCACATGCCCTGTTCCCTCTCCCTCTCCTTGCCCCACCAAGTGCAGTGTTTGACAAGGACTCCCAAACCGAGTTCTTTGTATAAAGCGTTTCAACCTGTCTGCTCCGTCTTCTTGCCCACCTGCTGCAGTGTGTGATGAGCGTGCCCAAACCGACTTGTTTTGCCTTCACCTCTTGCCTAGACAAAGATTCCCCGAAATGTTGCGTGTCTGCGCCCTGCCTCTTTCAACACGCCCTGTTCCCTCCCCCTCTCCTTGCCCACCAAGTGCAGTGTTTGACAAGGACCCCCAAATCAAGTTCTTTGTATAAAGCGTTTTAAAACTGTTTGCTTTCTCTCCTTGCCCACCAAGCGCAGTGTTTGACGAGGACCCCCGGCGGTGGCGCATGATATCTGAGGGAGTCAGCACCCTGGGCATGTCCCTGGAAATCGCCACACAGATGTTCCCTTGTGAGCACGGGCAGGGCAGGGCAGGGCAGGGTAGGGTGTAGGGGCCGAGCTTGCTGCATCAGCAGGGCGGGAGGAGGCCAGGAGCAGTGTGTAGAGGCCGTGCTTCCAGGCATCAGCAAATGTTATGTGGGGTGGCACCACATGTTGCCGGGTGGGAGGAAGGCAGGGCGCTCCCCAGGGAGGGAGGCGGATGGGGGCAGGGGGTGCATGCCACAGGCGTCAACAAACATTGGGCAAAAGGCAGAGCGGCATGAGGCGGGGCGGTGGGGTCATGGAACCAAGGGTTATCAGCGCTCTGTAATACACAGATTGATTTGCCCCACATACACTGCCTTGATAGCTGAGGGCAACACATTTCGCACGCGGGCAGCTGTGTGGAGCATGCTGTTAATGTGCGGGGGCAGGGCGAGGTGCTTCCAAGCTCGAGCAATCCCACCTGCCCCAGCTGCGCCACCACAACCACACCGCCGCCCACCCTTGCCTCCGCCTCTGCCCCCTGCCTCACCTGCCCGCAGCCCAGTTTGTGGCGCTCGCCGGCGCCGGCACCCTTGCCAAGTCGATGGCCAAGGGCATGGGCCGCCCCGCCTTCCGTGTCATCCAAACCCACTTTTCGGCCTCCAACAATGTGGGGGATGTGGCTGCAAAGGAGGAGGTGTGGGAGGTGGCGGCGCAGGTGCGGGCAGGGAGGGTCGTTTTTCTTTGTGTGTGTTGGCAAAAGTGGGAATGTACAATTCAGGCCTCTCCAGAGCCCCTGCGGCCGTTCGTCTCACGACGTTGATTGGCAGTTTGACGTCAGGCAGCGTGGGTGTGTGGGTGGCAACAGCCCTGAAGACATCTGTGATGTGGCTGCCAAGGAGGAGGTGTGGGAGGTGGCGGCGCAGGTGCGGGCAGGGAGGGGGAGGGAGGGGAGGTTGTTGTTGTGTGTGTGTGTGTGTGTGTATGAGAGAGTGTTTGGCGAAGGGCGATGGGCTGTGCGGAAGCAGAGGCATGCGGACACAGCAGGCAGGGCACATGAGGCAGGTGGTGGGGGCAGGTGCGTTTGCGCTGACTGGCTTTACAAGCTGGTGGGTGGTGAGGCTTTGAGGATGAGTGGAGCCTGAAAGTAGCTGTCGTGTAAAGTGCTGGGATAAGGGGGATTGGCTGTGCGGCAGCAGCGGCATGCGGGTTGAGCAGGCAGGGCATGTGAGCCAGGACGGTGCTTTTGGTGCGGGTGTGCACCGAGGTGCTCACCCTCCACCCCCATGCGGCCAGCTGATCAGTCTACCACCCTCCCTTCCCTCTGCCCCAACTCTCGGCCCCTCCTTTCCCTTGCAGCTGGCAGGCCTGGCCACGAGCGTCGTCCTGCTGCAGGCGCTTCAGGCGTCAGGCATGCCGGAGGCAGTGTTTCCCGCCTGGGTGGCGGCCCAAGGCGTACACGTGGCGCTGCGCTACACCGCGCTGAGCACGCTGCGCTTCAACTACCCCAACCAGGCAAGCCACGGCTGGCTGGCGTGTGGCTGGCTTTGCGGTTGCCATGCTGATGTCACCTGCTGTGGGTGCCTCTTGCAGCGTGCTGCTGTGCTGTGAACATGAGCGCCATGTACGTGCAGGATCCTCCCTGTTTCATGTGCGTGCTGACCTCTTCCGCGCCCCCTCCTCCCCTCCTGCTGCCCTGCCCGCCCCTGCCTGCAGAAGCGCGCCGCCCTGCTGGCGACCAGCCACGTCAGCACGGGGCAGGTTCCGGGCATTGAGGAGGTGAATGCGGCAGAGGACATCCTGCAGCCGCCCTCGGCCTGCCGCCCACGCCTCGTCTACGGCTGCACCCTAGCCGAGGTGTTGCCGGAGGGCACGGTTGAGTCTGGCAGCGGCAGCAATGGCAGTGCCAACGGCAGCAGCAATGGCAGCAGCAGTGTCGGCAGTACCGGCAGTGGAGTACCCCTCACCCTGCCCGAGCAGCAGCAGCAGCAGCAGCTGGCCGAGCTTGTGCAGCTGTACAGCGGCGAGCGGTACCTGCTGACGTGGCAGGACGGTACCGCCTGGGTGGCGCTCATGGAGGGGTCAGGGCGGGAGGACATGCTGCGTGCCATGTGGCAGGCAGCCTGGCTGGAGCGGCACCACGCCACCTGGCAGGCGACCAGCAGAGACGGAGCGGCTGTAGCAGCATCGGCAGCAGTGGAGAGCCACAGCGGCAGCAATGGCAGCAGCCCCGCGGCGGCCGTGGCGGCAGCGGGAGCAGCCGAGAGCAGCGGCAGCAGCCACGGCAGCAATGGAAGCAGCGGCAGCAGCAACGGCGGCAGCAACGGCAGCAACAGCGGCAGCAGCAGCAGCAGCACTCCCGAGGGAGCAGTGGCAGCACCGGCGGCGGGGCTGTTGGCAGCCAGTTTGGAGGCGCTGCGCCGGCAGTGGCCCGACTTCCAGGCGCAGGCGGCTGAGCAGGGGTGGGAGCTTGAGAAGTCTGTGCTGCCGCAGGGCCGCACTCGCCTGCGCCTCGAGTGAACAGTTTTCGAACCCCTGTATGAGCAAGATTTGTAAGAGCTTTGATGGACGTTTTTTGTACTGCTTGGCGTCCGCTTCAGTTGTGTGTTATCCAGCCCCAATCCTTCATAATACGACCGTAACCAGGCACTGCCTATGCTGCGGATTTTGTGCTGTCTGCATTGCCACCGCCGGCGTCTCCTTCACCCGTGTCATATACAGTAATAGCATTGACTTGGCACTGGCACTGGGGTGCCTGAAAGTTCCAAAGTTGATGCGCGCGTGCAACGCTCTGATGCTCTGCTTGCCGTCAGGATCTGGTGTCTGATGTGTAATGGACGTCACACTTGAGTCCGCATGCCATTCCTGCTGCTGCTGCTGCTGCTGCTGCTGCTGCTGCTGCTCCACACCAGCCTGCTGCCTCACCGCTATTGTTGTCCACCCCTGCAGCGGTCAGTCATTCGAGTTGGGCAGGAGGCAGGCTGTGCCAAGTGCGAACAGGTGGCAGGCTGTGCCATAACATTGTGCAAACATGTGGCCTGTTGCAGCCTCTTGTTCAGCGCAGTGCAGTTGCCCTCGGGAGCTGCATGCAGCCGCCCACGTGTGCACGCTTGGCAAGAGGTGCTGGGTGTAGCACGGCGGGACTGCAGCCTGCTCAGGCGTAAGCGTTGCACAGGAGTGTGCTGCAGGAGCGGTGTTTCTGAAGAAGAAGGCGGTGGAAACTAAGGCTTGTTGTCTGGCCAGGTTGCCTAGCCAGACGTGGGCAGAACGGCTTCCAAGGCCGCGTTGCATTTCCTGCCCAGCGGGCCCTGATGGTGCGAGAGAGGGGAGTTGCCTGCCTACCAAACGCTCCTGCCACTCGCAGCAAGTGAGAGTGCACTTGCATGATGCGCAGGGAGATGACCAACGGACATTGGGGTGCCAACAAACCAACCTCCCCACTTGACGTCAGCGTGCTGCGCCCTGCAGTACAGCGTGCACTACACTAGTGCCCGGGCCTCGGCGAGACGCCAATCACCGGTCTTCGCATCTAACCAAACGCAAGCGCGTACAGCAGAGGTGACGGTGCTGTTTGCTGCCCAACAAAGTGGCGCCGCGCGAGGTGGCACTATGGCGCGGGTGCGAGCCCGACCGAGGAAAATGACGGGACCGCAGCGCAACGTTTGGCACCCCGCGATGACCCGCGCGTCGGAGCAGGGCGGCCACCAGCTGCTGGCGGCGGCGGGGTGCACTACCGCACCAACCTTCACCAGCTTTACAGTCACACCGACAGGTATCCAGATAGGCGCATGGCGGAGCGTGTGGGTGACCCGTCAGACGGCCCGGTGGCCGGCGACGATGCGGAGGACCAGCGGAGCCCCTTCCCCCTGGACAGCATTTTCGGCATCTTGCCATACGCCGTGTGGCACGGGCACCTCGAGATTGTGCGGGGCTTCCTGCAGGCAGGCGCCAAAGTGGATGCCACAGCTTTGGTGAGTGGGTGCGTGGAATTGGAAAGCGGCATCCTGCATGTGTGGCATGAGCCCGATGCTCAGCTGCTTGCAGGGTGCCCGCCCGCGTGCACTGTATATGTGTGTGTTACAGTTACCCTGCTTCATTGGCCTCTAAGAGACCTGGACAGGGGGTGTTTAGGCTATGCCAGCCTGCCTGCCGGTACGCCCACTGTCCGTGCCAGCTGTGCTCCTTTCCGTCCGCTTGCGAAGCTTGGAATCTCATGCCTCACATTGCATGCTGCAGGTGCTCGCACAGTCTTACCCACAGCGTTGGGCTATCGACAGCCTGGGCCTCAACTACTACACAGCTGCTTTCTCTGAGAATGAAGTTCCACGTGGCAGCACGGATTGTGTGCGGGTGACGTCGCTGCAGATCGCAATCTACAAGGCATGTTGGCCAGCCGGCCTGGACCCTTTAGGGATGCCAGCATGGCCGCACTTCCAGCCTCCCACTGGCACACCGCAGCCTGCGCCTGAACAGCGCTGTCTCATGCGTGCCGCTCAGCTTGCACTGCCCCTGTGAAACGCTTGCAACGGGGCTGTGTATGACCCGCCCTGCCTGCAGCGCGACACCGCAGCTGCCAAGCTGCTGCTGCAGGCGGGTGTGGAGCCGGCGTTCCACCACCTGCTGGACATCATACAGCCCCTGCCCGGCTCCCTGTTTGCAAGCAAGGTGGGTTTGGGAGGCCCCGAAACCTTTGCGAGTCGCCCCTGGTCCGTTTACCGCCGCCAAGTTTGGCAGAGGCGGCGCGGAAAACGTGCACTTACGGCCGGCGAGGGCTGTGCACGTGGGTTGTGCATGCCCTGCCCTGCCCCTGTACCTCTGCTACACGCAGTGCACATTGCCTCGGTGGAACGCGCACAAGGTGAACTCGCCGACAACTCTGGCCCGCCGCCTGCCATCCATAACAGTGCACGCAATGCTGTGCTCTGGCCGTCCCCCCACCGCTGTGACTTGCGGTGCAGGCCGGCAGCTGGAGCCCGCAGGCCCACTTTTGCTTCCCACCCGCTTTCAAGGCAGCGGCCGCTGAGCTTCTGCGGATCAGCCACAAGCACGGCGGCGTGTGGGCGTTGGGCCGCCTCAAGTGGGCCTTTGACAGCGACATGCTCGTGGGCCTGCTGCTGCCGGTGATGGCCTGGGATGCGCCAGGCTGGCTGTGAGTACGACACTATGGAGTAGTGGCCAGCATGCCTGCCTGCCTGCCCACCCGCTGTGTGCTGTGCCTTCTGTGCCCGGTGGCACATCTCCGAATCCCTGACTTTACCCCTGCATCGGCTCGCTCCCCCGACTCCCCGGCTGGGCTGCCAAACTTCCACACCAGTAAACCCTGTTCAAGTCGCTCTTCCTGGTGCCTTGCTGGCAGGCAGGCGGACATGTGATGCCTCTAATCCGTGCCTTTGCCTGCCCTGACTTCTTCTTCAGGAATGTACCCAGCATAGAGGAGTGGGAAGGCGGAGATGGCGACGAAACGTCGACGGAGGACAGTGAGGAAGAATTGGAGGAGGAAGGGTGAGGGGCATGCCCGCTACGCCAGGCTGGCGTCCGCCGAGCTGCTTCAAGGCGTGCAAGGCGCCACGCGCAGCTGATACAAGCCTACTGTGGCAAGCGGAGGCGAAGCATTTCTCTGTGCACGGCGCCGCGGTCGGCATGCAGAGCGGGGGTGGCAGTTGTGCTGGCCCACGGCTGCATCCGCCTGCGCATCGCGTAAACTCTTATGCGGGGGCAGCTGTGTACTGGCGAGCCGTGCACTGCTTGGTGTTTTGGTAGAATGACTACTTGCCCTCCCAGATTTGTTTTCCGACTCGATTGATACAGAATCTTCTTGTGGATTTCTTTTGCAGTGAGATAGTTGGTTGAGATTTACGGCATATCGTGGACTAGCGCATGGGACTAGCGCCAAGGCAGCGAACTTCAATGTTGAATTCACCACCACCCAGCGTGTGTCATCTCAAGAAGGGGATTGCAATGGGTGGCCAGGTGGATGTGTGCCAGATGTTGTTAGGCAAAGGATAAGAAGGGCTGTCGCTCCTGATGTGGCGGGCCGCCGCAATCGATCAGGACAAGACAACGGCAATTGATTGCTTGCCCAGCAGTTCTTCCCACTCTCCGAGCGACACCGCCCCGCCCGCGGCACGCTTTCAACTGTCTGCGCTACTCCGAGGCACACGTTCTGTTTGCATCCCGAGCGAAGCGCCGTCCCTGGCTGCAAGCCGCCCGTTTGCTTTTCGTGCGCACCCGGGTTCCACTAGCGTAGAGCAGGGTGGTGTGGGAACATCCCGCCGGACGCCTTCCGGAGTTTGTGGAAGTCTGCCGGAACCAGCCGCGTAGGGGATCCAGCAGGATACCATGGCGCCCGCCGTCGTTGCCGCCATCGCCGCCTTGAGCCTCCTGCTGCTCGCCCCGCTGGCCAGCGCCGAGTGCCGCCTGCCCCTCACCCTCAACCCCGAGCTGTCGCTGCTCACCCTAGGGGGCGGCGTGGTGGCGCCTGCCCAGCCCCTCAGCCTGGTGCATCCTGAGGCGGCGGTGGGGCTGAGCGGCGCCCTGGCTTGGGTGTCTGCCGGCGCCTGCCCGTCAGATGCAGAAGGGCTGGTGCGCAGCCTGGCGGGCTCCCGGATTGAGACCAGCTCCGAGCTGGGGCCACTCCTGCTCTATCCAGAGCTCGTCCAGGTGAGCCGTTGTTTAAACTGGTTTTGAGGGGAGGTGTATACCAACACATGGTGGGAGGCACATGGTGGGTTCCCGCCAGGCGGGCACCCCCCTTACGGCACACTGTGCCCCGCCAAGCACCACGCTGCTCCCCTGCCCCTCTGCACGCCTGATCCACCCCCCGCCCCTCACCCCCGCCCCTGCTGCGCCCACGCATGCAGGCCATTGCTGGCAGCCTGGCTGGCGTGAGCCTGTCGGGCGTTGCCGTCAACCTGACCACCGCACCGCTGCTGGAAGCGGCGGGGCAGGCGGGCGGCGCCGGCAGCAACACATCCACGTATAGCTCCACCCTGGATGCCACCCTGGCAGGCGGCGCTGCAAGCCTCAACTCTACCTTGCTGTCTCCGGAGCCGGTGCCTATCGTCCTGCTGGGCTTGACTGCCAGCAACGTCACACAGGTATTTCACACGCCTGCCGCCTGCCTCCTGCTGTTAACATCACCAGCAACTCATGCATGTGCTCCCACCCAAGGCGCTGATGCCGCGCCTGCCCTGCCGCATGCTCACGCGCCGCTGCCTGTGCACAGACTGCCCGGCAGCATGGCGTGGCATGGCTTGGGAGTGCTGCGCTGTGCTCTGTGCTGCAGGCAGGCAGGCATGCTGTGCACGCTGCGCCCGGCTCTCGGCATCTGCGCTCTGCCACCGGCCGTGTGCCAGGAGCCCATGCCTCTACTCTTTGCACGCTTGCAGGCGCGGGTCTTACTGCACGACTGCCAGCCCACGTTCTACCTTCTTTGATTCTTGGGACGCGCAAACCTTCTCACCTCCCCCTATATTTACTGGTGGCGTTGCACGCCCGAACACCCATGTGTAGACTACGCGCCCACTGACCATCAGCTATGCTCTCCTTGCCTCCGCAGGTGGTAGCCTCAGTGGAGGGAGGCCTGGCTCGCTTGGAGCTCCGAGCCCTACAGCTGACCTTCCCCTACACACTGGAAGTGGCAGGCCTGCCTCTCACGCTTTCGTTGGAGGTTGTGCTGAACGGCACGCTTGTTCTGGAGGCAGCCCTGGGGTGCCCCGCCGACTGCGGCTCACACGGCCGTTGCTGGTTGGGCGGCGGTGCCGGCGGCAACGGCACGACAGCACCCGCCCAGCCAGCGGCGCCAGTGTGCGAGTGCGAGTGCGGTTGGTCAGGTGAGCAGGGCAGGGCAGGGCAGGGCAGGGCAGGGCAGGGCAGGGCAGGGCCAGGCAGGGAGGATGCAGGCGGCAGGTCGTCCCTGCGCTGTGCTGACATGGCCGGCTGGTGCTGTGCTGTGCTGATGTGGCAGGCTGCCGGGTGCCTGCACGCGTGGCGCCGCCAGCCTGGCAACCTCTCGACTCCGCCTGTGCAGGCATAGCACTACAAAAATAAGCGCACCTTTTGTGCGCCCTGCTGTTGCAGGTGCCGGATGTGCCGTTCCCAGCGGCTTCTGCCCCCTGTTCCCCTCTCAAGCCGGGCTGCTGGCTGCAAGCCAGGTGCCGGCCACCTGCCCCGCTGTCACCGCCCCGCCACCTGCCACCTCAGCACTGGCGCCACCTCAGCAGTGCCCGGCCTGCATCACGCCAGACGGTGCGTGGGGTGGAAAGCTGCCAGCTGGCGGCCCGTCTTGATAAGGGCCACATTCTTGCGAGCTACAATTCAGACATGACAACAACAGATTGCGAGAGTTTGTTCACATTCTGGGAGGTATCCCACAGCCCTTGCACGATCAGCGATAGGAGGCTTGGTGCCTGCCTCCAATCTCGTCTGCCTGCCTGCCCCCGTATGCCTTCCTGGTTCCGGCGCCTGATTCCCTGCCCACATTGCCTCCGGCCAGCTGCTGTGCGCCTCCCGCCACCCCAGCGTCCCGCTTCATCTGACATCCCTATCCCCATCCCCATCCCCCCGCAGACTGCACCGCCCGGCAGACGTATGACCCCGCCACCCGCACCTGCGTGTGCCGCCCCGGCTGGGTGGGCGAGCAGTGCAGCGCGTGCCAGACCGCGGACGCGTGCAACGCGTTCTATGGGGTCACAGGCTCGACATGCAGCCAGCAGGACTACCGAGTGAACGCTCTGACACAGTTCAAGGTCTACTCGTGCAAAGTCCAGGTGAGGGCGGCAACAACGGAAAGAAAGAAAGAGAGAAAGAAAGAAAGAAAGAAAGAAAGAAAGAAAGAAAGAAAGAAAGAAAGAAAGAAAGAAAGAAAGAAAGAAAGAAAGAAAGAATGAATGAAAGAAAGAAAGAAAGAAAGAAAGAAAGAAAGAAAGAAAGAAAGAAAGAATGAATGAATGAAAGAAAGAAAGAAAGAAAGAAAGAAAGAGTAGACAACTGGCATGTTAGAGCACAGCGCTGACGCTCGTCAGCCATAGCTTGCACAGCTTCCACAAGCATGACAGGCTCAAACAGAAGGGGCCGCCCCATCGGCAGGCAATTGGTGGTGCAGGGCAGCTTGAAGTGCTTCAAATGTGTGACTCTCCTTTGGGCTCTTCACAACCATTCTGAAGCAGACAGGTGTCTGTGTCTGCGAGCCGTCCACCAGGCCCCGCTGCTGCTGCCGCCCTGCGTTGTGCGACCACCCATCGGTCATGGCCTGCCCCTCACATCAACACTGAAACCTGCAGGGCCTGGAGACCCTGTTGGGTCGCTCCTTCACCGTCTCCTGCAACACCTCCCAACCGGCGCCGGACGACGACACGTCTGGGCGGTACTGCCAGGTCAGCGTCGAGTGTACCGCCTGGCTCCGTGCCGCCCGCCTCGGCAGTCTGAAGTGCAGTGGCTTGGGTGTGAGGTGCCGCTGGGCACGACAGCAAGGCCTGGGTGCCAGCAGCCCGGCCTGGCTGCTGTGCGTGCTTTGATGCATGCGCCTTGCAGGCCCTTAGCCCTTCCTGTCCTCGGTTGTGCCTGGCGCCTGCCACCTGCTTTATTCATTCATTGTGAAGAGCTGCAACGCAACAGTGTGTGCGTGGCAGATGCGTCACCCCAGCATTTCGGAAGAGCAAGCAGCTGCTGCCCGCTGTGCCGCGCCCCACCAAACCCAGGAAACCTAACCCGACCCTCCCCTGCCTCCCTCCCCCCACCCCGCCCTGCCTGCCTGCCCTCCCCCTGCCTGCCCTCAACCACCCTGCCCCCACCTCACCCTGACTGCTTTCACATGCAGATCGACACGAGCACAGCAGAGGGCATCCCTCTGTCTTGCCTCATGACACGCTGCGCCTTCCTGCCGAATTCGACCCGCACCGCCTGCGCCTCCATCAGCTGCAAGTGCGCTAGCGCCTGCCCAGGTGGGGAGCCGCACTGCCTGATGTACTGCATGTGTACTGCTTGATGTACGGCATGTGTGCTGTGCGCCATCATAAGCTACAAGTGCGCCACCGCCTGCCCAGGTGGGGAGCCGCACTGCCTGATGTACTGCATGTGTACTGCTTGATGTGCGGCATGTGTGCTGTGTGCAGTGCTCCTGATGTACTGCGTGATGTACTGCACGCTACAGCACACGCTGCACTGCATGATGTACTGTGCTGTACTGATTCGTGCCCTGCACGCGGTGTACTTTGCTGTACTGCACGCAAAGAGGCGAGCAGAGCCCCGCGCTCTCACAGCTTGGAGGTGGTTGGCGGGGTCGACCCTCCTTGCCTGCGCTCAGGAGGCGCACGCTCCGCCCTGGCCACTGCTCACCAGACTAGCGGTCTTGACAGGCACCGTCCCCTCCCTCCACCCCCACCCCATTGATTCGTCCCCCGACCCCACTGCGCGCTTGCTTCCCTTGCCTCCGCCCTGCAGGCTTCCAGCCTCTGATCAACCTAGCAGAGGGGCTGCCCGCTGTGATTGACTGCGATCCCGCCACCCAGGTAACTCATCTTCCAGTGATATCACTTTGGTCTGACACAGACGCTCTCTTACGGCCTCAGCGCAGCGCAGACGTTAAGACCCCGAGTTTTCTTTAGTTTTGTTATGAGGTGCTGGGGCGATGCATCTGCGGCCGGCTCTTGTGTGGCTGCAGCGCCCCGTACAGCCTTGTGCAGCGCTACAACTGCGTGGTGAATGATCATGTGAATGAACGGCCTTGCGTAAGGCAGCCGTCGTGACAGCGGTGGGGGCGCCTGGGAGCTCCGGGCTTCCCCTCCCCCACCCTCAATTCCTGCTGGTTTCTTGCACCCCCCCCTCGTCGAGTTGTGACATTCTTCCCCCTGCTTCCCCTTTCTTCCCTCCCTCTCCGCCCCAGATGTGCACCACTGATATCAAGGACTTCCCGATTGTCCTGGCTGCCAGCTGCACCACGTCTGAGTGCCTGGTGGATGGGTACAGCCTGGAGGGAGGTGAGGGGGCACTGCGGGCGGGCTGTTGATGTTCGGCACGCTGGAGCACACAGCTTGGTACGATGGGCTGCGGGGGTAGAGTGGTACAGCTTGGAGGGAGGTGAGGGGGCACCTTCACCACACCACACCACACCCCACGCTTGAAACCACCATGCCTGCGCGTTTCCTCCCCACACTGCAGGTGCCTTGGCCGTGTCATCGGGGCACGACTACAATGTCATAATTGCCGCCATACCCCTCATGTTCCTGCTGGCAGCCACCTGCGCTTTTGCCGTGCTGCTGGCCCGCCACTGGGCCTACTGGGCCGCCGTGGGCAGCCAGCCGGCGGCGGCGGTGCCGGGAGACGAACAAGCACTGGGGGCCGGTCAGGTGCAGGTCCAGATGCGGGCGGCCAACACCCCAGAGGAAATCAGGTGGGCCTGGCTGCACTTTTCAGCATGTCTGTGATTGTAAAGGTTGCCAGCAGCAACAGGAGCCCAGCTGCGTGTATTGCCGCCCGCGCTGCCCACCTCCTCCCCACTCAACAGGGTTTTAGGGTTTGGTGTTCGGCGTAGGTAGGGCACCCAAAACCAACTAAAACTGGTCACCTGCAGTCCCTTTTCCACTGCCCTGACCCCTGCTCGCCACATGCCTCTCCCAGCCCACCGTTTAAAGACAAGAAGTCACCAACAACACAAACCTTCTTCATTGACAAACAACAACAACTGTTTGCTCTGCAGGTTCTCCCACCTGGCCTGCTCAGTGCCTGCACAGCGCATCCAGCGGGGCAGCAAGGCGGCCCCGCACCCCTCTAGCAGCGCCAACGGTGCCAGCAAGGCAGGGCAAGCCGAGGCGCCTGCCCGCAGCTGGCACGACTTCTGGGGCTGCTGGGGCGGCGGAGGAAGCGTGCGGGGAGGCCCAGGGATGAAAGCTGTGCTGCGGGGCGTGAGCGGCGTGGCCCGCAGGGGGGAGCTCGTGGGAGTGATGGGACCCTCAGGTGTGCTGCTGCTTGTTTTTTGTTATGTTATAAGTCCCTTAAATGGACCGAGACATGCTGTGCTGCCAGGCTGGCTGCTGTGCAAGCTGTGCATGCTGTGCTCTACCTCCGGGTCCGGCTACTCGTTGCTTTTTTTGTTGTTGTAGGTTTCCTGTAGGAGGGCCAGGGCACACTTGGTGCATGCTGGCTGCCTGCTGGTGTCAAACTGCGCTGCTGTGCATGCTGCGCCCTGCTGCGCCCGGCCGCCTCGCGTGCATGGCTCTGCTCCACTCTGCCACTGCCCCTGTCCACACATTTCTCCCGTCTTGACATTTGGCAATTGCACTGCACTGCCCAGGGCCGGGGCGTGCCTGTTGGCTGTCACGGTTCCACACCTTCTGAAATCAGCCATAGCAGGGCTCGGATGCATATGCCAGTATGCACGCACCAACAGCGCCCACTCCCCTCACTTGGCTGGCTGGCTGGCACCGCTGTGCACGCTGCGCATGCTGCGCACGCTCCGTCCCGCTGTCCTGCCCAGCAGCTGACTGCCTAGCAATGCCTCCCTTCTGGCACCCACCCGGTTGCAAGCGCGCCGCCCAACCCCTGCTCTTGTCCCCAACTCACCAAACCACCACCCTTCCCCTCTGTTGTACTGCCCCCAGGGTGCGGCAAAACCACACTTCTGGCGTTGCTAGCCGGCTCGGCCGAGTATTTGAGTGATGGGGCGCAGGTGGAGGGAGATGTGCTGCTGGACGGAGCCCCTCTGGGCAGCGGGGGCAGGCACAAGGTGGGGTGGGGAAAGGGAGGGATGGGGGGGATGTCACAAGGTGGGGTGGGGAGAGGGAGGGAKGGGGGGGACGGCACAAGGTGGGATGGTTGAAGGGAGGGATGGGGGGCAGGCACAAGGTGTGGTGGGAAAAGGGAGGGAGGGAGGGGCAGGCACAAGGTTGGGTAGCTAAAAGCAGGGGGTGGGCAGGTTGGGTGAGGAGGCGGCAGGGAGGGCAGGCACAGCGTGCGGTTGGGGAGGCAGGCGGGAGAAGGCAGGGATAAGATGGGGGGAGCTGCTCTGGGCAGGGGGGGCAGGCAAAAGTTGGGGTGCAGGAGGCAGAAGGCAGGAAAAGACGTCCCTGCCTGCCTGCCCGCGGGCGCCCGCGGTCATGTCTCTGCAACCCTTCACAGATCCCACCCTCTGATGCAGCACCCTCGCTCCCCACCCTCCTCCCCTTTGTCAGGTCGCCTTTGTGCCCCAAGACGACACGCTGCCCTCCACCCTCACCGTGGCCGAGTGCCTCACCACCCATGCCATGCTGCGCCTGCCCACCTGGCTGTCTCCAGTGCAAGTGCAGGTGTGGGGGTGGGGGGTCGGGGGCTCTGCTGCCTGTGCTGTGCCTGGGCCTGGGCTGTGCCTGTGCCTGTGCTGTGCCTGTGCTGTGCCTGTGCTGCTGCCTGTGCTGTGCCTGTGCTGTGCCTGTGCCTGTGCTGCCCCATGATACCGTTGCTGGCTCCCCATGGACTAGAAACGTGATTGATTGATATGTCACAATCGTATTATTGAGCCGGCTGCTTGGCAGCTTCCCCTGCTCCGCCTGCATCCTACAAGCTTGTTTTTCTAGGAATCTTTGTGGGCCACCCTTGCTTGCCCAGTGCATAATTTGTGCTGCATTGGCCCGCCCTCCTGCCAGCCTGCCTGCCTGCCTCATCAGCTGCCGGCTTGCTGAGCCCCGATTGTCCCTCAAACAAGATTGTTGCAGGCTCAGGTTTGGCGGGTCATCACCGAGCTGGGGCTGCAGCATGTGGCAGGCAGCCGGGTGGGCGGCGGCGCGGGCCGCGGCAGGGGCCTCAGCGGCGGCGAGCGTCGCAGGCAAGCCGGCAGCCTGTGCTTGTCCCCAGCTTGCTGCCAGCGCTGTACTGCATGCAGGCCTGCCTGTGCTGCCCTCCGTGATCCGGAGAGACTTTGCATGGCAGCTGACCGGCCTGCAGTACTCGTGCTGCCTCATGCTGTGCTCATGCTGTGCTCTCATGCCGTGCTGTGCCATCCCGTCCCCCCTCTGGCATACCCACACGTTTGGTTACTGACCACCGGGTTGATTGCCTTCTGAGCAAGGGTGCCCGCTCCCCTCCTCCTGCCCCCTCCCGCCACCTTCTCTTTGCAGGGTGACCATCGGTCAGGAGCTTGTGTCAGACCCGGCCATCTTGGTGCTGGATGAACCTACCAGCGGATTGGATTCGTACTCATCGCTGCAGCTGATGCGGACGCTCAAGCAGGCACGCTCGCTTGCTACATAAAGGTTTAGGGTTTAGGGTTTAGGGGACATCACCTGTGCATGACCGAATGTACTAGGCCGCGCGGCTTGGGTACTGCAGGGCGCGCCAGGCCAAGCCGTTTTGCAGTTTCATGTCTTCTGGGGCCTGGTGCATGCCCCCTCGGTCCATGTTTCGCCAACTGGCAGGGGGGGTCAGGCAGCTCTGCTTGTGGGCTGAGCGGTGCCAGGGCCAGCGCGTCTGCTCCTTGCCCGCACGCTGCCAGCTCAGCGCTGCCTTCCTTTCTCCATCATGCCTGTTCCGACCGCGAAGGCCTGCCAAACCCGGGGCGACCGCCTGCTGCCCCTCTCCCACTAGCCCCACCAGCCAACCGATTCCTCCCTCCCACGTGCCTGCTCGTCTCCCCACGCAGGTGGCCAGCGCGGGGCGCATCGTCCTGCTGTCCTGCCACCAGCCCTCCCCCGCCATGTTCAACTTGATGGATCGGGCCTACCTGCTAGTAGCCGGTTCCCTCATGTTTGGAGGCCCTCCGGCGGCAGTGAGCGACCACTTTGCGTCCCACGGCCTGCCCTGCCCGCCAGGCGCAGCGGCGGCAGAGCACATGTTGGAGGTGAGGGGCTGGTCGGTTGGGCGGGAGAGGGAGGGCAGGAGGCAGCTTTGCTGGAAACGGGGTGTCCTGGCGGGGTGCCTCGCTCTCTGTCTGGCTGGCTGGCTGCCTGGCTGGATGTCTGTCTGTCTGGCTGGCTGCACCGGCAATAGCTACACATTCAGCAGCAACTAACCATGCCCCTTAATGCCAGCTGGCAGCTTCTAGCCTTCCCCCCTGGCTGGCCGCTGCTTTCTGCGCCCTGCCAAGCACTCTCCGCTGCTGGCGAGATCTCCCCTTGAAAAAGTGAGTGCACCCCGAAACAGGGGAATAACCGTGCACTATCCCATGACTCCCCCCCGCTCCCCCTGCCCCCGCCTGGCTTTCAGGTGGTCAGCGATCCCCACCTGCTCCCCCAGCTGCTGCAATCGATGCAGCGCTCGGCACACCTGGGCAGCCCCGGCAGCGAGCCCGTCTCTCCCAAGCTGGGCACTGCTGGTTCAGAAGCGCCCATCGCTGGGCCGCATTCTGGGATGGTAGCACACGCTGCGCACGCAGAGAAGCCTCTGGAAGGCGGCAAGTTCAGCGGCAGTTTTGAGGCAGCACAGGAGGTGCCTCTTGGCAAGGGTCAGCCGGCGGCGGACCACAGCATGCACAGCGCGGGGGGGCACTTCATGTCGCGCCTGTCGCGTGAACTGGCGGTTGTGTTTGGCCGCACGCTGGCAGACACGCTGCGCAACCCATCCCTGCTGCTGCTGCACTGGGGGCTGGCTTTGGCCATGGGCCTCCTCATGGGCGCCATCTTCTGGGAGGTGGGTGCCGGTGGGAAGAAGGTGTGGAAAGGCCATGCAAGGGTGGGTCGTTGCATGCCATTGTTTGGTAATGGGGCGTTGATTATGGGCCTTTATGGGTCTTCTGGCAGGTCGGTGCCGATCAATACCCGATCAATACCCGGGAGAAGGTGGGAAGGGGCATTGAAGATGGCATGCAAGGGTGTGGCATTGTTGGGTCACGGAGCCTCGTCATGGGGGCGTTGTGTATGGGAGCTCGTCATGGGGGCGTTGTATATGGGGGCTCGTCATGGGGGCGTTGTATATGGGAGCTCGTCATGGGGCGTTGTATATGGGAGCTCGTCATGGGGGCTCCTCTTGGGCACCATCTTCTGGGAGGTGGGTGCCGGTGGGAAGGAAACGTGTTGAAAACAATGTCAAGGGGGTGGTTTGTGTGTGCGGGGCGCGATCATGCGGCGGGTTGTGTGCACTGGTGTAACCATGGGGCACGCTTGAACGAGGGCCTTGGGACGCGGCTGGCGGGAAGCTGGGCTAGTGATGGGGGATATCTGTGAGGGATGTGCAACCAGTAGCTTGGCGACATGGCGAGTCGGACCTCAAAACACGCGCTCCCTGCCGCACACTCCTGCCAGCGTGTCACTGCCAGCTGGAGCAGCTGCCCCGGCCAGTGCCTCTTCGTGTCGAGGAGACGAGGAGGCACCCGTGACATAACCCCCCTCCGCAGCACCCCCCTGACCCACCTCCACGGTGCACCCACCCGCCTCCTCTCGCACGTCACACCTCCTGTCCCCAGCTCTCACACCTAGCACTCCTTCCCCTTGCCCTTTCCTCTCCCCTGCTTCCCCCCTGCCTCCTCTCACACGCCTCCTCTCCCCAGCATCTCAACCCAGCCCCGCTGCCCGCTCGTCTCCCCCGCAGGTGTCCCTCGACATGAGCGGCGTGCAGAACCGGGGCGGCGGCGCCTACTTCACCCTCGCCTTCTTTGCCTTCACCGCCCTAACCACAACCGATGTGCTCACAGCGGAGCGGCGCCTGGTCATGCGGGAGGTTCGAGGTGAGCCAGGCGTTCCTAACTTGCAAGCTAAGCCAGGGGTTGGGCGTGTGTTTGCTTGAGGGGGTGCTTGGCTGGTGATGCGGGAGGTCAGAAGTGAGCCCGGCTGGCTGGCTGGCTGGCTGGGGACAGCATTGTTGCCCGGGCATGCAGGCATGTGACAGCAGGGATGTTGAAGCGATGAGGTGGGTGTAGTTGCTTGCTTGGCTGCTTGCTTGGCTGCGGGGGGCACCAGGCGGAACACACATGCTGCCAGCTCTCTGCATCAATTGTTCAGGTTTGCCTATCCCCCACCATCCCCCGCCCCGCCGCACCTGCCCTTGCAAGCGTGCTGCCAGCTCTCCATCGCTTCTTTGAACCTTCCCCGGTTCCCCACCAACCCCGTCCCCACCACCACCCCGTCCCCACCACCCGCCCCACCCGTCCCTTGCAAACGCAGGCGGCTACTGCCGCCCCTTCACCTACCTTCTGGCCAAGGCGATGCTGGACGGCCTGCTGCTGCGCGTGATCCCGGTCTTCCTGTACAGCTTACCCTTCTACTACATGATGGCGCTGCAAACGGGGGCCACCCATGTGGCCCTCTTCCTCTTCACGGTGGCCACCTTTGCGCTGGCAGTGGCGGCACTGTCCCTGGCAGTCGCAGCCGGTGAGAGCTTGGGCCCGCCAGCCTCACTGGCTGTGGGTGTTGCTCACGAAACAGCAAGGACGTGCCTTGTTTGCGCGGCAGTCATGGCAGTGGTCGTTCTCAGGGAGTCCAACGGTGTGCATCAGATTCTGCTCTGCCCCTGGTCAACTGGTCAACATCTGGAAGCGCTTTTCGAGTTGGTTGTGCTCCACTTCATCCCTGTGCCCACGAGACCCCTGCTCCCCTGCTTTCTTTCTGTGGTGTGCAGCCTGCACCACCGCGGGCCAGGCCAGCCTCATCCTCACCTTCATCTTCCTCATCTCCCTCCTGGTGGGAGGATTCCTGGTCAAGTGAGTCCGCCACCTGGCACAGCAGGGCACAGCATGGTGCAGCACAGCACAGCACAGGGCCTGGCACAGGGTCTTGCCGCTGCTGGACTCGCTTGGCGTTGCACAAAGCAGTGCAACAGCAGCGCACAGCACAGCACAGCACAGCGCAGCACCCTGTCAGACCTCTTGCCGGGCCGGTCTCGCTTGCCGCAGCACTGCCTCGGGCATGCCCGCTGCCGTGCCTGCTTGGCACACCTCTCTCTTGGACTCCTCTCAACTCACCCCCATTCCGCCCCCCCGGCCCCGCCTGCCACCTCGTGCCACGCTGGCGCAGCGTGGATTCCATCCCAGATTGGATCTCCTGGCTGCACTACCTCTCCATCTTCTTCTACGCATACGGCATCCTCACTACCAACGAGGTGGCCAGCCTGAAGATGGAGATTGCGGTGAGTCAGCAGGGGGAGACGGGGAGGCACGTGGGTGCAGCAGGGGGAGATGGGAAGGCACGTGGGGTGCCTGGGGATCCCAACATTAGTTAGGTTTGCACTGATTTCTGTGTTTGTGGTGCTGGAAGGACTCTCGGTGAGCAGGGGGAGACGGGGAGGCACCTAAGTGCAGCAGGGAGCTGGGGAGGTACGTGGG
Organism: Chlorella sp. ArM0029B; assembly: GCA_002896455.3. Taxonomy (NCBI): domain Eukaryota; kingdom Viridiplantae; phylum Chlorophyta; class Trebouxiophyceae; order Chlorellales; family Chlorellaceae; genus Chlorella; species Chlorella sp. ArM0029B. Next base: position 101,551 of record JTEE01000287.1, read on the forward strand.
TGCAGCAGGGGGAGTTGGGAGGCTTGTCGAGCGCAGGGGGAGCTGGGGAGGCACAGGTGTGTGCCGTGAAGGACGCCCAGGCAGCAAGGGGAGCCGGGAGGGGGCTGTGCACTTGGCGGCCTGTGCAGGGGGCAGCCTGGGGCGTGTGCTGGGAGGATGCCCAGCGGGGCCAGCAGGGCATGCAGCCCTGCCCTCTGCTCCTCCAGAAGAAGAAGAAGAGTACAGCCCGAGGGCGTGGTGTTGAGGAAACCGACAGGAAATTAAGCCAGGCACCAGTCAGCTACCATCCTCTGCTCCTCCCCCTTTGGGCACACTTCAATGCCGCGCGCAGCCGCGCCGAGCCCCTGCCTCAGCTGCCTCTAGAGATCTCTGCCAGCCTCACCCCC
>JTEE01000287.1:114683-135831 GCA_002896455.3 Chlorella sp. ArM0029B
CGCCCCGCTCACGGAGGCAGCTGATGCGCACTGCTATGGCCACACCAGCTGTGCACCGCGAGGACTCACTGATGGTGGCGGGGGAGGGAGCAGGGGTGGAGTGGTGCATTGTTGCACACCTTCACCTTCCCCAGCGCCTCACATTGGTGACTCTGCTCTCCCTACCAGATTCGTCCAACTATTTACATCGAATGTGTCCCGTCATCTGACTGGTACAACAGAGGATTACCCCAAGGTCGAAGGATCGAAACCTTCAGCCGAAATTGCCCGGTTTCAATCGGGATTTATCTATCCGAGAGTTCGGCTTGGCGCAGTGGAAGCGTGTGGGGCCCATACTTCGCTTTTGTGCATGGAACTCAACACACATGGGGGGGGGGGGGGGGGGGCAACTCACACTCCGTTCCTCCATTCACTGATTACACAAGGGACTGGGTCGTGGATGAGCAAGCTTGGAATCTCTCGAGCCCGCTTCCCTCCCGTCCCTGAGGCCCTCCTGTCTGCACCTCCTGTGTGTATGTGTGTGTGGTGGTGCACCGGTTGAGAGTAAGTTGTTCACAGTTCACAGAGTTGCACTTGGCAGCATAAGTGCAGCTGCGGCACAAGCGGAAGAATGAAAGCTGCAGAGCGCTTGGGGTAGGGGAGGTGAGGTGGGGCAAACAAGCACTCAGCAGGGGGACGTGAGGGGAAGTGCTGGGAGAGGAGAGTACGGGGGAAAAGAAACAGCGGCGGAGCCCAGCGGCGGAAAAGGGCAGGGGTGGCCGGCCCCTTTGAGATCCGGGACCGGATGCATGGTGTGCAGGGAGGTGGGTGGGCACGCCGCACCAGCTCAGCTTTCCCGTGCACAGCAGCAGTGGACTGGGTGGGTGGGCAGGTGGGTGGGCAGGTGGGGATGCGACAACTCTAGAAAACTTGACTGGGGAAGGGGACGGTGGAGAGCAATGCCTGCCACACCAATGTGTGTGCATGCAAGCTACGAATTGCAGGGGGGAACGCTCAAAGTTATTGGGCGCTGTTGCGGGCGGGCGGTGCCATGCGTGTTGTTGGCGGCGCTCGCGGGGGGAATGGGGCATAGAAGAAGTACCAGTGTAAGCAGGGGTACCGCGTGCCAATGCATGCAAGAGGGCTTTCGGGCTTAGGAACACTAACTGCCGCTAGAACGGCTCTTTCTTCTCTATCTAAACAGGTTGTGGGCAAAGGTGGGGTGGCAGACACGTCACGGGTCGGCATGTGCGCTCACCCACACTTTGAATGCAGGCATTCCAGCTGACAGGCAATTGCGGCAGGCGGGCGCAGATCGGAATGGGGGCGCTCGCTCTGCAGCCTGCCCAGGCACGCGATGACGGCACAAACGACACACTACCGCGCGCGTGTGGCGGCGGGTAGCGTGCGGGCCACAGCAGGAGTGCCGCGGCCTCAGCCCAAAGGCAAGTCGAGGTGAACAGAGGGACAGGGTGATGGTGTGGTGGGAAGCGAGGGGCAGACGGGGCCTGGGGGCAGGCAGTTGGGGGCCCAGTTTTGAAGCCGCCGCAACACTCCCAAGACGGGGCGGAGGGTGAGAAGCAGGTGGAAGAATGGTACGACCAGAGTAGAGGTGTGGGTTGGGTTGCTGACAGCACAGGCCCACAGGCAGGAGGGAGGGGCATGTGCCGCATGGGGAGCAGCACAGGCGGCAGCACATGGGATGGTGTTATGACAATCTGGAGAATCGCAGAGAGGGAGGATGTAGCTTCGGGGCGGGGGGGCGGTGGTACGGCCACGTCTTGAAAGGAAGGGAAGAAGCAAGGATTTGAGGAGAGGAGAGAGGCACGCCGCGCGCGTGGGTGTTGTGCGGAGGCAGCGCCCGGCAGCAGCATCGAGTGCGTGCTGCGCGGGCGCATTAAAACATTGGCCGGGCTTGGAGCCGGCTTCCAGCTGGCCTTGACTGGCATGGCATGGCGGGGGAGTTCGCAGGTTTCGGAGAGTTGTGGGTTGTGGTGCGACAGCACAGGCCCACACAGGAGGGAGGGCAGGTGCCGCACGGGAAACAGCACAGGCGGCAGCACAATTGGAAGGCTGGGTGCCAGTTCAAGGAAGAGAAAGAGGGGGCGGGGTGCTGGGAGTGATGCTTGGGAGTCGCAGGGTGTGCTGGCGTGATGCATGCGTGCCGTGGCACCTTGCTAGATGTAGTTGGCAGCGCTCACGGCGTCTGAGAAGTAACCTCCCAGCATCTGCAGATGGGCAGGTAGGCAGGCGAGCAAGCAGGGCGGGGCGGGGAACAGGGTCAAGACGATGCGCAGGTGTGGCAAAAACACTCGACAGATCAGGCTGGCATGAGTTTGAGATCCCTTGCATGCCAGCTGCTGCTGTCAGGCAGGCACCCCTCCGCCCACAAGCAGGCAGTGCACAGGCAAAGCCGCAGGGCTGCCTCCCCTCCATGCTCGCCCCCGCCCCTGCCACTGGCCTCCCGCTTTGTGTTGAACATGCCGTCAAGCCAGCAGGCAATGTGCAAACCCCGCTCGGCCAGCCAATGCCACCCAGCTGTGTCCCACTCGCGGCCATACCCCCAGCTGGCCACGAGCTTTCCAGAGGCTGCCAACGTGGCGCCAGCTCACCTTTGCCATTGTGCCCATGCGCACTCGCAGGTCCCATGCAGACGGGTTGGCAAGAAGGTCCAAGAAGCTCTGGGCCCGGCGGCGGACCTGCAAACACACAGACGTGTGCATGGAAAGGGTTAGGCCGGGTGGGACGACAACAGGCCAAAGTGTGGGGATGTGTGCCGCGGGTGCAACGGCAGGCATCAGTTGCAGCATGCGAGCAAGCAAGTGCGGAATGTGCTGCATCGGCACTCGCACTCGCGCTGTGCACAGCAAGTGCGACGTGAGGGCTGCCAGCACAGCGTGCGAGCACAGCGGCAACCACAGCAGACGAGCACAGCATGCAAGCACAGCAGGCGCAGCAGCACTCACGCTTTCCACCGGGAAGTGCGACGTGAGGGCGGCGAGCACAGCCTGCATGGCAGCCGCAATCTCTTCCTGCTGCAGCGTCCACTGCGGCGTGGCCCCGCCCTGCATGTTGTCAGAGTCGGCCCCTGGGCTGGCGCCGCGCACGCTGCCGCCGTGCCCGCTGCCCTCCCCGCCGCGCGTGTGCCCACGTCCCCGGCTGCCGGCGGGGCCAATCAGGAGGTGGGTCATGGCTGCTGCCTGGCAGATGGCCAGCACAGCGCTGCCCGCCTCCTTGGCTGGCAGCACGTGGCCGGGCAGCTCCCCTTGGTACTGGCTGCAAGCAGGCAGTGGGCAGGGAGGAAAGGAGAGGAGGGGCGGCGCTGTGAGCGCTGTGGTCGGCTGCCTGGCTTCGCATGGCAGTGGGCAGGGAAGAAAGTGATTCCATGAGAGCCCTTGTTCCGGCGCTGTATCAGGGAAAGGAAAGGGAGAGGAGGGGTGGCGCTGTGGGCGCTGTGGTCGGCTGGCTGGCTGGCTTGCTGGCCAGGACATGGCACCAGCCCTGCTGCAGCCCGCTGCTCGAAGGTCCCTGCTTCCCATGCGCCCATGCACATCCTGTGCTGCCAAACAAAACAGCCTCTGTTGAGCTGACGGCCCGCCACAGATCTAGGCAGGCCCATCCTCCTTCAGCCCCACCCCTGCTGTTGACTGCCAGCCCACAAGAAGCAGAAGAAGTGTGTGGGTCCCCATGGCGGGGTTCAACCCCCGCTGGCCCCTGCTGCTGCCACCCTGCCACCCAGCCCGCCCCAGGATCCCGGCCCAGCCCAGCCCGCACCTGGAGAAGGAGGCCAGCAGGCGCAGCGCGCCCATGGGCAGAACGTCGGTACCGCTCTGCGCCAGGCGTAGCAGTACCGGGCGGCACAACATGGGGTCGTGGGCCAGCAGGTTGGTACTGCAGAGGGCAAGGCGGGCAGACGGGCGGGCAGGCAGGGCGGGGGATGAGGGCGGTTAGTGGGTGGGCGGGGTGAGGAGCAAAGCAGGGGGGAGCAGCGGCCAGGCATGCCAAACCCCAGGCAGGCAGGCAGGCAGGCGCCCCCCTTACCTGCCAGCGCATGTGGCGAGGGCGCGCCCCCCTCCACCCGCCTGCACAGGCACCCACCAAACCAAGCAGCTGCTGCTTCCTGCAAACACAATTGCAGCTGCAGCTGCGGCGGAAGCTGCCACGGAAGCTGCCTAGAAGCTGCCTAGAAGCTGTCTCATGCACACACACACACACACACACACACACACACACACACATACCTGAGTGTGGCCCAGGTGCGCGAGTCCCACAGCCATTCCTCGGTGCCCTCCCAAGACGCCAGGCTGGCAGGCGGCTGCGGCGCCGCCATGTGCATCGCCACCTCAGCAATGGGGGGCAGCCCCCCAGCAGGGACCCCCTGCCCCTGAGCCATGCCGCACTCTGCCGCCGCCTGCAGGCTGCCGCCGCCTGGGGCGGCAGCGGGGGCGGAGGCCGTCTTCTTCGACATACTACGCTTCATGCGGGCCAGCATGCCCGTCAATCCCTGCTTGCCGGTCGGGCTGCCAGCAGCGGCGATGGGCGAGGAGTCCCCGCCGACATCGCCGCTGCCGCTGCTGCCGCCAAACAGCCGGCTGCGCTGCTTGCTGCCGACGGGGCGGCCGGCGCGGCTGGGGGGTTCCAGGCGCGCGAATGTGCCATCGGAGGCCGCTGAGAAGAGGGCGTCCATTGCGTTGAGCAGCGAGCGTTGGAGGTCTGGGGAGGAGGCGGCGCAGTGGGCGAGGAAGGCCTCGATTGCGGGCACGTACTGAGGGCGAGTGGCCAGCAGCTGCAGGCAGGACGACACCAGGCACGCCTTGACGTGGTGTGGTGAGGCGGGCTTGCGGGTGCTTGCTTCGGGAGTGACGGTGGTACCGCTTGCCGCCGACATGTCCGGCTGCCGCGCCGTATGAACGACCACAGCGGGCGCAGCGGCGTAGCTGGTCACAGCGCTGCCCAGCATGCGCAGCGCGTACGTCGCCAGCCGCTGCTGCTGGTCCGTCGGCTGTGCCTGCCAGAAACCGTCCCAGGCAAACACCATGGGGCAAATCTCCTCGGCCCGCCCAATGCCCACTGCAGAGTGAGGGGGAGGCGGGGGAGGAGGGGCAAGGGTGAGGTTGGTGGGAGGGCGAGCCAGGCGGGGGGAACAAGGCGAGCCGGGCCCGGGGACATGGCGCTACGGCCGGCCAGCCAAGGGAGTGTACTTTGTGTGCGAGGGGCGGGCGGTGGTGGTTTCTGTGTGTGTGTGGATGGGGAGGGTGCAGATGCAGGGGCGCAAAAAAACCCAATCGCGCACTTTGGCGTTCCGGTGATGTCAACCCATGAGCTGACCAAACGGTGCGCCGCCCGGCACCAAAGCAGCCAGGCCTGCACCCCCAACCTTCTTACTGCACACCCGCCCAACCACCCGCCATCCAAGCAGGCAGGCAGGCAGGCAGGCGGGCGGGCGGGCAGGCGGGCAGGCAGGCAGGCGGGCAGGCGGGAGGGCGGGCGTGCTTCACGCTGCACCCCCAACACGCACCTGCCAGGCAGGCGGACAGCGCCTTGATTTTGAGGGACAGCAGCTGCGGTGGGTCGTCTGAGCGAGGCATGAGCTGGCGCCAGGTGCCGGCAAACAGGCTGGGCCGCCGGCCGTGCATCTGCGCATGGTGCTGCACCAGAGACCAGGTGATCGCAATCACGCGGTGCTCGGCGGGGTGGGGGCCGTTGACCTGCAGGCAGGCGGGCAGGCAGGCAGGCAGGCGTCAGTGGGCAGGGATGGGGTAGATGGAAGTGGGGCAAGGGCCCTTCACCTGCAGACCCAAGAGTGGGGGCAAGCGGCAGGGGCGGCAGGGAGGGGGGTAGGCACGGCGGGCGGTCAGCGGGCGGTCAGCGGCGGTGGGCAGAGGCAGGGGCGGGCAGATCTTCCCGCCGCTCCAAGCAGGTGCACCAAGAGCAGGGGCGCACACGCACGCGGGCTTGCGCAAATGAACAAGATGCAGCAGCGGAGGGAGGGCAGCGGGCACGTGCGCACCATGAGGAGCACTGTGTCCACCAGGCGGCGCCGCCACTCGGAGAATCCCTCGGAAGGGATGGTGGCATACAGCTTGAGAACCGCCTGCGGGAGACAAAGCGCAGGAGAGGATGGGGGGGGGGGAGGAGGTGAGGAGGGGTTGCTCACAGCAAGAGGGCAGGGTTGGTGGGTGCGCTGCCAAGGCCAGGCGCTGCAGTGGCAACTCATGCATGCGTGTTTGATTGGTGTGATGAGCAGCACAGGTTTGTGCTGAAAGGACGAGTAAAACAACCAACCTCCAGCCACCTTCCAGCCCCTTTCCAGCCACTCTCCACCACCACTCCAGCCCCTTTCCAGCCCCACTCCAGCCAAACCCCTACTCCAGCCACTCTCCACCACCACTCCAGCCACTTTCCAGCCACTCTCCACCACCACTCCAGCCACTTGCCAGCCATTCTCCACCACCACTCCAGCCACTTGCCAGCCACACTCCGGCCACTCTCCAGCCACTCTCCAGCCACTCTCCACCACCAACCCAGCCACTTTCCACCCACTCTCCAGCCACCCTCCAGCCACTTTCCACCCACTTTCCAGCCACCCTCCAGCCACTTGCCAGCCATTCTCCACCACCACTCCAGCCACTTTCCAGCCACACTCCGGCCACTTTCCAGCCACACTCCGGCCACTCTACAGCCACACTCCAGCCACTCTCCAGCCACACTCCAGCCGCTTTCCAGCCACTTTCCACCACCAACCCAGCCACTTTCCAGCCACTGTCCAGCCACACTCCAGCCACACTCCACCCACTTTCCACCCACTTTCCAGCCACCACCACTCCGGCCAACACTCCAGCCACTTTCCAGCCACTCTCCACCACCACTCCAGCCACTTTCCAGCCACACTCCGGCCACTCTCCAGCCACGCTCCAGCCACTTTCCAACCACACTCCAGCCACCCTCCAGCCACTTTCCAGCCACCCTCCAGCCACCCTCCAGACACTTTCCGGCCACTCTCCAGCCACCCTCCACCCCTACTCCAGCCACTCTCCAGCCACCCTCCAGCCTCACTCCACCACCACTCCAGCCACTTTCCAGCCACACTCCGGCCACTTTCCAGCCACCCTCCAGCCACTTTCCGGCCACTTTCCGGCCACCCTCCACCCACTTTCCAGCCACCCTCCAGCCACCCTCCACCACCACTCCAGCCACCCTCCAGACACTTTCCGGCCACTCTCCAGCCACCCTCCACCCCTACTCCAGCCACTCTCCAGCCACCCTCCACTTCTACTCCAGCCACTCTCCAGCCACCCTCCAGCCTCACTCCAGCCACTCTCCACCACCAACCCAGCCACTTTCCACCCACTCTCCAGCCACTTTCCGGCCAGCCACTTTCCGGCCACACCGTAAATGCTGGGACGACGCATCAGTGGCACACGTTGGTACTGCAGCGCTGTGAAACGATAGAATGAGTAAATGAGCGTAGGCTAGTGTACGGCATTTCCCTTCCTCTTTCCCTGTAATCACCTGCAGCATGACGGTGCGGCCGCTGTGCAGCAGCCCGTCCAGCGCCTCTTGCAGCCGCTCCGGCGCCAGGTCAGCCAGCCTCATGATGGCGGGCAGGGAGGCGGTGAGGCACGCAACCCCTTCCACCGTCAGCTTCGGCATGGCTGCCAGCAACTCCAAGCACGTCTGCTGCACATCCTGCAGAGCGGAAGGCGGACGGGGCAGGGGCGGGGTCGGAGCGGGGCGGTGAGGCAGGGTAATGATGAAGTGGGAGGGAGGTGTTGGGACACAGCAGAGCCAAGACATCACACCCGCAAAAAATATTTTGACGGCCTGGACGGAGCATGCCTGTGTCACATGCGCACGTCACATTCAGGCACGTGAGCCGGGCTGTGCGTGTGATATGGATATGAACACAGGCATGGGCACATGCCTCAGTCGCATGTCTGTGCCGCATGCCCCCCCCCATGTCACATTCCCACGCCACAGCACATGCCTAGCGCCATGCCCAGCCCTAAGCCTCCCAGCAGCCCCACGGGCTGCACGCTGCCCACGACTTGCCTGCTGCGCGTCTGGCGTGACGTACACGCACAGCGCAGCGTGGGCCAGCGCATCCGGCCAGTGCAGGTGCTGGGGCACGCGGTAGTGGCGGAGGCCCGGGCCCGACGCCGGCAGCAGCGGCTGGGGCGCGGTGCTGTCCAGCTGCACGCTGCCGCTGATCTGTGAGTGGAGGGCAGGTGGGAGGGGCAGGGGCAGGGGGAGGGCGACGAGCGGCAGGTTTGTGTGGCGTGCGGGGTCAGGGCACGTGCAGTGGGGATGTTTATTAAAGACAAATCACAAAAAGTTATGGGTGCCTGCCTTGCTGCCTGGCAGGAGGCTCAGCATGCTTGGCGGTGCGGGCCCGGTGGCCAGGGGATCAGCAGAAAAAGCGGCACCAAGCGCCGGCGCCACCAGCAGCAGCAGCAGCAGCGGCAGGTGGCCGTGCTTGCCAGAATCCCGCACCCTGTACCGTGTGGCCTGCATGCACCCCATACGCTCTAAGCTCCATTGCCCTGCCAAGCAGCGGCATGCAGCGGCAGCAGCGGCAGCAGCGGCAGCGGCAGCAGCAACATGCAGCCTCACCATGCAGCCTCAGCATGCAGCAGCAGCCTCAGCATGCAGCGGCAGCGGCAGCAGCGGCGACAGCGGCAGCAGCGGCAGCAGCAGCGGCATCAGCATGAAGCAGCTGCAGCGGCAGCCGCAGCGGCGTCACACCTCGCTTGATGTGATGGGCAGGCCGTGGGGCGCCATGAAGAGCGCCGCCGCTGGCGAGTCGCGCTGTGCTTCAATGCACAGCGCGCGCATGCCCTCGTCCAGAGTGGAAACAGTGCCCTGGGCAGAGGCAATGCCACGGGGGCTCCCGGGCGCGTCTTTGGGGCTGCTGAGATCCCCAGAGGAGGAGGCTGCAGCGGGAGGGTGCAGCAGCGGGAGGGTGCAGCAGCGGGAGGGTCAGTCTTGGTATGAAACAAGCTTTGGTTTTCTAAAAACCGGAATGCCAAGCATAAAGGCACGGTGAAGGCCAGACGGGGGCGGGGCGCGGGGCGCTGCATGGCTGCACCGCAGCGCGGCAGACTCACACAACGCAAGGCATGCGTGCCCCCGTGCGACCGGGCACGAAACAACGGGCGGTGCGCGTGCTGGTGCAGGGGAGCAAGCAGAGGTGGGGTGTGGGGTGGGCTGGGCGGGGCTGGGCATGGCATCGCTCACCGGTGCGGCTAGAGGCAAAGCCTGTGGCGCCGGCGGCCAGGGCTGCAGCGTCCAGCGTGCCCACAGGAGAGAGCACCCTTGAGGGCGCATGGCTCAGCTCGCTGGCTCCAGCACCCAGGGACAGAGCCCCCATGTCGATTGATGACAGCAGGGAAGGCGCCCGCCCGCGGTCGTCCCCACCCCCCGCCTCCTCCTCGCCCGCCCGCCGCTCCGCCTGCTCCCCGTGCCCGCTGCCCTCCTCGCTGGGGCCCGCCCTCTGGTCCAAGCAGCGCTGCGCGCCGTGCGCCAGCACGCGCGCAGCCAGCACAACATACGCCTCTGCCGCCCCGCTCGCCTCCTGCCGCGCCAACTCCAAAAGCTGCTTGCTGCCCGCCAGCAGCAGCGTGGGAGCAGCCTCCTCCATCCGCCTGCACAGCACAGCACAGCACAGCGAGTGGGGCTGGCGCGCAAGCGGGGCATGCAGAGGTGTGTCCTCGAGTCTCAATGCAGGCTCGTACCCGTAGTGCCGCCTGCTGTGCACGCTGTGCCACCTAAGCCAGCAGTCCCACCACATGTGTGGCATGCTGCTGCTATTGATTGGCACAGCTGCTGCCCCTCCCCATGCAGGGCGCCTGTGGAACGCACCGCAGGCAGGTCGCCGCGGCGTGGCAGAGCTGCGGCGAGGCGCCGGCGTGTGCGCCGCTGCGCTCCATCACTTTGAACAGATTCTCCACGTGCACCTTCACCAAGCGCTGCAGGGTGTGAAAACAATGGATGGATTGGGGGCCGGCGTCGGGTGGGTGCACAGATGTGCACACACTGCGGCATGCTAGTGGAGGGCAGGGTGGAGGGATTGCAATGTGGGGATGTGCCGCCAAGTATGATGCGCCGTCGAATTGTGCAAAGTAATGGATTGCGTAACAGATTGCATCACCTCGCCCACACTCGCCTCCCACCGCCCCCCTGCCAGCAGCGGCAGGCCCCGCCAGCCCTGCCCACCCACCGCGTCGCGCTGCTGCATCTCAAGCTTGATGAGGAGTGTGGTGAGGGCGTGCAGCGACGCCAGCTGCACCCGCGCAACGCCCTCTGGCCCGTCTGCCGCATTGACGGCGCGGTCGCGCACACATTCAAACAGCATTCGCACCACATCCTGCGGCGCCTCTCCACACAGCTCCGCTGCGTGTGCCTCCAGCAGCGCCAGCACTTGGAGCCTGCACGCAAGCGTGCAGAGGAGGCCGTGAGCGCAAGCGTGGGGCGGGGATGCACAGCGGTGGGCGGGCGAGAGCGGTGCCGCCGGCGCACCACCTGGAGGAAGGGCGCACCTCAGCTGGCAGGGACCGCTGTGCAGCGAGCCTCCGGTTTGAAGCCCTGATGCCAACTCCTTGACGACGCAGGTGCCCCTGCAGCAAGCAAAGGGCCGCACTTTGTTGGGCAGCTGCTTGTTGTGACACAGGAATGCTTCACCGAAGCGGGCGACACATGCACGCTGTCGTTTTTCAAAAGCGACTCACCTGCCCTGCTCTAGCAGCGCTGCAAGGGCGCAGGGCTCGCTGCAGAACCGCTGCCATTCCTTCTGGCCTAGCGCAAGGGCCTGCTTCTTTTTGCCCATCCTCCTATGGCTGCTAAGAGGGGGTGAGCGCGGACGAACGACACCAGCGCGTGTCAGCGGTGCGGCCTTGGGTAGCCTTTGGGGCTGTACCCTCTGCAAACTGTATTCCGCGCTACAGCGCTACACTGACGCGGATAGCATGCATGCAGACGGAAAATTCGAGTGCAACAACGCTCGCCCGCTTATGCAAGACCTGCCCGCCCGCCTGAGGGAGCTGCCTGAGCTCGGCAAGCATACTAATTTATTATTCCTCACCGATCTCTGTACTAACAGCCCAGTAACGGCGTCTAGTTCTTCTGAGGAGGAAGTTGCGTGCAGGAAGTGGCGCAGCACTTTGCCCCTCATGAGGCCACCGCTCCCAGTGGTGTGGCCGGCCCCTGCGAGTCTACCGGTGCCCACGCAGAATGCCATAGCTTCTGCCCTGCCTGCCAGATAAAGATTGGGGCTAGGTGAGCTGAGGTCAAACCTAAGGCCTGCATAGCTAGAACCTTGTGCTCCAAAGAGCGCCGCGCACACCTGTTTGGCGGTGGTGTGTGGCCACCGTCACCACCTTCTTGCTCAGCTGGGTGGGAACAGGGTAGCCGCACCCCCGCCTCAGGTTTGCTGCTGTCTAACCTCCGGCAGGGCTTTCCAGGACCGCGACGCCCAGCAGGCTGGCCCGTGCTGCCTCAACTTGTGGGTGCGCACCAAAGATTCCCCGCCCGGGCCGGCACCAGGGCTGTTTGGCGACGCAGTGCCCGCAGCCACACATCACATCTGCATCCCCTGAACACAACACTTGCCCGCCGTGCCACCAAGCATCGCTCCCATATTGAACGCACAAGGATGTGGTGAAATGGAGAAGGCTGCATGGTTTCGCTGCTTGAAAAGAGCAACCGCCAGACCGCCCCCTGGAATGTGGCCCGCTGTGCATCGGCTGGCAGGGGTGTGGCACCAAGGGGCCCCCAGGAAGAAGGTGGCGGACACCAACTGGGGGGTGGGCGGGTGCCAGCCAAGGGGTTTGGAGTTTTTTCGAGACTTTCCGTTTTTTTTGCACCAAAACATTGATTTGTGGGGTTGCAGCAGTGTAGCAAGGCATTTCTGTGCATGGAGGCCCCCAACCCGTCCAGCAACACTTAATAACCACTTTTTTGCCCCAATAGCTGGGAGCACCCACCGCTGCCGCCATGACGCCCCCAACACATGGGTGCATAACATGTCTCGACACGTCCGCCACAGAGGGTCTCCAAGCTTTGGGCACGGCTCAGCACGAAACGTGCGCGTTCCACTGGCGTCCCATTTGCTGCACCTTGGGCCTTCCCAACGGGCCGCCTTTCCCCTCCCTTTCTCCCTTCAGATACCACAAGAAGAGAGAAGGCATGCAGTTAGGCACCGCACGCTCCGCGTGCTCGGCATGCCGCCGTTGACCGCGTGCGCAATGTCCCTCCTCTGCAGCTGCACCTTAATCTGCGAAAGTGCTCACATTACGACAAACTATTGAACATGGAAATGTTTAGGACCGTTGAAAGCGAAAGGGTAATATAGCCTCTGCCAGTGAGCTGCTGGCTTTTGGCCAGAGAGGCGCCGGTACCGGGGAGGCGCCGGCACAGTGCACCGCACCCAGCCAACACAGCCACACACGGGCCATAAGGGTGAGGGCCAGCAACTCGTATAATACATGCGCGTGGTTTGATTGATCTAAGTACTCTGTGGAGGAGGGCGGGCACAATCGCGCGCAGCAGCAGGGGCGCAGCAGGGGCGCAGCAGCTGCTATCCTGCTCAAACAGGCGCTTCTTTACTTGCAGTCGACGTCCCTGTTGCTCACACTCACGGTGCTTCACAGCAACATCGCCAAGCCGCCTAGACAGCCCAGCAAGCCAACATGGCCTTGTCCAGCCGCGCCGCCCTGGCAGGCGCCTCTCTGGTCCAGGGCCCGCGCACATATCGTGATCGGTACATGCAGACCGTGTCAGCGGTGAAAAAAGTGAACAGCTATGACGAGGAGTGGAAGAAGGGTGCGCTCTGTCTGCTTGGTCTGTTTGGGCTCATGGTCTAACCATCGGGCCTGCAATTGAGGCATGATTGGCGTCTACACGGGCATTGGTGCTACTATGATCGCCCAGGCGCTGCCAACGCGTCGCGACGCCAGTGCTGCCCGCCGCCCGCTGCCGCTGCCGTTGCACCCTTTCAGCCTGCCTGTGGCACTACTGCTAGGAGCACGCAGCCCCACCTGGCCTCCCCCGTTAGCTCAAACTATTGCTGGTCGTTGCAGGTATTGGCAGCATGGGCATATTTTTCGAGGACCGCGAGCGGCCGGCGGTCAACATCTTTGAGCGGGTGCGCCGACGAGCAGGCCTCGTTTGGGCGGGCGGCGGGTGCCTGGCCCCTCTTACTGTTGTGCCTGGCGTACTGGGTTAGCAATGGGGGAAGCCGGAGATGAAGGCAGTGTGTCCATGGCAGCCTCGTCTTGCGCACACCCGGTCCCCGCATGCAGCACAACCACTTTGCTGAATTTCCTGCCCCGCCCCCATCCACGCTGTACCTGCCGCCCCCTCCCGCCTGGCTCCCCCGGCCCCGCCTCCTCCCAACCCTCCTCCTAACACTCCCCTGCCTGCCCCTTTGCCCCCCGCCCACAGGTCCAGAAGAAGGGCCTGCTGACGAGTGTGGAGAAGGCGGGCCTGCTGAGTGCCGCTGAGAAGGCGGGGCTGAGCCTGGGCAAGATTGAGAAGCTGGGGCTGCTGTCCACGGCAGAGCGCCTGGGGCTGCTCACTCTGGCTGAAGATGTGCTGACCGCCGAGCCCGGCAAGATCAGCTCAGGTGCGTGGAGGGGCGTGGGGTGTGGGGACACTTGCCAGCCTCTTGGTGTGCTTGCGGGAAGCTGGGTACGCTTGGGCCGGGAACCAGGGTGAGGGATGTGGCAGAGCGGTGTGGGACTCTGTGCAGGGGCACTACAAAGGGGATCCTTCTTGTGCAAAAGGGGGAAGATGTGTGTCAGGTGGGGCGGTTGGAGAGTCGGTGCAGGGGCTGTTTTGTGTGGGCATGAGTGGGGGGCGCGACTTGACAGGACACGAGGGGCAGGGGGGAGGGACCTGACCTGAGGGCAGGCAAAGCGCAGCGCGCGCAGCACGTTTGTTCCACCGAGACGCCAGCCCGCAGGAGCAGGCGGGGCCCTTTGGTTGCACCCAACCATGTGTGGAGCCTCACCTCTGTCCCACATCCCTCCCGCATCCCTCCCTCCTCTGCTGACTCGTGCCATTCTGCCTCCACAGCAAGCCCTCACCTCGCCGCGCCTGCCCCCTGCTTCCTGTCTGCAGCCTCGCTGCCCTTCATTGTGGCTGCCATTGCCGCACTGGTCTTCATCCCCCAAGACAATGCGCTGGAGAGCGTCCTGGCGTGAGTTGCCCACCCTCCCTGCCTGCCATCCACCTGCCAGACCGTCAGCTGAGAGGGCTGGGCGCCCTGACCAGCCCCGCACCCTGCCATCCCGCCTTCAAACGTGCAGCAACATGTACAGCAGCCCTCCCTCGCCTAGTGGTGGCGTGCATGCACCGCCTTGCATCGCATCCCAAACGTCCCCTCCTGCTGTGCCTGCTCCTGCGTGCGATGCAGCTACACCCTGGCGCTAAGCTCCGGCGCCGCGGCTGCAGCCCTCTTCGTCGGCGGCTTTGTGGTGAAGAGCCTGCAGGAGGACTAAACGCCTGCAGAATGCAGCCCGCTTGCGGCTTGCAAACTCAATCAATGCTCTAGGGCTTGCCCTCCCGAGGCGCTGTGTTGCGCCTCACCACACGCCTGTATCCATCTGATCCATGCTGCTTTTGCTCACCACTCTCGTTGTTCGCTTGTTTTACTTTGATTGCCACTTGCCGCGGCTTGCCTGCGCCCCCAATTGTTCCCTCATTGCTCCCCTGCCCGCTGTGCCTTTGTACCCCGGCGTGCCGCCCCCAATGCACCTGCCTCTCCCTTGAACCTGCTGCCCAGTCAATGCATGCATGCCCTTCGCTTTCCTTTTCCACAAGTGACAGAGATGAATGTTTGCTTTCGTTTCCATAGGAAACAGAGATGAATGAAAGAAATCAAGTTTGATTCAAGAATTCCGAACAGAGGCAGGGCAGGAGAGCAGGCAAAAGCTAGGGGAAGAAGGTAGGGGGGGAGCAGACGGGCGGGTGCTATCCCTGCACCACAGCTGCGCCATGCTGCGTGCAGCCTCACCCGCCGGGGCGCGAGACGGGCACAGAGAAGCTCTTCATGCTGTGCTGTACTGGCAGCGGCGTGCCGCCACCCCCGCTGCCCCCCGCCAGCCCCTGCAAGTTGGCGGAGCTGGCGTTGCGGCTGGCAGCGGCACCACCAAAGCGCGGCTGCATTACGCCCTCGTCAAAGTTCTTCCACCAGCGGTTGATGCGCGCCATCACTGCCTTGCTGTCCGGCGCGTAATCCCCTCCGCCGCTCTCTGTGCGCTCCGTGCGCAGCTGCGGGTGCTGCGCTGCTGCCGCCGGGCGCGCCGCAACATGCGCTGCCCCAGCTCCCGCAACCTGCCCAGGGCTAGTCACCCGGCTGTCCACTGTGAGCTGGATGGAGGGACGGCGGCCCAGCCCCTGCGGCTTGTCCTTGCCCGCGCCTGCCACCGGGCTTTGTGCCCCGCTGTGGATGGCCACCTCTGCCAGGCCGCCGCTGCTCATGCGGAAGGGGGCGGTGCCGGGTGCGGCAGCCAGCGGCCCAAACTCAAACTCGTCTGCATCACCCGCCAGGCCAGCACCCCCGCCCAGAGGTGGGCCCGTCTCCTGCTGCCCATCACTCCAGTGTGGGTCTGCAGGCAGATAGGAAAGCATGGGGGGGGTCAGCAGGCAAGATCTCTGTTGCAGCGCATGGCCATGCCACCAAAGCTGACCAGTACCCAGTGTGCTCCAAGCATGCTTTGGGCGGCGCATGCCCAGTTGTGCTCCAAGCATGCTTTGTGCGGCGCAGCTGCTCAGCCTCACCGTCGCTGTAGATGCCGCCCTCCGGGTTGTCGGCCAGCGACAGCGGCGCATACTCCTGCCCCCCGCCCCTGCTCAGCTCCACCCCTCCTGCTGCAGACAGGCAATGAAGCACAGCTTGTGAGGGGCACCTGGGTGTTGCAGCTTCAGCCCTGACAACAGGCACACACTTCCTCCTCCCCATATTGTGCCCAGCTGGGAAATGCAGCTACAGCCCTGACAACAGGCACACACTTCTTTCTCCCCATATTTGTGTCCAGGTGGTGGGCGCTGCCTGGCTGCAGGCACGGCCGGCAGCCGCTGCTGCACTGCAAACCAGGTGCTGCCGCAGCTCCCCACTTGCGCTTGCGCCCACCCCGCCCGCCCGCCCTCACGCCCACCCACCGTGGCCCTTGCCGGTGTCTGCGGCTCCCATAAGGTAGGCCAGCAGTGGCTTGGTGGCCGCCCCGAAGATGATGATGGAGATGAGGACGACCACCAGGGTGGTGGTGATGACGGTGGACAGGTGGGGGTCGTCGGTGAGGCCGTGGGGGTCGAAGAAGTAGTAGACCAGGGCCACTGCAGCAGGGCAGGCAGGGCAGGTGGAGCAAGGTGTGTGAGTGTGGGAGGGGGAAGGGGGGGGCAACGCGTGTTGGCGTTGGCATGAGCCTTGATCGAGGGGGCCAGCTCGCTGTGCAGCAGTGCTTGTCTGGCCATGCATCCACCACAGCGGGGGCAGCAGCGCTCACAGCATGACACGGTCATTGCAGAAGCTGCCTTCCCTGTTGCGCTGTAAGGCCCGCCACACCAGCCACTGCGTCGACCTATGCTGTGAACCAGCGTCGGCGCTGCACCCCCACCCCACCCTTCTGCTCCCCCGCTTGCTCGCCCACCTGACACGGCGCCGCGCATGAGCCCCGCCCACCAGATGGTCCCCATCTCCCGCATGCTCAGCTTGTTGTCAGAGAAGCGGTTGTGGGCCAGCGTGACGGGGATGACAAAGACGGCGCGTGAGAAGATGAGGAGCAGCAGCAGGATCCAGAACATCCAGGCCACCTCGCGCACATTGGTGTTCTGCAAAGGGCCAATGCAGGGTGTGAGGTTGAGCACAGCAGGGCATAGACATAGAAGCGCAGCCAAGCGTATGCCAGAGGCCCACGCTCTACCATGTCGCTCTACCATGTCCCGTTGCATGTGTCGGCGCCCCCGGTGCCCACCTGCCACTTGAGGGGGTCCAGGGCATCCAGGCCGCAGTACACAAAGATGACGCCCTCCGAGATGTAGCTGAGCGTGTGGAAGGCGTAGATGGTGGTGGTGCGCGATTCAACTGCAAAGGGCGGACACGTGTGTTAGCTCCAACAGTGTGCACCAGCCAGCATAACAGTGTGCACCCGCCAGGGCCGCCCGCATATAAAGGGCTGCAGAGGTCCCAACTCCCGGGCGCTTCCATGCTCTTTCTGCCAGGCAGCAGGATTGCACAACAGCGCGGCCATGCGCGCTCCCGAGTGAGAAAGTGGTGCATGCTGCATTTGGTGTGTCCCCCACCTGAGATGTTGTGCAGGGCGTAGTGGGATATGGCCACGGCGCAGACAAAGAGGGACAGGATGCCGCTGAACCCAAACACGTCGCCCGCCAGGTAAGCCAGGTAAGCGGTCATGCCAATCAGCGCCACCTCCTGCAGCGCTCCACGAGGCAGGCAGGCCAGAGCACGTGGCAGTTGAGGCACGGCCGGCTTACTGGCCACACTGGCGCTGGCGCCCTCAAACACCGGCACTGCCCACAAATGTGCCACTGGTCAGAGGCAGCGCCAGCATATAAATAACTCAAACGCCCATACATGTACCCCGCCTCCCACCAGGGGCCCACCTGTGCAACGTGGTGGAAGTGGAAGGTGCGCAGGCAGTAGGCGGTGACCAGGCCAAACATCATGCCCAGGATTGCCGAGGCGATGAAGAGGTAGAGGAAGTCCAGCAGCATGATGCAGACCAGGCCCAGGGTCAGGTCTGCGGAGCTGTCCAGCCCAAACTTCTGCAGGGGGGCACGGCACGGGGGGAGTGGTCAGGGAAGGAGCCAATGATGTGCTTGTAGTTGTGTGACTTACAGCCCCAGCCAGCTGGCACTAATGGACTCACACCTCGGTCCCTGAGGTTGACTGTCCGTCTCCCGGAAAGCAGCATGCGCATGCTGCTTACATGGTCGCTTGCGCTTCCCTGACTGTCCGTCTCCCGCAGCTCAGCATGCCCATCCCCAGCACACGGTTGCTTGCGCTTGCCTTCCTACCAGCCTCACGCACGCCACCGACTTGCCTTGATGGTGCTCAGAATAACAATGGATGTGGCGTCGTTGATGACGCCCTCCCCAAACACCAGGGAGTAGAGCAGCGGGAAGCGGTCCTGCTGGATGACCTGCAGCGCCGCCACCGAGTCGGTTGCCGCCAGGATGGAGCCCAGTGCCAGGCAGTCCTGCAAGTCGGGAAAGGCGGGCAGGGGTGGGTGCCCGGCTTCCAGAAGCGCTGGCATCAGAGGAGATCATGCCGTTTTCCCCCACGTGGGTGCTGGCAACAACTAGCGCTGGGGTGGGCAGGTGGAGTCTGCTTCAAGCTGTGCAGCCCAGTCACTACACTCCAAGTGTGCGCCTTCCACTTGCCACCTCAGCCTCCCCAGCTGCCCTGCTCACTCCAAACGTGAGGTAGCTGCGCAGGAAGAGCCAGAGGCCCGTCGAGATGAAGGCAAAGCAGGCATACGTGCCAAAAATGCCGTAGCCAGCAATGGTGAAGAAGTTGCGGAAGAAGTGCTTCTTTTTCACCGAAATCCCCGCGTAAAAGATGATGGGCGGCAGAAAGAACCTGCAGGAGGGAAGAGGCGCACGGTGGGGGGGAGGGGCGCACGGTGAGGGGGAGCGTGCACCCACCAAAAGGGCCGTGACGTGCACCCACCAAATGCAGGCCATGAGCACTTGAATGCTGTGTCACGTGGCAAGCGCAGAGCGGCACGTTGCAGTGCGCCAGCTTCCTGCATCTGAGGCCCGATGCATCTCACAACCAGGCACGCCTGCAGTCGTGACACACGCCGCCCAGGCGCAGCACCCAACAACAGCCGCTGCACCACCCACAAACGGTTCCATTGCGGTGCCACCCCGCCCCTGCCGCTGCGACTGTCACTCACACAAAGAAGTTGGCGGCGTCAAAGGACAGCATGCTTTGCAGCATCTCTGGGTGGAACAGCTTGCGCGTCACCACCAGCAGGGCGCCAACAAACAGGCCGAGCAGGCACGCGGCGCTGCCCTCGCCCGCAAACCGCGTGGAGGCCGCAAACCGGTGGCCCAGCGTGGACCAAACAATCATGAGTGCCACCAGCAGGGCTGCGCAGGGATGGGGAGCAAGGGCGTCAAGTGGACGACAGGATGGCCGCGCAAGTGGCGGCGGCGCCAGGTTGACCACCAGGCACTCACGGCCCCACCGCCCTCAGCCGCGTCGCACCGGTGCTGAGTGAAGCGGCATGCAGGATGTCGGGCGTGTGGCCCTCGCCGCCCTGCGAGCCGCTCATGGTGGCGAGCCGCTCAGTTACGGGCGGAATGCCCGCTGGCGGAATGCCCGCTGGCGGAGAGAAGACGCGTTTGTGTGCAAGACAGATGGCCGCAGGACTTGATGAGATCTCGAAAAGCACCTGGACCATCAGCATCGCCCCAGACAGCGCCAGACGCTGTGCGCTGGGCGGCACGGATGCAGGGTGCCACCAGCCAAAAGCAGGCAAGATGAGATGCCCTATTCGCAACCCCACCGCTCTCCTGGCAAACTCATCGTCGAGTGATGCCTTCCTTGTGGGGGCCAGGTTGCGCACTTGGTCCCCACACTGTCGTGCTCCCTTGCGTGCGAGCTAGCACCCGGCGGGAGCTACCGCTGGCTTGACTGGCGCGCTGGGACCGTCCTCTTCTTGTCGTGGCATCACTTTGTTGTGTTGCCTCTTACCTCCTGGTGCACCAGTTCGGGCCCCACTTCGTGTTGGCTGTTTCCTACCGCGCTGCTCAGCCGTGGTGGCGCCGTGCGTGGCCGTGCGTGGTGGGCGCTGCTCAGCCGTGGGCGCAACGGCGCCGTGCAGCACTCGCGTGCAGGGAAGCACTGGACACCCACCCGTCCCCACCCATCAGCATTTTGCAAACCATTGCAGGCATGATTCGCATTTTACCGCCCAAACCGGTGCATTAACTTCAATGCTTGCTGGCAGCAGGGCATCTTTGTGCGCCTCCCTGCTCGGCCCCTGCACGGCACCAAGACTGTTGATTTCTGCTCGTGCTTGTTGTCAATTGCTGCTTGTCCCGTTGGCCGCAGTGCAGCAGGCAACCGGAAGCCTCGGCCCGCCGCGAAAGTTGCGACAGGGGCTCATGCGCGGTTTCTGAGGCTGTTGAGCAGCCGTGCGGGGATAAAATGGTCTATTCAGGCAAGACCGTGAGCTCGTCGTGCGGTTTGTCGCCACCAACCTGCTTGTGCTTGTGCTTGGCCTGCCGGCTGCCTAGCAGGGCGCTTTGTGCTAAAGCCTGGGGCAGTAGCACGGAAGGCGCCGGCGGAGGCTCGACACCCACCCGCCGTGTCGCCGCCCAGCCGCCGGTGCAGGCCCGTTCGTGTGCTCGCTCACCCCGCACGCCCTGCTGCTCTGCAGAGATCACATGGATGTTTGTGGTGGCCACGTTTGGGGCTGTGTTTGTGGCCTACGGTGAGCAAGCAAGCAAACACGCTCGGCTGCCCGCGCGGCGCGGGGGCGGTCGGTTCGCCGGCACTGTTTTGTACTGAGCCACTCACAATACACATGTTTTTTGAGCCACTCACAATTCACTGCGGCAAAAAATCACAATTTGACGAAAACGGGGCTTGGGCCTTGCTTGTGATTCCCCATGCAGGCATCGGAGCAAATGATGTCGCAAACAGTTTCGGCACCTCTGTGGGCGCCGGCGCGCTATCAAGTGCGTGCACGCTTGAGCAGCAGCGCTGCCAGGCGGGCGTGGCTCATTCTGGGGCCCTGACACCCAGCGCAGCGCAGCGTGGGTGTGCTGGCGGCCCCGGCGGCGCACCTGCCAACTTGCCGCACCTGCAACTGCTTCTTTGGGTGCTGGGCTTTCCATGGCTGTGCCGACGTCAAGCCGACAGTAAAGCTTATTGTCCCGCGCTGCTGACTTGCAGTGAAGCAAGCCATTGCCGTTGCCACTGTGTGCGAGTTTGGAGGCGCCGTGCTGATGGGGTCTGGCGGTGAGCCGCCCGTGCCGCCGCCGACGCCGATGCCGCCCCCGCCTGCCGCTACCCAATGCCCCATGCAACAGCCGTGACACGTGGTGCATGCCTGGCCTTGCCTGGCTGCGGCACGCTTGCGCTTGCGCTGCTGCGTTCCCTCTTGGGCAAGCCCTGAGCGCCCGCATGCCCGCC
>JTEE01000287.1:186192-199372 GCA_002896455.3 Chlorella sp. ArM0029B
CAGGCAGGCAGGCAGGCAGGCAGGCAGGCAGCAGACACGCACGCACGCACGCACGCACGCACGCACGCACGCAGGCAGGCAGGCAGGCAGGCAGGCTGAAATGGGTGGAAGGGCAGGGGACCGAATGTCAATGGCAGGCTTACTGCCGGCTGGTGGCCAGCCCTCTTGAAGGCTGGGACAACGTCCTGTCCAGCAAAGGTGGCACATGCCCCCATATTGTGGCTCAAATGCGCATGCCTGCCGCTGCTGCGCACCACCGACGGCACCACCCTTGCCCGCTCCCCTCCCTCCCCTCCTGGTTTGGCCACCCTTCACCCTGGCGCAGAGGAGTGCCTGCTGAACCACAACCGCAACCCGGATTTGAGCCGGGAACAGATCGAGGGCTGGCTGCAGCGCATGCTGGGCGTGCAGGTGCGGCTGCAGGGGTTGCGAGGATCTTCTGCTGTTTTCTTGGGTCCAATTGGGACCTGAAGTATGAAACGATGAAACAACAGGGGCTGAAAGCATGGCCTCTCAGCAGGGCAGGTCTTGCAGGGAATGCCTCCTGCTTTGGCTGCTGCTTTGCTGCCAGCCGCCGGTAGCCCTTCATACCGCTTCATGTCTGTGCTGTGCCTGCTGTGCACTCCTGCGGGGAGGGCAGCAGGCACCCCCCGCGTGCCTAGCATGCCCATGCAACCGGACTTGTCTGGCACACCTCCACGCCGCCTTGCATGTTTCTGCTGTCCTCTCTGGCTCACTGGCACCCTTCCCTCCATCTCCTGCTCTCCCCGTTGGCCTCCCGCTGCCAACCCGGGCTTCCCCTCTGCCTTCTGTGCCGCTGTCTGCTGCTTGCTGCCCCCAGAAAGTGATTTGGCTGCCCAAGGGGCTGGTTGGAGACGAGGACACCAACGGGCACATCGACAACTTTGCCTGCTTTGCTGCCCCGGGGGTGGTGCTGCTGGCGTGGACCGACGATGAACGGGACCCGCAGGTGACGGGCTTGCTGGGGACGTGTAGGGGGGAGTGTGGGTGGGAACCGGGTGCAGGCAGAGTGCATTAGGAGTTGCTGCTTTGAGTTGAGTGCCGCTGGCGTGGACCGACAAGGAGTGGGGTCCGCAGGTGTGGCGGTTGGCTAGGGGCGTACGGGCGTTTGGGGCGCAGGGTGGGTCAGATGTGGGGGCAGAAACTGTGGTTGAATTGGGGAGGATGCCCCCCCGCCCCCGCTCCCTCTGCTGCTGCTGCCGTTTGCAATTTTCAGTGCCTCCTTTAAGCACTACACGGAGCCAGGGGCTGGGGGAGTTCAGGGGTCACACTGGTGAAGTTGGGGTTTTGCTGGGGGTGGGGCCGGTGGAACATGGGGGGGCCAGAGGGAGTCCAGTGGGCACTCTTAACCGTGGATTGAGAGGATACAACACGAACGCGCACGCATGCCTCTTGTGGTGGGCACGCAGGTGCTCGCCCGCCCTTGAGGACTGCAACTGTTGCTACTGCATCTGGGGCTGCTGCTGGCGCTGCTGCTGCTGCGGGTGCGGCTGCTGGGGCTGCTGCTGGGGTTTTTGCCATTTGCGACTCGCTGTGCCCCCACAATATGCGCGCTGATCCACCTCCCCCTGCAACTTTCGATACCTTTGTGCAGCACGCCATTTCGGCCGAGGCGCTCCAAATTCTCTCAAGGTCCACAGACGCCAAAGGGCGTCCGCTGCAGGCAAGCTGGGCAGGTCTGGTATTCTATCTAAACATGTGTGCAGCCGTCGTGTGTGTGTGCATGCCAGCCTGTAGCCTGTCTTCCCCATCAGTAATCTAGCCCGTCCCTGCTCGGCTGTGCCATGAGCGGGTGTTTGATAGTACAGCTGTCGCCCTGCCCACCGAACCTGCCGGCCAGCCCGCCTGCTCTCTCATGTCATCATGCTGCCCTGCAATACCAAGGGGCGTGTGCTGTGCCTGCTGAGCCTGCCTGCCTGACCGCCCGCCTGACCGCCCGCCTGCCCGCCTGCCCTCCCCCACGTCTCAAAGCTGCCCTGCCTTGAGAACGGACACGTGTGTGTGAAACATCAACCAACAAGAGTTGGGCTGTGGTGTCTGCTGACCTCATCTTCCCGCCTGCCTGCCTGCCTGCCCGCCCGCCTGCCTGCCCGCCCGCTCCCCTGCCTGCCAGCCCGCTCGCCTGCCTGACCGCAGGTCATCAAGGTGCCCTGCCCGCCGGTAATGAGTGAAATTGTTGCTGAGGAAAAATCACGCCTGCCTGCCTGACCGCCCACCTGCCTGCCCGCTCGCCCGCCTGACCGCCTGCCTGCCTGACCGCAGGTCATCAAGCTGCCCTGCCCGCCGCCGCTGCACATCACAGAGGAAGAGGCAGAGGGCGTGCAGGTGGGTGCCAAGTTGTTTCTTTCTTTCGTTCTGTTTCCTGTTTTCAAAGCGCTGCGGCGGCACAGGTGTGCACTGCACCTGCTTTGGTTGCGTACATGAAGCAAAAACCATGTTTCACGTACACAAAGCTTCTGTGTAAGGCAGCCAGGGTGTCCGGGGCTGGACGTCGTGCAGGAGGCAGGTGCGCATAAGGAGATGGCAGCTGGTGTGCTGGCAGCCACTGTGCTGGCATGCCGGGCAGGGGGGCTGCTGTGCTGGCATGCTGTGCCATGCTGTGCCACCTTGGGTGCGCCGCCTGGCATGCCAGGCGTGCACGCCTCCTTCCCACTCTCTCTGCCCCTTACCCACCTGCCACCCCCGCCCTCCCCTCCCCCACTTCCACCCCTGCAGGCGGCGCCCGGCTCGCAACCACGGGTGGCAGGGGATCGCATGGCCGCCTCTTACGCCAATTTTTACGTGTGCAACGGCGGGGTGGTCATGCCTGCGTTTGGCGGCGAGGCCGCCGCTGCGGACGAGCGGTAAGCATGGCGCGCACGCTGTGCCTGCTGCGCCTGCTGCCCTGCGCACGGCAGCGGGGAGGCTCTGGTGTGCAGCCTCAGAACACGTGGTGGGCTGTTTTTGCCCTCCAGCACAGCACATGGCACACAGCACAGCACAGCACAGCACAGCACAGCACAGCACAGCACAGCACAATGCATGTTGTCTGCACGCCCCCTGCCTTCTCACCGCTTTCTGTGTGCCTGCTGACCTCCCCACACAGTGTGCCTCCTCCTCTCCCCCTACCTGCCCTGCAGGGCTCGGGAGGTGCTGCAGGCCGCGTTCCCCGGGCGCCGGGTGGTGGCTGTGGCCAGCCGGGAGATCTTGCTGGGGGGAGGCAATATACACTGCATCACACAGCAGGTCCCAGCGCAGGCACCGCCAGTGGCTTGAAGTCGCTGGAGCAGCTGTGCAGTTGGAGTGCAGCTGGAGGTGCGTGCAGAGCGGCAGCAACAGCGGCACAGGGAGGGTGGCACGGGCAACAGCAGCAAGCCACTGCACTGCTGTGGGACCACTGGACTCAAATGCCGGTACACACGATTGGGCGTGGGTGCAGCTGTAGAGGAGATCTGCTTCGAGTGACTGCCAATCCCAAATGTAACACCCATGTTTAATTTGTAAGTATGGCTTGGCAGGCAATTTGGCATGAGACTGCACTGATTGCCCGCGCTCTTGTGCCAGCATGAGGCACTTGGTGGGAAGCTGCCCTATAGGTCCGGTGGGTCAGCCGTCGCTCACATCATCCACCCGCCCCTTGCCTGAACCTGCCAAGAGAAAAGTGAGAAGGGCTCACAAGTTTCACTGAAAAGAGCCCTGATCATCCTCCGTGTGGTCGGCAGCTGACAACCCTAAGCCCTGCGCCTCAGCAAGCGCCTTGGATCGTGTCACCCCAAGCCCCTTGCCCGCGCACCTAGTAGCAAAACCGCCCCCGGGGCTGTGCGACGCAGCCCGATTGCGCTCGCGCCGAACGTTTGTGCCGCCTAAGCGTTGCTGCCCACTTGCACCGCCGCCTGGCCGGCGCAGGCAGCATCGCAACCACCAGCCCTGGCCGCCAGTTTGTTCTTAGGGGGCGGCCAAGATGAGTGTCAACATGGCCGGCGCCCCGTTGGCGGATTTGCCGTGGGCAGAGGCCCGCCGCGGGGGGCACCGTGTTTGGGTGGACGGCGGCGCCACAGACCTTTCCCGCATTAGCTCGGTGACCATGTCTGACAGAGAAGACGATTTCGAGGCGCTCAAGATGGCGGCGCTCCGAGGGGTGAAGCCCAAGCACCGAGCACGCACAGCGGTGCTGCCGGGCGCAGAGGTGAAACCCGGGGATGGGGTGGCTGTCAGCGGGGGGGTGGACAGGCAGGCGACTTGGCTTGGCATTGGGTGGGTCAAGAGGTCTGGGTGCACACGTGGAATTGCATGGGTCAGCATGCCTTCTTTGCCATCTTGGATACAGTTCTTGTGTCGTTTGCACGGAATGCATGACATCACCTGGGCACCCCCGCGGTGCCTGCCTGCCTGCAGGGCGAGGGTGTGCAAGTGCTGGATGTGGCAAAGATGGATCGCAGGTCGCAGGTGGGTTTGGAAGGGGCCCGTGGGTGGGGTGGCTGGTTGGGAGGGTGTGCTTGTATGTTTGGGGAGGGGAAGGACAGGCAGGCATGTTAGCAGGGGGAGGTGAGTAGGCACAGCACGAAGATGGACCGGAGGTTGCAGGTGGGATTGAGAACGGGCTGCCATGACTGATCATTGGCCTGAGCTTTTGTTCAGAAGGGATGAGCAGGGGCAGGGGCAAGTGCAGCATCTGGTGGGATCAGGGAAGGTGAGGAGGCACAGCAGCGTGGAGCAGTGCCAGCAAAAGCACGCCAATCTTCACGGGGGAATGGACTGCTGCTTGCAGCCTGCTCCCCGTGCTCCGGCATCTCTGCCTCATGGCAACCTCCCCACTATGCCTGCACCCTGCCAACAAGCTGCCTGTTCCATCTCACTGTTAACTGTTAAATGTGCCCGCTGGGGAAGCCATGGGTCATGCAACTGCAGCCGGGACGACTACCCTCGGGAGGTCATGCCAGCCTGGCAGTAAGCTGCGGCAGCTGCAGATGATGCTTTAGATGGCAGTCGGCTTCATTTCCGATTTGCCCCACCATTACTGCACAGAGGGACGTGATGGAACGTGTGCTGGTGCCACCTCCCTCGCGAAAAGTGTGCTGCGCTGCACACACGGCACTGAGCTGCCGGCTCGCTGTTCACTCCACTTTTCTGCTCCACTCACACATATCTGTGTGCAGAGGGACTTGATGGAGCGAGTGATGGTGGGGCATGGGGAGACAGACAACCTGCCGCTGCTCAAGCGTGTGGCTGCTCGCCTGGAGAGGTGGGCCCTTTGGTGGGGTTGAGCGCCGGTGCGNGGGGGGGGGTGTTGGGGATGGGGTGCACAGCGGCAGAGCTGGCCGGGGGGCGCTGGGCCTGTGCGGGCATGCAGCCGCCTTTGGGGAGCCGCCCTGCCGAGGGCTGCCATGAACCCAGTCTTGTTTACTCCACCTTTGCCCCCGCTTCCCCACAAACTCTCACCTTTGACCACCACCCTCCTTGGGTTGCGGAGAATGAATGGACCACGCTGTCCCAGCACGGTGCAGAGCCCGCTATCGAGGCCTGTCACACGCTCACCGGCGTCTCCTATTTCTCTCTCATTCTCTGACCGAGATGCATGCATGCTCTTTGCCCCTGCAGGGTGGACATGCAGCCGCCCTAAGCCGCCCTCTGTATGGGGTAGTATCCCGTGCGGTACCCTGCCTCCCCTGGCCTGTCTCTCTTAAATTAAACCTTCTCCTTTTGCCCGTGCAGGGTGGACATGCAGCCGCCCTCTGTGGAGGTCCGCTACCGGGGGCTGTCTGTGCTGAGCCGAATGACGGTGGGAGACGGCAGCCTGCCCACTTTGAAGAAGACGGTGAAGCGGCAGGCAGAGGTGGGTGCGCCGTGCTGTGCCTGCTGTGCTGAGCTGCGCTGTGCTGTGCAGCTGCTCCGTGCGGCTTGGTGCAGGCAGTCTTGGGATGCCAATTTTGCTTAGCCTGCATTCTGAATGTCCATTACACAATAGCGTGCGTAGGCGAGGTGGGGAGACACTGGACGGAGCGGGGCTGGCAGGTGACACGGCCATGGCACTGCTCCCCCCTGCCCCCCCAACCCCCGCCCTCCTTCTCTGCCCCTCCCTGCCCTCCTCTGCAGCCGGTGCTGCGCAAGCTGGGGCGGGGGCCCCAGGTGGCGCGCTTCCCCATCATTGACAACGTCAGCGGGGTGGTGCGGCCGGGGGTCTTCACCATCCTGCTGGTGGGTGGGTGTAGAGAATCCATTTGATGATAGGTTTGCCTGTTCCACCGTGGAAGGCAGCTGTTTACTTACGTGTGGGAGCTGCTGGCAGGCGAATTTGCCAATGTGTTTGCCAATGCGTTGCTCGATCCCACCCTAGGATACGTGACTGCAAGCTACCCTCCTGGAACAGCTGTCAAACCACAGCCAACTGATCAACCACGGCGGTTCGTGATCCGCTGTTTGATTGGTTGATTTATTGATTGGATGATTTATTGATTGGTTGTTTTATTGATTGGATTGAGCTGCAGGGCCCCCCAGGCTCCGGCAAGTCCACCTTTCTGCAGACGCTGAGCGGGCACAACCGGAGGGAGAAGAGCCTGAAGGTGGTGGTGGGGGGGGGGGTGTGTGTGTGCATGGCTTGGGGTGGGATGGTGCCTTTGACGTCATCCCTGTGCACATGGGTAAGAAGCACGTGTGCTTGAACGGCGCAATCCATGCCCTCAAGCTGTTATCACTGTCTTCTCACCCAGGCCAGGCTGTTGGTCTGGTAACACAATTCATGATCGTGTTCGATACATCTCAGGCGCTGCACCTAGATGGCTGGGTTGTGGGTTTGGGTGTGAGTGGAGGCAGTCCAACCGGAGGGAGAAGAGCCTGAAGGTGGGGCTGCTTGGGTTGGGGCGGATTGGTGCTTTTGACGTCATTCCTGGGCGCTCGAATGCCTCAACCCCACGCCCTCAAGCACTTAACACGGTCTTCTTATTACCCAGCTGACTCACTCCCTGCACACCCGCTCTCTCTCACCTTCTCAATCATTCAATCCATTTCACGTCCAAGGGGGAGCCAGCAAAGGTTCCATGGGACAGGGTGGGGGTGAGTGTTTCAGAATGTCTGTCCCTGTCCCTGCCCCTCCCCCGCAGGTCCAGGCCCAGGAGCTGACTTGCCATCGGGCATCAGCCGTACTCTCTCCCAACCACTCTTCCTCACTCGCGTCATCAACACCCTGCACCCTATGACCCCTCCCCTGCAGGTCCAGGCCCAGGAGCTGACCTACAACGGCAAGCAGCTGCACGACTTCTACGTCGAGCGCTCAGCCGCCTATGTGTCGCAGGCAAGCGGGGCGCGGCGTGGGGCAGGGTGGGGGTGCGGAGAGGCGTGGGGCTTGTAGGTGTCACAACTAGGGTGTAGGCATGCTCTTTTTCGCATTGCCAGTTTTGCAAGCGGTAACAGGATCAGATCAAGCAGCCGGTCTGGGCACAGCGAGGCAGTTTGGGTGCCGGCTGGGCACCCTGTTTCTGGGCACTCTGCTGTCGGGGTCATGTGCAATGGATGTGAAGCCGCAACTTTACTGTCAGTGTCACTGTGGTACACAGGTAAGTGTGACCCCCCATAAGAACAGACCACTGTCATTGCACCACAATAGGCGTGAACCCCAACCTGCGCTGTGGGGAGCCGACTGCAAAAGAGAGGGGCCTGGGTTTGTGAGCTCGCCAGTTGCGAGCCTGGCACTGCATGCAACCGAGTTGGCGCCCGATGCACTCTCATGCAACCGAGTTGACACCTGATGCACTTCTATGCAACCGAGTTGACACCCGATTCACTCTGTGCCGCAGAACGACCTGCAGTACGGGCAGCTGACGGTGCGGGAGTCTCATGCAATTGTGAGCACTGTTTTCGAACCTATGAATACAAACTAATCGTGTTTGCCACACCAATCGTGCGCCGCAGAACGACCTGCACTACGGGGAGCTGACTGTGCGAGAGACGCTCGAGTTTTCGGCGCGCTGCCAGTCCACGGGATACCGCCTGGGTGAGAGTTTTGTAAAGCAACACAAAACGAAGTGCAGCAAGGCAGAGTGGCAGTGTCTGACGGCTCTCTGGTCCTGCTACAAACTACATTATGAGACACTCACCCCGCGCCCTGTCCCATGAGACCTTTGCCGGCTCCTGCCTGGACTTGAAAAGTCATTGAATGATTGATTGCTTGATTCTAGCCTGGGTCCCTGTTGGCACCTGGCTTGCTCAACCCCACGCCTCCCACCTGCAACCTCGTCATCTTTTCCCTCTTCTTTCCCTTCAGTGGCACTGCAGCATCCAAGCAGCGCCCCTGATGAAATTGCTTGATTTCAAAGACGTGTCACCCATGCGCCTGCAGGGATGCTGGAACAGCTTCAAGAGCGGGAGCGGGTGGCAGGCATCAACCCTGACCCAGAGGTGACGAGGCATGCTGCTGCTATGCATGCTGCTGCTATGCATGCTGCTATGCATGATATGCATGCTGCTGATACTATGCTGCTAGGCATGCTGTGCATGCTGCTGCTATGCATGGTTTTGCCATGCATGGTGCCATGCATGCTGCCAAGCATGCTGCTGCTTTGTATGCTGCTGCTTTGCATGCTGCTGCTGTGCGCGGTGCTGCTGTGCGCGCTGCTGCTGTGCGCGCTGCTGCCACGCATGCTGCTGCCATGCAAGCCGTGTTGCGCGCGGTGGTGCTAGGTCGTCCTGCGGTTGCCGGACGCCTGGGGACCGAGTGGCGCTGGCATCTGCGACGTTCCCGAAACCCTTGCTTAGGGTTTAGGGTTTTATGGTGAACCCTAAAACACCCAAAACCCTAGCATGCATAGCACGCACCGCATGGACGCATGCCTGTACCTCGCCTAGCGCTGGCAGTGGAACCCTCTCCCCACACACCCTCTGCAAGCGGAGGCATGCACAGCAGCACAGCGTGCAGAGCGCGGCAACAGCCCTGTGCAGCTGTAACCCCTGAGGTCACAGGCTGCAACTAACCCACCCCCTGCCCCCTGGCCAAGGCTTGCACAGGCGGCGGGTGGCATGCTGGCGGCACCGAGCATGGAGCAGCACACAGCCCTGTGCAGCTGTGGCCCAAGCTTACATTCATCTGGCCATTCCTCTGCCCGGCCCCTATTGACAGGTGGCGGCCTACATGCTGGCGACAGCGCACGGGGCGCGGCACAGCCCTCTTATTGTGGAGGTCATCATACAGCTGCTGGGTCTGGGTGTGTGCGCAGACACGGGTGAGGGGCAGGGGGACAGAGGAGCAGAGCGGCGGGGCCCCCGCGGGGGGGAATGGGGGCAGGGGGCCAGATGTGGATGGCAGACACGTGTGGGATCAGCAGCACGTGAGGTCATCATACAGCTGCTGGGGCTGGGGGGGTGCGCAGACACGGGTGAGGGGCGCAGGCGCAAGGGCAGATTTGGGGAAGAGGGGCAGAGGGGGTGGGTTTGTGCGCACACAAGGGTGCGGAGGGTAGGCGCTGGGGCAGGCTGAGTCACGTGGGTGATGGCAGTGGAGGCTGGCACAATTTGCTGGGGGGTGAGGCTGGGGTTGCTCCGACATGAGAAAGGGGCAGGGAAGTGAAGTGGCAGGTTGGCAGGGGGCACAGGGGGGCAGATGGAGATAGAGTGGCAGGGGAAGATCTGGATGGCAGAGTGCGTAATTGTCTGACGTGGCTCGGGAGCATTTTAAGTAAGCAAGGGGCTGCTCAAGCTGTGGAGGGTTGAGATGCGCTGGCTGACCATCCCAACCGCCCTGCCGCCCAAGCACCTGCGTTGGGTGCAGTGGTTGGGTTGGGCACGCTGCTCAAGTGTGCGGGAATCACAGGCATGAGCTGAGCACACTAGGTGCCACCCCCTGCCACCACACCTGTGCCTGCCTGCAGTGGTTGGGTCGGCCATGCTGCGGGGCATCTCAGGCGGCCAGAAGAAGCGGGTGACGACAGGTGGGTGCCTACCGTTAGAGAGGCGCCTGTTCGGGGAGGGTTGCGGCGAAGAAAGCCGCATTTGTTTCCCGTCCTCATCTTGTTGTTTTGACGACCATACGTGGGGGAGGAAAGCAGCATTTTTACCCGGCCCTATGTTTTCTTTGGGCGACGACACGTGGGTGAGGAGCGTGTCCGGCCGGGCGTCCAGGGTAGGGCGTGGTTGGTGCAGCGCAGCCCCCCACATTCCCAGGCTGCCGCCTACCTGTAAGCCCGCCGCACACACCCGCTGTGGCCGCCCCACGCTGCTGCCCCTACCTACCTGCCTCCCACCTTTTGCACAAATCGCTGCTGCCTCTGGTGTGCGTTTCCTTACTTCTGCTGTGCAGGCGAGATGGTGGTGGGGCCTGTGCGGGCTCTGTTTGCCGACGAAATTAGCACCGGGCTGGACAGCAACACCACCTACCAGGCAAGGGATTGGGGTGGTGTGCCATGCGTCTCCTGGGACACCTCGACCAGCCTTGCAGCTTGCCCACAACATGTCAACCCTCGCCCGCTTTGCCTCTTTGCCACCCAACCCAAAGCATGCAGATCATGCATGTTTAGAGGCACACCTATGCCCTGCCTTCCACCTTGCCCACGCCATGCCAATTCTCGCCCCCACACACGCTGTGCCTTCGTTCCCCCAACCACCCGGCCAAAGCATGCAGATCATGCGTGCCCTGGGCACATTTGCGCGCGTCATGCTGTGCATGCTGTGTCTGCCCACCCAACCCAAGCGTGCAGATCATGCGTGCCCTGGGCAACTTTACATGCATGATGCATGACTCGTCAGCCTCTTCACGCGGTGCCCCGCCCTCCACCCAACCAAAGCGTGCAGATCATGCGTGCCCTGGGGAATTTCACGCGCGTCATGCGGTGGCCGCACCATGTCGACCCTCACATGCTGTGCATGCCGTGCCTGTCCACCCAACCAAAGCGTGCAGATCATGCGTGCCCTGGGCAACTTCACGCGCGTCATGCGGGTCGCCACTGTGGTGGGACTGCTGCAGCCCCAGCCCGAGGCATTCGAACTGTTTGACGACGTCATTCTGCTCAGCAACGGAAAGGTGTGTGTGTGGGGGGCTCTTTCTCGAAGGGTACGTGTGCACCGTGAGTATCCGATTCCATTTCGGCATCCTGCTGGCATACCGTACGGCCGTCACCCTGCTCAGCAACGGAAAGGTGAGGGGGGCGGGGTGCCCCACAAGTTACGTGTTTGAAGTGCTTGGCGCCTGGTCCCTCACCAGCCCCAGGCGTTCGAACCATGTGATGGCGTCATACTGCTCAGCAACGGCAAGGCAAATGGTGGGGCAACTGTTTCTAAGGGTACAAGTTGCTGCATTGTGTCATTCGCCTGTGAGATTCGACTTGATGGCGTCGTGCTGCTCAGCAAAAGAATGCCCCGTATCATTCCATTGCTGAGCAGCACGACGTCATCAAGTCGAACTTAACAGGCGAATGACATAATAAAGCAAGGGGCAATTGTTGCAAGGGAAAGTGGTGCTCGACTGAATCACCCTGCTGCCAGACCTGATGGCGCCAGCCTGCTCAGCAACGGAGGTGGGAGTGCTTGGATCTGCTTTGTTTGGTTTCCGCACGCGTTATGAGGGACTGGGGCATACATGGCAACCGATGCCACAGATCTATTTTTCAATGATCAGGTTGTTGTTTTGCAAGGCCTGGGCTTCACCTTGCCCGCTGTTCACCTGCCCGCTGTTCCCATCCATCTTACTCCCGTCCACCCTGCAGGTGTGCTACCACGGTCCCGTGGATACGGTGCTCCCTTTCTTCGAGGGACTGGGCTTCACATGCCCCCCGCGGCGAGGACTGGCTGACTTCCTGCAAGAAGTGACCACGCACTCCGACCAGCAGGCACGCCAAGGCGGGGTACTGCCATGTGGTACTGCCTGGGAAGGCGATCTTGTGGTACTGCTAGTCGAGAGGCGCCCCACCAACGGTAGCTACTGGCAACAGGCACACGCTGTCGATTTGCCTCCGTAAACTTTGCCGCCCTTCCCTCCTTGAATCCTGCAGAAGTACCCGGACCTGCCGCGCGGGCAGGAAGGCGTGGCGCTTTCACAGCGCGGCTCTGTTTATATTTCAATGCAACTGTTTGTGTGTTTATTCTTTCCTTGTTTCCTTGCCCCGTGCAGAAGTACTGGGACCCGTCTCGCGGCCAGAAGGCGTGGCGCTTCCACAGCGCCGTCATGATTGAGGCTGCCTACAAGAGGACGGCGCAGTGGGGGGCGGTGGCAGAGCGCCTGGCCGCACCCTTTGACAGAGCGCAGGCCGACCCCACCGCCCTGGCCACAACCAAGTGAGCTGGGTGTGGTGGGTGGGTGGGTGGTGCCCCATGGGGTGGGGTACTAGGGGTGTTGGTTGAAGAAGGATGGCTCGGGGCATGGGCCAGTGAGCGGAGCGCCAACCACTCCC
Source organism: Chlorella sp. ArM0029B (assembly GCA_002896455.3). NCBI lineage: Eukaryota > Viridiplantae > Chlorophyta > Trebouxiophyceae > Chlorellales > Chlorellaceae > Chlorella > Chlorella sp. ArM0029B. Next base: position 198,564 of record JTEE01000287.1, read on the forward strand.
AGGCCGACCCCACCGCCCTGGCTACGACCAAGTGAGCTGACGGCCTCTGGCTGGCATGACCCCTTGTTCCCACTTGCGGCCTCTGGCTGGCATGACCCCTTGTTCCCACTTGCGGCACTGTCAGCCCGACTCAACGGTTGCTGCTACCCATGTCTGCAATCCCCTAAAAGTGCCTGCAATCCCCTGAAAGGTGCCTGCAATCCCCTGAAAGGTGCCTGCAATCCCGCAATTTTGAGCGGTGCAGGTACGGGCAGCGCCGGCGCGAGCTGCTGCGTGCCAACTTCAGGCGCACTGTGGTGCTGCAGAACCGCAACAGAGTGTTTGCCATCATCCGTACCAGCCAGGTGAGCGCTGCATTACAGAGCAAATAAGGGACCCCAGAAGCTGGGAAGGGCCGTCGTGACTGGTCAGCGCACAGCAGGGGGGCAGGGCAGGGAGGAGGGGTTTGCCAGGTGCAGCAAGCAGTGCCTCCAGCCCCACCTGGCGCCCGCGCTCCGACCACAGCACACACGTCATGCCGGAATGTGCCAGAACGTCCGGGAAGACACGGCTGGGCTGGGCAGGGCGGGAAGGTTACAGATCCCGCCAGTGCCTCCCATGCGCGTCCCTTGCAGGCAGCAGACTCACAGTTCCCCTCCTGCCAGCATTCCCCCTCACACACCTTTGCCCCCCACCCACGCTCACTCACCCCAGGTCCTGCTGATGGCCTTTGTGGTGTCTACTCTCTTCTGGAGGGAGGTGAGCAGGCACCTTGTTCATTGTCAAGAAACTTTGGTCAGCGGGGGAAGAGGGAGGGGGCGGCGGGGGGG
>JTEE01000287.1:236166-263951 GCA_002896455.3 Chlorella sp. ArM0029B
GGGAGGGTGGCGGCCTGGGCGGTGCCGGCGGGCGGGGCGGGCGAGGCGGCAAAGGGTTGCTGCACTCTGCGGGCACATTGGCTGGCCAGTCGCATGCCTGCAGTGCCTCGTGGAAGCGCAGACCATCTTGGCAGCGGTAGACCGCCGGGCAGCCGCTGCACCCGCAGCGGTAGAAGCAGGTGCACGAGGCACGAAGCTCGGCATAGAACCGGTCCACGCCCGCTGGCTTGAGTGCGCAGACAGCTGCAGCGGATGCATTGGAGCACAGGACAGGGGCTGTGGCTGCCGACTGCACGCCTCCAGTGCCGCCAACTGGCGGCACAACAGTGACAAGTGTGCTGCCCTGTGGCACTCTGTCGCTGCCGCCGGTATTGGAGGCGGCTGCCAGCTGGGCGCGGGCTCTTTCATAGGCGGCGGCCTGCAGCGGAGGGGGCCGCAGTGCATGGCTTTGGCAGCTACTGCTTACATGGGGTGCATACGTGAGGAATAGCACCTAGGTTGTAGGGGACCGAGAGGGCTTGTGCTGTGCCCGCGGCAGGCAAGCTAGGATGGGGGACAAGAGCGCCCGCGCCGGCAGTAGCTGGGGAGGGGCACTAGAAGCGGGCCGCGAACCTGGGTGGCCGGGCCAGCTGTCCTCGCCGCAATTGAGCTCGTCACGGCCGCCAGGGCAGCAAGCAGTGCAAGCAAGGGGTGTGCTCTCTTAGACAAACCCATGGCCGCTTGGAGCTGGTGTGAGGCATGAGCCAGCTGTGGTGTTAAAGGGGTTTATGCACTTGCAACAGTGCTCTGAAGCGGTACCGCCAGTGCAATGTGCGCACTTACTCCCGGGGCGCGCCCGCCACGTCCGCAGCTCCGTTTATGACGCAAAGCGCCCCTGGGGTACCTCCAGCTCCATGCGCAGCCGCACTGCATCCGGACCAATATCGGTGACCAATTGCAACCGGACAGCTCCGCCGCTCCCCACTCGATGGCTGCCTGCACACCTTGCGTCGCTGCCAGCCAGCCGGCGCTGTCCTCCAGGCGGATTTTCGCTCGTTCAAAGTCCCATTATACCTTGCAGCGCACCCCGTCTGGCCGACGGTGGCAGCACCGGCGGCAAGTGCCAGCGGCGGCGGAGCAGCGGCAGCCAGCGGCGGATGAGGTCGAATACAAGGACAGTCCTACAGACATAGCGTTTATCAACATGTGTCGAGTTGCTTATGGAAACATCGCGGGCTGGCAGTCGAGCAAGAGGCACGTGCACAAACAGGGTCCCCTGCATTGCATGAAGAAGCAATGTCTGGCGCCTCGCTTTCTGTGTCCCCCTCCCTTGCCCCTCGCCCCGCCTCACCCCGTCTCACCCCGCCCCCTCATCCCCTGCCTTCTCTTTTTCCCTCCTCTGCGCACGCAGCTGGACCGACGGGCCCGAGACATTTGCCGGCATGGTGGAGGTGTCCCGCTCGCTCATGCGGGGGCGCACAGCGGGGCAGCAGCGTGAGGCTGTCATTCAAGGCTTCCCCACGGTGCCCCCCTGGTTCAGGCGCCTCTTCCCATACTCAAAGTGGGGGGCAGAGCTGAACGCGGCAATCACACCAGCTTTCTTCACCTGGCTGGTGAGCAACAGGGCTGGTGCGGCGCTGGATTACGGCACGTTTGTGGGGCTGGTCGTGCGGCTGTGGTTTATGTGTTGCTTGGGGCACGGATGTGGCAGGCGGGTTAATTTGCTTTTTTATTTTTTGTACGCCGGCGCTGCAACGGCGCATGTGTGTGCGCTGCAGATGCGTCGAGGAGAACCTCAGCGAGGCAGGCGGGTCTTTGTCGCCCACACCGCAAAGTCTCGCTCTCTGTCAAACCCGCACATACCTCCCCTATGAGCAGGGGCTTGTGCGGTCAGCGCAGTTCTACACCCTCTGCCCGCCCACCCACCCGCCTGCTCCCCTCCCTGCCTGCCTGCCTCTTTCCCAGCCTTCACTGCTGTGTGCGGAATGCGGCCCTCCCCGAGTTCACCGCTCCTAAAGACTTCAACGAGCGGTTGGGGCCAAACAAGAAAAGACATACACTCTTTTTTCAGGTTAAATCTATTTCCGCTTCCCACACACGTGCAGGTTGGGCCCATGCAGCGGGCGAAGGCAGAAGTGGATGGCGGGGTGGTGCAGCGCAGCGCAGTGAAGATCCAGCGGTGCCGCTACCTGGCGGAAAGCGGGTGCACAGCCATGTGAGTCAGGAGTAGCTGCCTGTGCCAGAAGGAGCTGGCTGAACCAGCAGTAGCTGTTTGTTAAAAAAAAAGTACCGGTATGGATCATCGACACACCAAAACAGGTATCAGGGGGCGGGGCAGGGCATGGTGCATGCCCTGTGCCTCCCAAGGCTACTGCCGCATGGCAAAGTTATACACAGCACTCTGTCAAATGCACTGCGTGCTCACCAAGTGCAGCTGCTGCCCTCCTGCCTGCGCTCCGCTGCGCTGCGCTGCGCTGCGCTGTGCTGCGGGAGACTCTGACTCCAGTTGAGTAAGATAGTGTAAGTGCTGTTTTTCTCCTGTTTTCAACATGGGAACCCTCTTTGAACCTGTGCAGGTGTGTGAACCTGTGCTGTGCATACACAGGCTCACCGTAAATGGATCACACGAACCGTGCCGTGCCGTGCTGTGCTGCGCTGTGCGTGTGCTGCGCAGGTGTGTGAACCTGTGCAAGGCGCCCACCCAGACTTTCTTCACAGAGCAGCTGGGCATGCCACTCACCATGGCCCCAAATTTTGAAGACTTTTCGTGCGAGGTGGGTTTGTGTTGTGTGTAGTGGAGAGGTAGGCATGCTGTCATCGGGGCAGAGCCTTTGACTAGCGTTCTGAGGTTGGCCAATCAGGTGAGCCCCGAGGCAGGGGCCTGCCACCCACCTCCAAGCCTGAGGGGTTTTGCGTGCAAGGTGGGGCGGGGTCATGCACGGTGGTTGTCTAGGTGTATTAGTGATGACAAGTAGTAATTTGTATGCCACTCAATCGTTTGGGAGTGTTTGTGTGAGGCTGGACGGGGTGCACCTCCTGACCTGCCCCCCCCCACCCCGCGCTGGCCTGCCACCCTCATGATCTGCCCCTCCCATCTCCTGCTGGCCTGCTTCCTGATCTGCCCCCTTCCCTTCCCTGCTGCCGCCCCTCCTGATCTGCCCCCTCCCCGGCCCCTGTTGGCCTGCCCCCGTCTTTATCTGCCCCTTCCCCTCCCGCGCGGGCCTGTCCTCGTGCAGATGACGTTTGGGAAGCGCCCACCGCCGTTGAGCGAGGACCCCGTCTCCACGCAGCCCTGCCTGGCCGTCTGCCCCACGGCGGTCGCCGGCAGCGGGCGGTGCCACAAGTTGGACTGACAGGCGGCCAGCTCAGCACTGCCTCGAACAGAGTACTGATAGAGAATCGAACCTCTGACCCAAAGGAAAACAGGGAACCCTATTTAGCACTGCATGCCAACACCCTTGCTTACTTGCCCATCTTGCTTCCCACGCTGCTGCTGCTGCCCCTGCCGGTAGCCTGCTCGGACGGCAGGGGGCCTCATTGCCAGACAGCTTAGCCTGCATGTCACTCTGTATCCCATTTCATTGCCATACTGCTGCTACTGCCGCTCCGCGTGCCGCACGCGCTGCCCCTTGTTCTCTCAATCCGCGGCTGATCGGTGCTGCTAGGTCACGTGTGTGCTAATATTATATCAAATAAGGGAGTGCCTTAGGAGCACAGGTAGGGTGGAAAATGAAGCCGATGGGGGCGCGGGACAAGCAGTGCTGTATTTTGGCAGTCAGATGCATGGAAGAGGTAGTTATCAGGCACAAAAGGTGCTTGCACAAAGAGCCAAGAACAGTTCCCACGCAAAAAAGGGATTGCAGTGGCGTGATGGCAGGTCGGAGTCTTGGTGATGTTGCTTTGCAAAGAGGGGAAAAGTGGAGAGTACAGGGGCCGCAGGCGAGCAAGCTACAAGCTCGGTGCAGTGAACAAATAAAAGACACGGGGGCAGGGTGCTAGCCTGCCAGCCTGGGTGCACTTGCCCTGGGCTCACCATCCACCCCTCTTAGAGGCAGCAGGGATACAGTTCTTGAGAACAGGTGGAAGTGGCTCACAGAGCCCAGCTGGGCTGCCAGCCTGGCGCAGGCACTTGCCTGGGCTCACTCTCCTCCATCCCTCGAGCGGGCAGGCAGGGGAGGGGAGAGGAGCCTCACTGCGTCCGTCCCCTCATCCCCACTGCGGTGAGCGACACATTGTGGGACACCCGGTGATGCAGCTGGCCCATGATGCTGCTGCCCTTGCCTGCGCCCGCCGGCTTCAAGCTGTGCTGCTCAGGAGGCCCGGCGCTGCCGCCCTGCTGCAGGGTGCCCTCGCCGCCGACGCCCTGCTGCAGCAGCTGCCGCTGCTGCTCAACCCGCTTGCGGTCCTTGCCTCGCATCTGCACCAGCTTGCCCATCCACAGCAGGTTGAGGGTGTTGAGCAGCCCGTACACGGCCACGCCTGCAAGGCAGCGAGCAGGGGAGAGCAGCACGGAGGGTGAGCCAGAGAACAGGCTGCCACTGCCTGTGCAAGGCAGCGAGCAAGGGGCACGGCGAGTCCAGCAGGGCAGTGAGCAGGGGAAGCGGCCAGGGTGCGGAGAGCCAGGGGCGGCAACTTAAAGCGAGGTGCTCAGGGCAGCCTGCAGCGTAGCTTCCCGACCGCCTTCACCCAGCCCCCCCCCTCTCCCCCCGCTGCCCCCACCCTGCTCACCTGCCCACGCCCACCAGGGCTGCTCCGCCTGGCGCAGAACAATGTGCAACATCCACAGGAAGTAGACGTTGCTGATGACCACCCTGCGCGGCAGGACAGAGGCGAGGTGAACAGAGGTGGTGGATGGATGCATGAAGTGCCAGTCACAGAAAACAAACAAATGTTGCAGCAGCGCACACAGAAAAAGGAGCTCTCATGATGGCCGCCCTGCTGGCATCAGGGAGAGCTTCAGGGAGTGCAGCACCGGCAGCATTGGTGGTGGGGCATGCTGGCAGGTAGGCGGGTACGTGCCATCGAAGCAACAGAAGAGGGGGCAACGGTGCAGCACCCGGCCCACCCACAATTCCCATTATATTGGGTTTAAAAAACCCCTAAAACCCCTAAAACCCTAAACCCCTAAACCCATTATATTGCCCACCCACAATTACATTGCCCCAACCACCACCACTCACAAACCCACCTGAAGAGGAAGAACTGGGCCAGGAAGACGTCGCTGACGAGGCGGTAGGCGCTCCCCTGCGCCCGCCCCGCAATGCGCATGCACCCCAGCACCTGCGCAGCACGGGCAGCATGGCGGCAGGGGTAAGTGGCGGAGGCTTGCAGGGCAGCAAAGCAGGCGCATAAACCGTGGGCCAGTGACCTGCCTGTTTGCCTGCCCGGCTACACATACGCTGCGCACCGGCTGCCCGACTGCGCTGAGCGCGTCACTGGCACAACACACGGGAGCCTCGAGGAAGTCCAGCATGCCACACACAAACAACAGCCCGTGTGCATGGTGGCCGAGTGCACAACAGCCGTCTGTGTGACACGCGCTGCCAGGGAACCCCAGTCAGGGCAGGAATTGCCACGCTCGTTGTTCATGTCTATGACCAGAGGCTCGTGCCCGCATGGCAGGCTCCTCTTGGACAGCCAAGGGCAGGAGCGCATGGAGATAGACATGGAACACCGAGCATGTGCAGTGCCAGCTGGCACCATCCGGGCAGCAACGCTCCTGTGCGTGCTCAACCGCATGGCTGGCTGCCACAGCTGCCAACCGGGCCCCATCCACGACAGGCCCCACTACTCACGTGCAGCAGCGGGTTGCAGGACTCGAAGAACACCTCGACAGCCATCCCGAAAAGTGCCAGTTTGTTGAAGTACACGCCTGCGGGAAGGGGGGGCGGGGGAGCGCCGATGCAGTACGGTAGGAAGTAGTGGCAGGAACACAGCGGGAGGTGGAAGGAGGAGCTGCGTGCAGCGGAGGCAGGTGCTGCCAGCAGAGCAGTGCGTGCAGAGCGCAGATGGGCAATAGGCCCTTGCTACGGCACGCGGCTCCTGCCAGGGGGGCCCAGGCACTGCATGCACCAGCAGGCCAGGTAGCACCTCAAATCCCACAGCCTGTCCTTCAAGCCTCACACCTCTTCCCCTCAACCCTGCCATTCCAGAAACAGCAGTCAGCTGTGCTGCTACAAAATAAATCAAGAAAAGCACTCACCGATGACGCAGCCCGCGATGCCCACCAGGTGGTGGGCCAACATGATTGCCCCGCTCCTCAGGGGGAAGAAGAGCAGGCTGTAGGCGGTGTCGTACACCAGGTAGCCCAGCAGCACAGAGGCCCAGAGGAAGTGGCTGTCTGCAGGGTGGGGAGGGTGGGCGGGTGGGGATGAAGCAAGTGAGCAGGAGATTGAAGCGGGCAAAGTGCGTGGGCGGGCACAAAAAGTGTGGAGTGAGAAGAGGTGAGGTGGGGAGGGGCGGGATGTGAGCACGCAGCGTGTGTGGGACAGGCTGCGGCGAGCGGAAGAAGCGTCTGTCTGCCGGAGGGCGCAGGCAATACAATTCAGTGTTGGGCGGGCAGGAGACATGAGCAGGTAGAATGCGAGGGGCGGGCAAAACGAGTGCGGTGGGGAGGGCACTGATGGAGGGGAATCAGATGAAAGAGGACAGCATGCGGTCAGCGGGCTGCCCCACGGGTGCGGCAGTGGCATACTGGTGCGCAGTGCAGGTGCGCCCATTTTTTTACTAGCGCCACCCGGGCAACGCCTGCTAGGCGGCAGCTGTGCTTCTCCCCCTACCCTTGCTCACCCGTCACGCCATGCAGGGGGTCTGCATTGAGCACCGGGTCAAACAGATTCCAGGCCTGGTGGTACGCCAGAACAGCGGCCTGCACCCAGGGTTGAATGGAGGGAGTGCACAGCGGGTGACGGAACTTGTTAGCCATGCTGCTGCTGCTGCCACTGGCTGTCTGAGCAGTGCGCTCGAGGCGCCCCAAGCACCAGCCGTGGCAACAGCAGGCAGCAAGCCTTGCGCAGCACCCAGATGCGGGCAGCGGGCAGGCGCGCAGCACCCACGTGCAAGCCGCAGGCGATCTTGTTGCACCACTGCCGCCGGTCTGAGGGGCGCAGCGCCTTGCTGTACCCGCGCCACAAGATGAGGCTGCACAGGTGCACGGCCAGGGTGACCAGGCTCCTGCACAGCATGGGTGGGGCGGGGCGGGGCAGGCGGGCGGGCGGTGACACGCGGGCAGAGCGCCGGCGCCAAGAAGCAGTGCGTGCGATCACGAGGCGCAGGAGCAGGAGGCCACAGAATGTGGGGTGGCAGCTGAATGTATGCAGCACCCACCTCAACGCTGCAGCAGCACCACAGCAGGCACAGCGTGGGCAGCACGCTCGCAAGCAGGGCGGCAGGCCCCGTGGTCAGGCGCACCAGGTGAGGCAGGAGGCGGCGGCCACCCTGTTGATTCGCTCCACAGGGAAGCTGGGGCTGCCCATGCTGGCTGCTTTGGTTTGCTAGATGACAGGGGATATGATTTGTTGGGTTGGGGGGTGAAGCGCTCGGCTGCCCTGGGTGCACAGCTGGATGGACCGCCCGCTATGTGAATGCCAGTGTGCACCGCTGGCAAATGTGCTTTGGGATGGGAGGTAGCGCTGCGCTGCCGACTGGATGGTGTGGCTGCTGCTGGGCCAGGCTGGTCCTCCTCTCCCTGTGCACGTGTGTGTGGTCTGTATGTGGGTGCTGAGGGTTAGGCCTGCAGGAGCATGCACACACCGGGGCAGGGGCTGAGTCAATGGGAAATGACACAGCCTGCCGGGGGGGTGCAGCTACGGTCTGCCTCGTATGGTGGGGTGACAAAGCTTCCTGCAGCGCTGCTTTCCTCCACGTGTGAGCATCAGCATGTTTACATCGTGTGTTTTGCTGGCGTCATGTGCTGGTGTGTATCAAGTCGTGGGCGGCACTCAGTCCGCATGTGTGTAAGGCAAGCATGGGGGAGGGGAGGCGAGGGGCGCTGCAATGCAAAGCATTGGAAAATGGGAGCGAAAAGGGGAGAGCAGGAGGCTGTGTGACAACAGACCCAGACGTGCACGACTGTGCCGGGAAGCTGGGAAGAAGAGGAAGCAAGATGTGGGAGGGACACAGTGTGCGGTTGGAGCCTCGACACGTGCAGCTACACGGCCACGAGGGCCAGCGTGCTGCGATGATCTACATGCTCAAGAGGCACTGCTGGCTGGTGAGCGGCGCAGTTTCTTGTGCTCGTTCAGCTTTAGCTCGGCAAGCAAAAAGAAGGCGCCAAACGCTGGCGTCACCTGGGGCACAGCGGCGGCACGTAGCGGAGGTGGGCGGGGGGATGAGCAAGCAGCAAGGTGGCTGCACGAGGTGGGCCTAACCCAGCAGCAGAGACGCGACTATGTACTATAGCCTTGCCGCTGGTAGATCGCGCCAAGCCGACGCAACAGCACCCAGAAGCAGGCAGCAGGAGCAGCACCCAGAGCAGCAGGAGCACGCAACCGAGAGCAGCAGGGGCACGCAACCAAGAGCAGCATGCAGGCACACAGACATCCCTGCTCACAATGAGTGCCGTCTTGCCGCTGACGCTCAGGCTGCGGTTGAAGCGGGGGAAGAGCTTGCAGGCGCCCAGCACGACGGCCGAGGAGACAGCCAGCGCTTGGATACCACCCTTTGCGCCCTCGATCGTTGCGACCTTGACGGCTTGGCTCTGGCTCTTGACTGCGCCAGCAAGGGTCACATTGAGCCAGCGTGAGTAAGGCACCGTCTGGATTCCCAACACACCAACTGACCTCGGCATGCTGGCGGCATGAGCGGCGTGAGCGGCGGCGGCGGCGGCGGGCGCTAGAATTTGGCAACAGCCCCAACCCTTGTCGTGGCGCGCCCGACACTTGGTATATGCACACTGTCTGCGCTGTGACAACCCAGGCAGAGGGGCACGGAAGCACGCAGGTCAGAGGCCCAGCAGTTTCAACGCTTTTGCCTCACCGTCCTGCTCCCTGATCACCGATGAGTCCTCGGTGCGCAGGCCCAGCGTCGCGGACAGCTTGTCCATGCGGAGAGGCTGTCGGTAGAGCGAGAAGGAGCACTGGGCGGCAAGCGAGCCAACGCAAAGCAGGGGTTGACACGGGAGCGGATGGGACCAAACAGGCGAGCGCAATGCAGCACCCCCAAGCCATGACGCGAAATGACGGGAGAATTGGGCCTGCTGTGCTGCGTGGGCGGCACAGCACGGTCGATGTGGCCCGTCGCAGAAGTAGCTTCGCTTCCTGCCAAGTGTGATCGGCTGCAAACTTGCGGCTGCCAGCAGAGTGGGGAGACAAATCAGCGCACACTCCCAAAACAGTGCCCGTCCGCTCCGCCAGGGCTCCCTGCCCGGCTAACCTGCTTTGCCGGCGCCACAAGGCTCCCAGATAGCAGCGGCGAGGCGGAGGGGGCTGGCCTGATGGCAGTGGCCAGGGCACCCCGGCGGCAGTCGCCGGCGGCACGACGGGCGGTGCTGCTGCTGGCCGTGGCTCTGGGCGCAGTGGTGCTGCTAGGCCGCAAGGTGAGCACAGCGGGAGCACAGTGGCACAGTGGGCACAGAGTTGAGGCGCTTTCAGGGCAGATGCCACTTCTGCTGGCCTGCCCGCAATCGCCCCCTCCACCCCGCCCCGCGCCCCGCCAGCACCCGCCTTAACTGCGGGCCAGCACCCACCTGCCCCATCTCGCTTGCCTGCACCCTCTTGGAGCAGGGGCCCCTGGTGCCGCCTGGTGGGCATGTACTGGTGGAGGACGATGCCACGGCGGTCCAGCTGTACCGGCTGGCCAAAGACGCCACCAATGCAGCAGACTTTGCGTCAAAGCTGCAGCAGGCCGGGCTGATGACCGAGCACAGTGCAGCAGGCAGCAGCGGCGGCAGCGGCACCACCACCACCACCACCACCACAGTGCAGGGCAAGGGCAGCAGCAAGGCGGTGGCTGTTGCGGGCGGTGGCGACGGCAAGAGGATTGGCTCCAAAGTGCCGGAGTTGAGCCGTGAGCTGGCGCACGGCTACGCTCGTGACGGAATCATCATCGTCACTTGGGCCAACTTCCACTTTTTGGACTTCACACTCAACTGGGTGCACCACATGCAGGTGGGACGGGGTGGCGCATGCTGAGCACGCTGTGGGTGTGGCTGCCGGTGCTCTGCGTGCTGGCAGGGTGCTTGCGGGTGCCGGCTATGAGGGGTGCTTGAGGCCGGCTGATTGCTAGGCAGGGGGCAGTGGCGGAGGGCGACGGCAGGCACTGCATGCAGCGTGCGGCCGCTGGAGCAGATGCTGTGGGGGCCGCACCCATAAAAGCTGCACCGAACCCTTTCTCTTCTGCGCTTTGCGCGTGCAGGCGCATGGTATCACCAACTATCTAGTGGGTGCTATGGATAAGGAGACTGGGCAGGTAAGCAGGGCAACGTTGGCTCCTGCTCTGCTTCCCTTCCCCTGCTTGCTTTGGGGGCCCGCCCATCCCAAGCTTACGTCAGGAGAGAGGCAGCATCTTGCCCCGCGGCGCATGGCATCATGCTGCTGTGCTCATCGCTACTCTGCCGTCACCTTTCGATGCAAACTGTCTTTTACCCAGCGTACACTGTATGTGTGCCGGCAGGCCCTCCTGGACTGTGGCCTCAACACTTTTGCATGGCTTACAAACAACTGCAGCCGCAGCACCTGCGCCACATTTATGTGTATGTGTCCGTATCACACTGCGTATGTGTCTGTATCACACTGTGCTCTGCAGGCCCCCTTGGGCCGCGGCCTCGGCGTGTTTGCATTCTCATAACAACTGCCTCAGGTCATAGGAACCTGCGTCACCTTGGTGTGGTGTGTGAATTCTATTTACTTTACTTTCAATTCTATTTACGCTATTTACTTCTATTACTACTGTGCTCTGCAGGCCCTCCTGGACCGCGGCCTCAACGTGTTTGCAATGTACGACACGGGTGCCGCCGACACGGGGCTGGGCATCGCCGACTTTGGGTGGGGTACAGAGGCCTTCCACAAGATGGGGCGGCAAAAGGTGGGACAAGCACACCACGGCAATGCGGGGGGATGCTGGAGTGCAGGGGGCCAGAAGGGTGCCAGAAAGGGCAAGGGGCGGGGCCAGCGGGCCAGAAGGGGCAAGGAGCGGGGCGGGGGCAGGTGGGCACGGAGCTGGATGCATGCGCGCCTGGGCGGCGCAGAAGGGGCAGGGGCAGGGAGAGGCACAGCGGCGGGGTGGGGAGGTCAGGCGCCTGCGTCAGCAAGACCCTCCCCCCGCCTGCGGTGTAAAACCCAACTAGCCATCGAACCACCTGCCTCCCTGCCTGCCTGCCTGCCCGCCTGCTTCTCCAACTGCCGCCATGCCTCTCCTTGCCGCCCCTGACCGCCTGGCAGGTCGACCTGGCGCGCACCTTCACCGATTTCGAGCTGGACCTCTGCCTGTGCGACGTCGACACCGTGTGGATCAATGGTGGGTGGGTGAGATGCGGGGTTTGGGGAGGAAGGGTGCGTGGGTGGGGTGGGGTGGCTGTGCGATGGGATTCCATTGGTGGGGTTGGGCCAAGGTGTGCTGTCGTTCGCAAAGTGGTGTTCAGGGTTTGTCCCCACTGTGTGGTCATCTTCCGGTGCACACAGCCCTGTGCTCAATAGCGCGGGCTGCCTGCACGTGTCGACTAAGTTGAGTGAGGGCTGCCATGCGCCAGACCAGTGGACTTTGGTGACCAGTGCCACCACGAGGCATGCACTGTTCTGTGCCCCGCCCCTGCGCCCATGTCTTGCGCCCACCACCTCACCCCCCACTCGTGCCTTCCACCCTGCTGTGCTTGTCAGGGTAAACCATAATAGCAGTGCAACACGTGCGCGCCCAAATCAACCTGACCATTGATCACTGCACCCTTGTCTTGCCCTCACTCCCTCGTTTCCCTCTGGTGTGGCTGTCTATCAAACCTGCAGACTCTTCTTTTCCGTCACTTCTTAGCGTCGTGTGAACTTGTGATGACAAACTCAACGTTCAAAAGACTCACATTGCATTGCCTCTCCTTGCAACCTGTTGCCTTCCATTGCAGACCCCACCGACTACTTTGAGCGCTTCCCGCAGGCAGACATCCTGGCCAGCAGCGACGACCTGGACCCCTCAAACCCAAAGGGGGACGACGGGCTGGAGCAGCTGGAGGCAATTTACAGCGCCATGAACATCGGTGGGTGCCGGAGCGCTGCTTATATGTACTGTATACATGTTCTGGTTTGTTTTCGGTTTGCAGATTGTGAGGCAGCTGTGGGGTAGTGCCGAGACTGGGCAGGTGGAGGCAATCCGCAGCGCCATGCACATCGGTGCGCGCCTGAGATTTCCCTTGTGGTGGGTTTGTTGTGAGTGACCAGCTTTAGGGCTGGGGCAGCCGGAGGCAAGATACAACAGCGCCACCGAACACCGGTGGGTGCCGTAGTGCTGCTGTTGTGGCATCCTTTGTTGTTGTGTCCGCATAAGGCGGGGTCGGGCAGTGCCGAGGTGTAGGCTGCAGCATCTGGAGGCACTGCCCAGTGATGCTGCCTTGGCCCGTCTCCGCCCTGCCCCCAACCCACCCCACCAAACAACCACGCCACCGCACCGTGAACTTGCACTGAATGCCATCAGCGTGCGCTCAAATCTCCATGCCCACCTGGCAGGCCTTCTGTTCTTCCGCCACGGGCCCAACACCACACACTTCATTGATGCATGGCAGACGCGGCTGGACTCGGACGACAAGGTGGGAATTCAGGTTCAGGGTGTGGATTTACATGCCTCTTACCCCTCGCAACACGGGTGGCTGGATTTGGGCGGTCAGGTGGGGATTGGCAATTCACTTGGGCCTGGCTTGATGTGGGGCATAGCGGGGGCTCATGGCAGCATATGTTGAGGGTATCCCCAACATCCCCTGGGGACAAGATGGGAAGGGGGGAAGGGGTACTTGGAAGGCTGTGTGCTGATGTGGGTGCTGTGTAAGAGTTGTGTGAGAGGACTGTGGGCGTGGAGCTATGAAGCACTCGGCGGCATGTGATGTGGCTTGGCAGGCAGGCTGCACGGCTGAGATGGGGCGAGCCATTAGCTTGGGCAGCACGCATTTGTCTGCATGCCCTTGCCTGCCGCTGTTGGTAATCCTATGCTACTTCCTGTGCAGGCCTGGGACCAGAATGTGTTCAACTGGGTGGCCCACGACGGCCTGATTCCTTTCCAGCCGCTGGAGGAGAACAAACGACTGGTGGGTGGTGTGGGCAATTTGGACGGGAGGGTGGTAGGGTAGGGTGGGTGTCCAAAGTTGTGGGTGGAAGGGTGGGGTGAGGGGTCGGGGGTTCTGTGCACAGTGCAAGCAGTGTATGTCGTGCTTCGTGTTGCGGCACGAAAAGAACGTTCGCTGGGTAGATGGGCAGCGGATGGGTGAGCTGGGTCATCTCAATCTCGTGTGTGTGTCGTGCCACCCCCTGCCTAAACCACACCCAGACCCTGCTTCTTGACGCAGGAGCACTTGTTGCAGAAGAAAGTAAGAAATCAAAACCAAATTTCCAACTGTAATTGTAGCTTCTGGTGAAGCAAGAATAGTATCCCCAATTTGTAACCCAACTGGATGTAAAATATAACGTTTTTCACCTGAACGATCCCTTAATTTTGCAGGTGTGGGGCGCCAACCACTCGCTGTCTTTCGGCGTGCTGCCTGTGGCGGCATTTGGCAGCGGGCACACCTTTTTTGTGCAGCGCCTGTTTGAGTTCCAACAAGTGAAGCCCTACGTGGTGCACTGCACATTCCAGGTCAGCAGGCAGCTGTTGGCTGGGCAGGGCAGTGCCAACTTGAGGGGGGCGTTGTCAATCAACCAATTACTTGTCAAGTCCAGGGGAGCCAGCAAAGGTGTCATGGGACAGGGTGCGGGGTGAGTGTATCGGAATTGTGTGGTACACGGTGCACTGTACAAACCAGGTCAGCAGGCATGTGCTGACCTGTCGGTGACGTGGCAGGGCGGAGTGGCTTGGGCAAATGCTTGGTGTGGGTGCGGGGTGCTGGTGCGGCAGGGGCCGCCCGACTGCGCAAATTCTACGGGGAGCACTCTGCAGTCGGGCAGTGCGCTCTTTACGCACAATCTTGCAAGGCATGTCATGCAACGCCCGTGGCCCAGCCTTCCCCTTGTCTTCATGCCCTCCTGCCTACCTGCCTTCCCGCCTGCAGTACGGCGGCAGTGCGGGCAAGCGGCACCGCCTGCGAGAGGCCATGCTATGGGTGGACTCGCCTGAATACTACGGCGGTGAGAACATGCAGCTTAGGGTTTATGGTTCAGGGCAAATGGGTTCAGGCGGTGAGAACCAGCACATGCCGCTGTGATCAACCTGCGAGTGATATCCCTGACGCTCAGGCAACACAAGGGAGGCGGGGCTCGGCTTTGAGGCAATCTCGCAAGAACGCGTGCAACCGGGATGTGCGGATTTTTTTTAAACGTGCGTATGGGGCTTTTATTTGGGGCATAATATGGGACGCTCGCACCTCGCTTGTCTGGCCCGCCCACTGCGCCCACCGCCTCTACGCACGTACCTGCACCTGTCCCGCACCCCTCTCCTCTGCCCACCACCTTTTGCATCCCCGTCCCTGTGCTGCTGCCGTCCCAAGCGTTGCACTTCACTCCTCGAACCCCGTCATTAAGCTCCCCTACCTGCAACCCTTCGGTTCAAGTCTCCCCCAAGGCAATCCCCCTGCATCTCCCGCTCCCCCGCCCCGGCCTCCCCCACGCGCCATCCTGCCTGCCCATTCAAACCCTCCCACCCTCCTCTCCTCGCCCCCTCTGCAGATTGCCCATCCTGAGCATGACCCTGCCTGCCCCGCCACTGCTTTGCCAGAGCAAACAGATATACAGCACAACACAAACAACCTTGACCCCTGCAGAGGGCGAGTTTCTGAGCATGGATTTGGAATATCCCGCCACCCCAGAAGACTTTCAGGAGCAGGACGAGGTGGGGCGGGGAGCGGGTGGGGCGGGGCTGGGGTGGAGCAGGGACCGGCGTTGCTTGCTTGACAGGAGGGCAGGGGCCCTGTCGGCCTGCTCTGCACCATACCTGCATCTCAGCCCCTTTCATGGAACGGCTGTTGTTGCATGCTTTCCCTGCCGCCACAAGGGCGGAGGAGCAGGAGGAGATTTGAATGGATGCCCTTTCTGTTGTGCCTGATGATGATGGAGGGCGAGCGGTTCACGATGGCGCGGGAGGGCAAGGACATGTAGATCATATCCAGAAACACTCGAATCAACCCCAACTTCTATTGTTTCTGTGCGCCAGGTGATGATGGAGGGCAAGCGGTTCAAGGTGACATGGGAGGGCAACGACGTGTGGGTTTATATTAATACTCAAGTCCACTTAACCTTTGTTGCTGTGCCCCTTTCTGATGCGCCAGGTGATGATGGAGGGCAAGCGGTTCAAGACGACATGGGAGGGCAACGACATGGTGGACTTCCACATCAAGTCGTTGGGGCAAGAGCTGCGCCAGCTGAAGACAGCCTTCCAGCTGGCGGTGGCCCTCAACCGCACCATTGTCATGCCCAAGGTATGGTAGCTGACTGGTGCCTTTGGCTTGATTTCCTGTCGGTTTACTCAAGACCACGCCCTCGCTGCCATCTTCTTCTTCTCTTCTTCATGCCCAAGGTGGGCCCATTATGCACTTTGTTTTCAGTGCTAGGTGTGTGGGGTTGTTAGAGAGGGGTTGTGTCAGCCTTCCAGCTGGCGATGGCGCTCAACCGCACCATTGTCATGCCCAAGGTGGGCATGTCTGTTTCTTGCTGGGAGGGACACGAATTGTCTTGCCTAAAGCAGTATCCCTGTGGGTTTAGGAGTGTTAGGGATGTAGGAAGTTGCAGGGGACGTGTGTCCGCCTGCCAGCCAAGCAGTGCCCGCCCTCAACCGCACCATTGTCGTGCCAAGGTGGGCCCAATATTATTATGAACTTTGTTTCCAGTGCTAGGTATGTGAAATTGTTAGGCAGGGGTTGTGTCAGCCTTCCAGCTGGCGGTGGCGCTCAACCGCACAATTGTCTTGCCCAGGTGGTGTCTGGCAGGGGTGGGTATCGTCTTGCCCCGGGTGGGTCCATGTGGGGCTGGGAGTGGTAGGGTTGTAGGACTTCGCAGGGGGCGTGTGTCCGCCTGCCAGCTGGCGCTGACCCTCAACCATCATGTTGCCAAGGTGGCACCACTGTTGTACTGGGAGTGATTGGGGTTCAGGATTGTTGCAGAGGGTTTGTGTTTGCTTTCCAGCCTGGCAGCGCTGGCGCAGCACCGCACCATTGCCTAATCCCAGGTGGCTGGAGTTAATACAATGCCTGTGGGGATGGTTACTGGGACTGGCATTGCCGTGGCCCTCAGCATGCCACCGGAAGCATGCATTCATTCTTTCAGTCATTTACATCGCCGCAGCAACAACACAAAATCGGCAGCATCATGACCTTCCTCACCTGGGCCTGCCGCCCAGGCCCGCCCCCCGCCCCGCTTCACCTGCCGCCCCACCCTGCCCCTGCCCCATGCCTCCGTGCAGCTGCTGTCGTGGTGCGACCGGTACTGGGGCCCTCTGGAGTTCTGTCAGGTGTGGGTTGAACAACACTTTCTTAGTGCTGCCATGTGCTGACAGGCAGTGGGAGACTGGGAGGTTGGCCAGGCGTGCTGACTCGTGCCGCCTGGCATGCAAGGCAGCACACTAGTTGTTCCCCCTTTTTGCCAGGTGTGCATGCCGACTGGTGCAACTGTGCGCCGCCTGGTTGCCGCTGAATCATGCAATGCAGCTCCTTGCCTCCTCTCCTGCTGGGAATGGCGGTCGTTTTGAGAGCACGGCTGCCTGCACCTCTTGCAGTGTGTTTATCAAGCGCCTTGCTTCACTTTTCGGTGCCGCAGATTCCGGGCGCCTTCAAGACGCGGCTGCCGTTTGTGGCCCCCATGGACCACATCATGGGTGAGCGCACAGCATGCCACAGCATGGCACAGCTTGGCGCAACATGGCGCAGCGTGGTGCAGCATGCCACTGCCTGGCACAGCATGGCGCAGCGTGTTCAGACACGGCAGGGCACAGCACGGCGCAAGAGACTTTTGCTGGCACACCCGCTTTGCCCACTGTGCCTCCCCGCCTCCCAAAGGAGGGATGGCTCCCCCGGGAGGGCAGACCCGCTGCCCCTTCTTTGCCTGCACCCTTTCTCACCCCCCCACCTGCCCCTTTGACCCTTCCCACCTGCTGCAATGCAGAGCCCGCTAACTTTGGTGGGCGCGAGAAGGATGGCGTGGAAAACGGGCACATCATCCGGTACCGCGAATACTCCTTCCTGCAAAACGAGCGCACCCCAAAGAGCCTGGTGGTGAGTTGAATTCCCAAGCTTAAAGTTCTTTTCTTGGGATTTCTTTTGCTTGCCTCTGGCCTGCTGCCTGTTGGAACCAGCCGCAAGTTGTTGTTGGGTTGTCGCAAGCTGTTGTTGGGTGGGCCGCCATCTGCTGCTGCTAGCATGCTTTCGTCAACAAGCGGACCCCCACAGAGCCTCGTCGTGAGGGCACTTTTGGTTGGTGGCTTGTTGATACGTGGGCCAATGGGGCCGCCAAAAAAGCGGCCCAGCCCAGCTGCCACCGCTGCCGGTCTGTCTGCCGCCTGCATGCCTGGCTAGTCCAGTCAATGTACCAAATATCAACCCTCCACCTGCCGCACTGCCCAGTCCAGGTTGCAACACCACACAGCTTCCACCCCAATCGCAGCACCACACAGCCTCCACCACATTCGCAGCACCCCAAAGCCTCCACCCCTGCTTGCCTGTGCCGTGCCACCCTGCCTGCAGGAGGGTCGGCTGGTGGTCAAGGCCTCGCCTTCTGTGAAGAAGGCGGAGCTCAGCAAGGATGGGTCACAAAAGGTGGGTGGGGTGTGGGCTATTGTCAATCCACTGAAGTTGAAGGCCCCTCTAACAAAGGGTGCTTGCGTAAAGCTGTCAAGAATAGACTAGACTAGGTGCGGGCTATGGTGGGGACGGGCATCTCCCTTGGCCAGTGCGCGCCTGTAGCAGCGCTGCGCTCTTGCAGGGGTGGGGCCTTAGTTTGGGAGGTGCAGAGGAAAGAGTTCCCGGGCTACCTCGCATACGGGGTAGCGATGAAAGCCTTGTCTTGTATGAATGACAGCAGGAGGGGGGCGCACAAGGTGGTGGGGTGGGGGCTGGTTTTAGGAGTGGTCTGCCTGCAGCCGTCCTCCCTTCCCTTGCCCACTGCTGCCCTCACATTCACCCACCTGCCTCCCACCTTCAGGTGTGAACCCTTCCCCGCCGACTTGATACGCAGGCAGCTGCGGGAGGTTTTAAAGCCTCACGCCTTTCACCTGCCTACTGCTGCCCTCACATCTCACCCACCTGCCTCCCACCTTCAGGCGCCCACCATCCCCGCCACCTATCCACTATCCATACACAACTCAACATTGCCCCACTCTGCTCACTTGCTCCCCTGCAGGTCCTCACCATCCCTGCCAACTTGACAGACAAGCAGCTGCGGGAGACCCTGGCGCCGTATGCCTCGACGCAGCTGCTGCACTTTGGCAGCCTGGCGGGGGCGTTTGGCAAGTTTGAGGACCCAAAAGACAAGGAACTGCTCATGGTGGGTCTCCTGCACTTGGGGGTTGTTGTGTAGGCCAGCTGGCAGGGCGCATGGGGTCTGGGAGGCGGGCGGTTTGAGGGCCTGAGAAGCAAGCATGTGCTGATGGTGGGACTCCTGGTGGTGGCTGACTGGTGCCTTTGGCTTGATCTCCTGTTGGTCTGTAATTTTCTACTTCTGATGGTGGGCCTCCTGGATTTTCGAAGGCGCTATGGCAGCCAGCTGGTGGGGTGCACAAGGACTGGCAGGCGGCCGGTTTGCGGCTTGTGGGCAGGCGGTGTGACATATGATGGTGAAACACCTGGTCTTGGCGTGCTCACACCAGCTTCCCCTGACACACGCCCGTTGCCAACCCCTCCTCTCTTCACCCTCGGCCCCTCCTCCCTCCCTCCCTGCCTGCCTGCCTGCCCTCGCAGATGCGTTTGAGCCGCATGATGGGCTTCCAATGCTGCAAGCAAGTGAAGGAGGGAGAGGATGGAGGTGAGCTGGAGAGTGCGGCGCCATGCACCGCACAGGCCTGGCCCACATGCAGCCCAGCCCTGCCCTTGCTCTGCCCCTGCCCTGCCTGTGCACCCGTGCACCTTCCCCTGCACCTGCCATGTGGACCACAACCCCGGCTGCCCAGCCTTTATTTTGTGGGGTTGTGAGTTTGCCACCTGTGCATGCCTGGTGCGCATGAGGCGGTGCAGCTGTCAGGCTGGCCCCACCTCAGCCCACCACCTCGGATCCTTACCTCGGCATCTGGCATGCACCCATGCATTTGTTGCCGGCAGGTGCCCCCACCTTCATTTCCCTGCTGATCTCCACATAAAATGCCCTTCTCCAGCTTTGCACCCACATGCTGCCTGTATCAAGCGTTATTGCAGCCTGCTTGGCTTGCGCATCCGGCCCGCGACCTTTCCTGTCATCTTTCCGTTCTCATTGTTGCCATGCATGCTTGTCCCCATGTCGCAGGGTTTTCGTACTACAAGTTATTGCAAGACGACTGAGCGCACCGTTATTTGTGTGGTGCCTATTCGTCTCCTTGTGGGCTCGTGGGCTGTGGTGGTCCTCGGAAAGCGGGGAGCCGCATCTGCGCCCCACGCAGCCTCCCTTTAACAGCCCATCCTCACGTGACTGTTTTCTTCTTTCCCACTCCTTCTCCCTGTCTGGACCTTTCCTGCTTCAAACACACACACACACACACACACACACTGCCTCTTACCGTCAGAACTGCACCCCCCTTCGGTACACGCTTGCTTCTCTCTCGCCTTTCCCTCAATGCCCAACGTGCCCCAGCTCCTACCGTGTTCACCCGCCAAACTTGCCAGCCTGCTGGTGCATCACTCAGGGGTGCTGAGCTTTCGCACCAAGGGTCGGTCTGACATGAGGCAGCGCTGTGCTGGCCGTGTGGGGTGTGGGGCACATCAGCTTCAGCAAGGATCTGTGTGTGGTTTGGTGATATAGGGTGGCAAAGCGAGTGTGGCTGGGGTTGGGGCGGTGAGGTTGCCACCCCACCATGGCGGCTCACACTGCTGCGGCATCCGGCACTCTGCAGCCTGCATGGTGCTGGCCTGGTGCGGCAGGCATACCGACGGCAGTGTTGCCTCTGCCCTTTGAGGGGAGGCACGGACCCCTAACCCAGGAGAGGATGTGTGCGGTGGTTGCCCTTGCCCCTGCCCTTGCTTGCCCCCACCTCTCCTGGCTCACAGTGCTGGGCAGCAGCCGGGGCCCTCATTACAAGCAGGGGGCTACAGAGGGAGGCGGTTACGATCCATACATGCCGTCCCGGGGGCTGCTACCATCGCTGCTTCTTGCCGCACCGCTGCCCCCGCCTGCAGGGCTGCTGCTGCTGCCACTGGGCCACAGCCCCCGCAGCCGAGTCGGCACCAGGAGGCCGCCCAGGGCACTTGCCATGCCGCTGCCGCTGTCACCCTGCTGCCGCTGCTGGTGCCGCCGCACCACGTCGCCGGCTAACCAGGAGGCGTCTCGTAGCGCTGCCTCCATTCGGTGTAGCGACGCCGGCAGCTGCGTTCTTAGGGTGCCCGCGAATTCATGGCTGTGAGTGGCTGCATAGGTGGCATCCTCTGCTGCCGAAGACGTGGTTTGAAGGGCTCCAGCCGCCTGTAGCACCGTCGGCAGCGACTGCCTCACGTGCTCCTGCGGGCGTGGGCAGGCAGCGGTACGGTTGGTGGGGTCCAGCTGAGGGGACTATCAGTGCACTTGGGGGCGTCCTTCGCGGGGCGGCAGCAACAGCAACAGCAGGCAGGGTGGAGCGCATTCCGCCCTGAGTGCCCTCCACCGCCCAGGCTGTGCACTAGTGTGCCCAAGCAGCGCCCCTCGGCACCACTTGCCCGCACATAGTATAGTCCCACGGTGCCAGTGTTGGCAGCCTCGGCGGCTGCCCGCTCCACGGCAGCCACCACCGCGGCGGCTGCAGAAACGGGACGGGGCGGTGGCAGCGGGTCGGCGGGAGTACAGGGGGCACGCCCATGGAGCGGCGCGCGCCTGCTCTGTACCGACATCTGGGAGACTGGGCCGGTGGGGGTGCTTCAATGCGGAAAGGAGCGAGCCCGCCCTGAACCAACTTCCTGCGGGACACCAAGAACAGACTTTCACGCACCAGAATCGTCTGAGTGGCTCTGCGACATCCCGATAGATAGATGCCTCCATCTGGTCAGCAATGCGTGCGAACGTGAAACAGCAGCCGAGCGAGCCTGATGAGCTGGCTCGGAGCTGGCTCCCAACTTCTTGGGCCCTTGGTATGATTAACGTGATCAGCGCATCAAACCCAGCTGTGGGCCAGTACGGGCTGCATCGCCAGTTCACATGACGCAGCAAAAAACATGAGCTCTGAGCGGACCGACTTCTTCCAGCTGCGCCAGCGCACTGCCGGCACGGCGGGAAGTGCTAGCGCAGCGATGGAGGATGGCCAGCCCGAAAGGTGCGGCGCACTGCCCCCGCCCTGCCCTTGCTGGTCGCTGCCCGCCTCGGCGGCTCTTTGGACAGCTTCGCAATCACAGCCGCAATCACAGCGTTCCGCGGCTGCAGGCTGGGCCGTTCCAGCTGCCTGCCACCAGCCGCCGCTGCTGCCGCCGCCGCTGCCTGCACGCTCTTGGTGTGTCCGCACGCTCCGCAACTCCCAGTCGCCCTGCCCTTTCGCCCCCTCCATGCTACACCTTCTATGCGCTATCTGCCGTGGCACCCCAACTCCTTGCTTGACCCGCTGTGCCCTGCCCCCGCCGCACCCCGCCACATGCTCACCGCCGCCGTCGGTCCCGCCGCTGCAGCCGGCACCGCGGGGTGGGCGTGGGAGACATGGCTCGCTTCTTCAAGGACTTGGGTGCTGCACCCGACAGGGGGAAATCCTTCAACCAAGCGGAGCGGCATCGCCAGCACTTGGCAAGCTTGGTGGACGGGGGGCGGCATGCGGGGCGGTCGCGTGTGGAGTACACGGGGCGGAACATCAAGTACCACCTGATCACAAAGGGTGAGGAGCAGTTGATTAACAAGCAGGCAGGCGGTCTGCAAGCTGCTGCTGTGTTTGTTGAACTGGGCAGTGCAGAAACGGGGGCGGTGCAGCGGCATGGGTGGGGGGAGCTCGCCTGCTTGCCAAGGGTGGGAGGCTGACGGTGGGATTTGTGGGGCGAGTGGGTGGTCGATAGATAGCGAGGAGTGACATCGCGGGGAGGGACATCAACTGAAAACATGGGTAGCACCATCCGATCATACCAGATGAACAATATTTGAATTTGGCCTCTGTGCTACGTTAGACAACCTGGGGCATGGCAGCAGCAGCTGGGGCCATGGGGGTGGGGCTGCAGCGGCCCAGTTTTGGAAGCTGGGGCGGGCGGGGTGCAGGTGCTAGGAGGAGACTCCTCGCTTGCTCGCCAAGGGTTGGCGGCAGTGGGGCCAGCCGTGGGGAAAGGGTGGCCCGTGGGCTGCAGGGAGGGTAGTGGGAGCAGCATCACGCTCCGCTTGGTCGATCAACGAGAGTGGCAGCGGTGGGCGAGCGAGCAGAGGGTGGCGTGTGTGGGCGCAGCATGACGTGCCAGCCGGGCCCTTTGAAGTGAGGGCCTGCTGGGTGTGTGCACCTGTTTGGTGTGCTGCCTGCAACACGGGTGCACCCTGCACACCACATACGGCATGCCCCACTGTTGGGTGTCAGCTGCTGACAGCTTGCCCCAGCAGGCCACGATTGGTTGAAGCAACCAGCGACAGCAAGTATGGTTGCGTGACCGCGGGCTCTCCTTGCCCGCAGACATCTTCATCCACCACGAATCAACCTCAAAGACGGGCATTATGATTTCCATACCAAATTTCAACTCTCCGTTGTGTGCGCGCGTGCACGTGTCTTCTGCTGACTTCTTCCATGATCAACGTAGACGACCGACACCATTGTGATTTTTATGCCAAACTTGACTTTGCGTGGTGTGCACGCGTGCTCATGGTTGCGCATACTTTTTCCACCACCAAACCATGACCTGCACCCGGCACCATGCCACCTCTTGGTTCAACTCCTGACACAACTCACCGAACGCCCATGTGCTCTCCTCTTCTTCTTGCCCCGCAGACTTTTTCATCACCATGATCAACTTCAAGACAACCGACATCCTGCTCATCGTGGCCGCGGTGTACCTCCTCATCTTCTTCTTCTTCTCACTCTGGTGGTGGCTCATCATCAGGTGGGGGAGAAGTGGGGGAGGCATACCCACCTGCTGAACACATGTTGCAGTCATTTGAAAGAATAGGAACGTGGTACTAAAGACGGGGTGGTGGTGGTGGTGGTGGCTCGTCATATCTGCGTGGGGGCAGACAGAAGCGGACAGAACCCGTGCAGGGCCTGGGCTTGCAGGCATTGGTTGTCAATCAAAGAATGAGGGTTGGTTGTGGCTTGTCTTCAGGTGGGAGGGGGGACAGAATTGCTCACGCCAAGGTCGACAAGCATTTGTTGTCAATGAAACAACATGTGTTGTCAATCAACAAAGGGGGTTCATGGTGGTGGCTCATGAGGTGAGTGGAAGAGGCACTGCAACTGATACCCTTCACCCAGGCAGCAACAGAAACAAGGTGTTTCTCAACGGGCGCGGATAGCAGTGATCGGCCAGCCAGCGGGCCGCCCACGGCAAGTAGCAGCGGAGGAGCGCTGCTGCTACGAACGCCTCCCGCCGCTGCCGCCCCCGCCGGAAGGCTCACCCTCACCCTCTCACCCACCAACCCCTCACCTCCTGTTCCCTTGCCTCTCCTCCTTTGCTCCCTCCCTGAGCCCAGGTACTACCCAGGCTGCTTGTACGGCGCCAGCACGTATGTGGAGGCCTTCACCTTTGCCATCGTAACACAGATGACCATCGGTGAGGCATTGGAACCATCCATGCCGCATCATGCCGCATCCCTGCCGCATGCACTGCCCACATTCACACAACAGCCACCCAGCGACATCCTGGCCGCATGCACTGCCGCATCCCTGCCACATGCACCATCCATGCAGCCATGCCAGCACCCACGCCCGCACCATGCAGCCATGCCTGCACCCACGCCCGCACCATGCAGCATGCACTGCCCGCATTTATATCAAACCCACCCAGCACTCTGGCTCCACTCCCTCAAAGTCCGTGGGCAGACGAAGCCCTC
Source organism: Chlorella sp. ArM0029B (assembly GCA_002896455.3). Lineage (NCBI taxonomy): Eukaryota > Viridiplantae > Chlorophyta > Trebouxiophyceae > Chlorellales > Chlorellaceae > Chlorella > Chlorella sp. ArM0029B. The sequence goes on from JTEE01000287.1 coordinate 260,346, forward strand.
CTGCCTTGGGTTTCAAAGGCTCATCCACATCGGTGCTGTTGTCTGGCGGGCGAAATCCAGACGCCACGCTGCTTCCCATGCTCTGCACGCTGTGCCCACGCATCGTTCCATGCCAGCGCCGGCCCACACACGTGCATGCATGCACCTGCTCCGCCGGCCGGCCTGCCATCTATCCAGCCAGCCGCCTGCCCCTGGCCCCGCCCAAAACAGCAGCCAGCCACCTCCAACCCTGTGCCGGTGGCCCATGGCGCCTGCAGGCTACGGCAACACCGGCCCCCAAAACTGTTGGGCCGCGGCCTGGCTGATTGCGATTCAGATCATCAGCGCCCTGCTGCTGGAGTCGATCGTCATCGGCATCGTGTTTGCGTGAGTAGAGATTATAAAAAAAAATGACCTGAAATTGGGTTTAAAAAAAAATCATATCAAGTGTTTAAAAATAATTTCTAGCAACAATAAAATGAGTCAATTCATAATTGATTTGGGTGGTGGGGTGCCTGCGGTACTTGGCTGTACGATCTTGCCTGCTTCTGCACCTGCCCAGCCCACATCCTGGGGCTCCGCACCCCCTGCAGCCGCACCTCCCACCCCAAGCAATGCCCCCTCCCCATCTTCACTCGGACCCTCCCTCCTTCCCCTCCCTCCCTCTTCCCCGCCAACTCTTCCCCTCCCCTGCTCTTGGCCCGTCACCCCCGGCAGCCGCACCTCCCACCCCAAGCAGCGCTCCCGCTCCCTCCCCCCCTCTCCCCTCTTCATGCCATGCTCCCTTCTCCTCCCTCTCTTATCAACTCTCACATGCCCCCTGTCCCCTCTACCAACACCCCTCAACCTGATACCCCTCACCCCCCCGCCCTGTTGCAGCCGCATCTCCCACCCCAAGCAGCGCTCCCGCTCTATCTTCATTTCTGACTCCGCCGTCATTGCCCGACGCGACGGCATCCTCAAAATGATGTTCCGCGTGGCAGACATCCGGCGCACCCAGGTGGGCCACTTGTTGTATCATAATAACAGAAACTAGACTAGTAATGTAACTGGGGCCAAGCTCATTTTGTGTATTGTGCACCGGTCTGGGTGGGGTGGGGCAGACATCCGGCGCACCCAGGTGGGCCACTTGTCCTTGCTGGGCCCAAGCATGCCGGCCCTGTGCAATGGCTACGAGTCTACGAGGAAGCAAGCATGCCGGGCCTGTGCAATGTGTGGGTGGGGTGTGGCAGACGTCTGGCGCACGCAGGTGGGCTATGCATCATTGGGTGCTTGTGTGGGCATGTCTGTGGGACGAATGCAACATGGTAGGTGGGGTGCGGCCCATGAAAGGAACATGCTTCCCCTTGCACATGCACATGGGCCCCTGTCCCACCCTCACCCCCCTCCCCCTGCCCTGCCCTGCCTTGCCAGGTGGTGGATCCCAAGATCAAGGCGTTCATGTACACGTGGGGTGAGTTTTTTTTAGTTTTTTCAGTTTTTAAACCAAAATTTCGGCGAATGTGGCAGGGTGACAATTAGGCTCAAGGTGGAAATCAGGCCCCCACGTGGGTGAGTGAGGGGGCGGCTGGGGTGGTGGCTGCAAGCTGCAGGAAGACACAACAAAGTGGGCCTTTCCATTGAGCAGCAGCAGCCGCGCCTGCCGCACCCCGCCACTTGCCGCCCCTCAAGCCCCGCACTGCCACCGGCGCCACCTGCACTGACACATGTCAGCTTGCACCCCCATGTTTTCTTCATGCATGCATGTTTGATGCGACTCGTTGGGCAGCGCAGGCGCTTTCTGCCAAGGACCTGCAACCCCCACACAGATTGACATAACCAACTTGCACTGCGCCTGCCGCTCCCATCGCCCTGCCGCCGCCGCCACGCTTGCACTGACGCAAGCACCCAACGTTATGGTGCCATGGTACTATCAAACGGTATCAACAAAGAACACATTTTTTCTTTTCTTTGTTTGCATCAGGCGAGGGGCGGCTGACGGCGGAGGGCGAGCGCATCCCTGTGCGTGTTGAGGCGTTGGACATTGGGTACATCGACGGCATGCTGCTGCTGCCCCTCATTATTGAGCACACCATTGGTGAGAGAGCGAGCGGGCTAGTGGGTTGCACGCTGTGGGGTGGGGGAGCGGGGCACCTGTTGACACATGTGGAGAGGGAGGGTCGGCACGGCTGGCATGCTGCTGCTGTCTCCCATCAATATTGAGCCATCATCGGTGAGTGAGCGTGCAAGTGTCAGGACGCGTTAGGGGGCAGGGTGCGGGCTGCACTGCTTGCATACGTGTACCGCTGCTGCCGCTCGCGATTGGTGAGCGAGTCGCACGCTTTGGAGAGTAGGGACTGCCGGCATGCTGCCTGCTAACGCTGATTATACAGCACACCATCGGCGAGAGAGCAAGTGGGCAATTGGTTGTGGGATGGGAGAGCAGGAGGCACTGTCAACACACGTGGTGAGGGAGGGACGGCACCGCGGTATGCTGCTGGCATTTTGCTGCCGCTGATAGTGATCCATGAGTGAGTGGGCAAGTGGGCTGCACGCTTCTGAGACTAGGGGCGGGCTGCGCCGCCTGCATGCTGCCCGCTGCTGACGCTCGTTTTGAGCACGCGACAGGGGCCTGCTGCCGCCCTGCTCTGCCAGGCAGGCAAGCCCCACTCCACCCTTGCTGTAGTGCCGTCACCCCCACTCCCCAGCCTGCCAGCCTGCCTGCCCCCACGTCCTGCCACCCCTTCCATATCCCCTTGCCCACATGCTGACGCCGCCTGCCTGCCTGCCTGCCTGCCTGCCTGCCTACTCGCTGCCCTCCCGTGTGTGTGTGCAGACGAGCGGTCGCCGCTGTGTGGCCACACCCACGACTCCCTGCTGGCGCTCAACGCTGAGGTGGTGGTGACGTTTGAGGGGACCACTGAGGTGGGTGAGGGTTTAAGGTTTAGGGGAGCTCTGTAGTGGGTTGGGGGCCTTGCTTTTTTGAACGCACATGTTTACCATATTTTTCGTTGGTTGTGTTTTATGTTTTTACGTATCTTTCAATGGAGGCGGGCGGGCACTGGAGGTGGTGGGTGACGTTGGGGGGGACCACTGAGGTGGGTGAGGGTTTAAGGTTCAGGGGAGCTCTGTAGTGGGTTGGGGGCCTTGCTTTTTTGAAGGCACATGTTTACCATATGTTTCGTTGGTTGTGTTTTATGTTTTTACGTATCTTTCAATGGAGGCGGGCGGGCACTGGAGGTGGTGGGTGACGTTGGGGGGGACCACCGAGGTGGGTGCGCCTCTTTGCTACCATTTAGGGGTTTTGCTGTTGACGCCCACAGGGGGCTACAGAAGGGGGCGGCCAGGCCTGAGGCGGGACACTTGCCACTTCAGCTGGTTAATGTGGCGGCCACGGGTGCTGCAGTGGCCGTCATGCTTTTAAGGCAGAGAGGTGTGCGGAGGTGGTGGTGACGTTTGAGGGGACCACCGAGGTGCGCCTCCTGCCTTCTTGACCACTCAGGGAGGCATTTGAGGGGCTGAGTTTGTTCAGAGGGGCCAAACAAACAAAGAAAGAAATCGAAATGGTCTATACAGGTGGGCGCCTGAAGGGGGCAGCACACGAGGGGTGGTGGGGATGCCTGCTGACGCTTGGGGGACAAGCGATGC
>JTEE01000287.1:265011-283484 GCA_002896455.3 Chlorella sp. ArM0029B
CCTGCCACCCTCCCCACCTTCCCGCCAGGTCTCACGACGTCCTGCCCCAGAATGGGCGGTCCTTTCTATCCTCCCGCCCCTCTTGCTTCAACCAACATCCCCCTGCCGCCCTGCCCACCTTCCCGCCAGGTTCCACGACGTCCTGCCCCAGGACGGCCTGCCCCTGCTGGCGCCCAGCCAACTGTCCCAGCTGGTGGTCAACCGAGCCAAGCGCACGGGTGAGCTGAGTTGGCGGGCTGAGTCGGCGGGTGGGCTGGCGGGCTGAGCTGGTGGGATGGGCTATCTTAAAGCCATGTTGGCGCCATGTTGGCTGAAGGCGGCAGGGAGGGTAGGGGCCTGGGAGGCGGGTGAGCCGAGCTGGCATGCTGAGCTGGCATGCGGAGGCTGGGTGAGCTGAGCTGGCGTGCTGAGCTGGCGTGTGCTGAGCTGGCATGCTGAGTTGGCGGGCTGAGCTGGTGGGATGGGCTATTTTTCAACGACTGAGCTGGCAGGGCAGACTGAAGGCGGAAGGGAGGGTAGGGGCCTGCGAGGCGGGTGAGCTGTGCTGGCATGCCGAGCTGGCGGGGTGGGCTGGTGGGGTGGGCTAAGCAGGTGGCAGGGCAGGCTGGCGTGCCAAGCTGCTCTTCCCTTGTGCTCCAGACCCACCCCCATGCAGTGCCCTCTCCGCAGCTTGACGAGACGATGCCGCACCCACCCACCAACCTGTGCCATGCTTCCTGCCTGCCCCTGCAGTGCCCTTCCCTCTGCCGAAGGGCAGAGAACCCTGACCCACCCACCACCTGTTTCCTTTCCTTCCCACCTGCCCCGACAGTGCCCTATTCGCTGCCGAAGGGCGGAGAACCCTCACCCACTCACCCACCCACCAACCTGTGCCTTGCTTCCTGCCTGCCCCTGCAGTGCCCTTCCCTCTGCCAAAGGGCAGAGAACCCTGACCCACCCCCCACCCCCCCACCCACCACCATTTCCCTTTCCCTACTTCCCTCCTGCCCCCGCAGTGCCCTACCCTCTGCTTGGGGAGAACACTTTGGTGCTGTCGGACGTGCTGTGTGTGGCGCCCAACCAGGAGGGCCGCCCCTGCCTCATCTGCAGGCAAGCGGGGGAGGGAGGGAGGCAGCGGCAGCGGGCAGTTGAGAGGAAGGCAAGGTGGCTGGGAGGCGGGAGGCAGGGAGGGTGGCCGTGCTGGCTGCAGCAGCGGGCAGCCGGGAGGCATGGGGGTGGCTGGCGTGGAGGCAAGCAGGGGAGCAGGGACCAGCAGCAGCGGCTGTTGAACTACTGCTGTCATCATCCTGACCGATTTGCACCTTGTGCTGTCTCTGTGCAGGGCTGCCGACACGTACCCCAACCAAATGCTGGAGATCACCGTGCGCATGTACCTCTACCGCTGGCGGCACACCGGGGAGGGCCCGACATTCACGCAGACCGCCTTGGCGGTGCGTGCTGTGCCATGCTGTGCCCCGCTGTGCCTGCTGTGCCCCGCTGCGCCTGCTGCTGTGCCTGATGCCACACCCGCTGGCGGCACACCGGGGAGGGGCCGACATTCACGCACAGCAGCCTGCCGGTGCCATGCTGTGCCTGCTGTGCCTGCTGCTGTGCTTTTGCCCGGCTCCCGGCGGCACATTTCGCGAATCCCTGTCTGTGCCCACCTCGCTCCCCCCGTCCTCGGCAGGGCTGTCGAACTACTGCTGCGGTGCCTGCTGCGGTGCCTGCTGCCGCCCTGCTGCAATTGCTGACCGACGCCCTCGTGTCTCCTCCCCTCCTACCCCTCTTCCTCTTCCCCGGGTGCAGTGCGGCTACCGGTATGGCACAGACCGCCTCTACCTGCGCCTGCCTGTGGAGGTGTGCCACGTCATCGACGAAAGTGAGCTGCCGCCTTTCCTAGCCTCCATCTTCTTTCTTTTTATCTTTTGTCTTTCCTTTGTTGTACACATTTGACACACGATCCGCTGCAACTCTTGACCACATGTCGATCGCTGATGTCTCGGTGGCGCCTCCTTGTGGAGGTGTGCCGCATCAACGACGAAAGTGAGCTGCCGCTTACAGTAATATGCTTCCCATTCTTGCTGAGTTTCTTATTTTTGTTCTGGACACACCGCCACGTGCTCTCTCTGCTGCCGATCGCTGCTCTGCTGGAGATGTGCCCCCTTGATGCTGAGAGACAGCCGGCCACGCGGCCCGCGCTGGCCAGCTGCACACAGCTGGTCCTTGACAGCTGGCAAGTGTGCCTTTGCCGCCGACGTCCCAACGTTGTCACGCCAACGCATGCGCAGCGACACGCTCCCCCTGCTGCCTGCCTGCCTGCCTGCCTGCCTGGCGCTGCTTGCCCACTTCTCTGCCCGTCCTTCTGCTGCCTGCCCCCCTGCTGCGCCCAGCTTCCCCGCCTCATATGCATGCCTTCATCCGCCGGCCGCCCCTGCCGCTGCCTACCCACTCCTCTTCCTCACCCCTTCTTCTACTTCTGCCCGCACCTCTGCCTGCGACTGCAGAGTCGCCGATTGTGCGCTGGCTGCAGCCGGGAGGGATCATGGAGGATGCCGACTCGGAGATTGTGGTGGTGGTGAGCTGGCAGGCAGCGCTGAGCTGGCAATTGATCTACCTAGATGTATCTATATGTGTACATCTATATATATACAAGTCTATCTATCTATATCACAAGACTGACGTTATGAGTTCGTCCTCTAGGAGCCAGCAGCGGTGTCGTGGGACCGGGTGGGGGAGAGCCGGTCCTAGTGAAGGCTGTGGCCTGGAAAAAGGGTAGTTGTGGTGACGCTGAGTCCAGAAAACCCTACACCCTAAACACCTCCACCGCGTAGCCTCAAACCTCGTCCCCGCTTGCCTTGCCAACGCAGATCAATGGGTGGCTTCAACGTGAAATGGTGCTCACTCCTGCTCCCCACATGCCCTCCTTCCACCTGCGTCCCTCTTCCTTCTCCCCCCAATCATCAACCCACGCAGATCAACGGCTACCTGCACATAGACAAGAATCAGCAAAGTAACAAACGCCCTGCTTCATGTATGTATGTAAGCGCCCTTCTTCCACCTGCATCCCTCCTCTGGCCATTGCAGATCAACGGGTACCTTCACATGAACGGGCAGAACCGGCTGCGGCAGCGCACCTACACGGTGCACAACCACGTGCGCTACGGCTACCGCTTCCAAAACATTGTCAAGCACCCGGCAGAGTCCAGGTGGGCTGCACCTCCCTGCTGTGCTGTGCTGTGCCGTGCTGTGCTGTGCTGTGCTGGCAACGTGCCTTGGGGTGTTTGCCTTGCGGTGTTTGCCTTGCGGTGTTTGCAGGTGGTTTGCTTTGTCGGGCTTACAGTCTGTCCAACCGCAAAGAAACTTGCGGCACAGACCCCCAAGCGACAGCTTGGGATGTGCAGAAAATGAGCAAAACCAGGAGGAGGAAAGGGAGAGCTACTGTACAGTTTGGACAACAGCATACCCTGCGCTCCCAAAACACTTAACTGTCAAGCACCGCCGCCCGCCATGCATGCAAGTTGGGGAGATGCCATGCCCGTGTGCTGCTGGCTCGTCGTCCACCGACCCCGTCCCCCCGCCCGCCTGCCTGCCTGCCCCCCGCAGGGACCGCAAGCCGCGTGTGCGGTGGGCTCACTTCCACGATGTCGTGCTGCTGGGGGATGCCGAGCTGGGGGACCTTCCCGCACGCAACGACGTGGGGCTGCAGCCGACGCCGAGCCACCCAAACCTGCCGGCCGCCATCCTGAACAGTGAGCAAGCCCGCCTGTCTTTCGTTTGCTTGTGCACATGTCTTCTTGCTTGTGCTTGTGTGTGTGTGTGTGTGTGTGTGTGTGTGTGTGTGTGTCTGTAAGCTGGCCCCCCACCCCTGCTTGTCTCACTCGGGCAGCGTGCCTGCCCATCAAACAAGCTTTTGTGGAGCTCCCCATGCACGCTTGCTGTTTCACGGGATGCCCGTCTTCCCTTGCCAGTCAACCTGTTACGCAGGCAGCTCTGACCCAACCCATCCTGACCGCATATCCAACCCAAACTTGACCTTGCCCCCGCAGAGCTGCCCTCACTGGCCCCCGAGTCCCACGCCGCCCTGCCCCCCTCCCCAACCCTGCCTGTGCCACCCTGGCCACCTCCCGACCTTCCCCCTGCAGAGCTGCCCTCCCTGGCCCCCGAGTCTCACGGCGCCCTTCGCTCCCAGGAGCAGCGCCGGCTGTGGACCCAGAGCAGCAACGCGGTGGCAGAGGTGGGTGTGCTGTGTATGTGTCAGTGGCTGTGGTGCCCTTGGGCTGGTGCGTATGTGTGTGTGTGTGCTGGGCTGTGGTGTTGGTTTGTGCTGTTGGGCCGCAAAGCGGGGGCAGAGGTGGGAGTGGGTGGTATGGGGAGAGTGACCTGGATTCCGATTGTGCAAGCGAGCGTAATCCTGGGCATTCAGGCGTGCGTTCAGGTGTGGTGTTTGTTGTGTGATGACAGGGCGGCGCTGCGCGAGGCAGAGCAAGGGCAGCACAAAACAGCTGTGCGTTGTGTTCTCGGTTACGAACAACATCGGAACGCCCGGGGGGAAAAACCAACGTTGGCGGCAGGCTGCCCACCCCTCTTCCTGCCACTGCCGCCTGTGGGGTTCCCCCAAAGCCCATCTGCCAACCGTTGCCACCTCAGCCACCCACCAGCCATCTGCCCCGCTTCTCCCTCCCTCCCTCCCCACCCACCCCGCCTGCCCGCCCCATTGCCCGTTTGCCCACTGCAGCTCGAGTCTGCTGGCATGAGCGCAGCCCAGGAGCCTGCCTGGCGGCGCGCCAGCACTGCACAGCCCCCGCTGTCACGCCCAGTGTCTGGACAGCTTGGCTCCACCCCCGCCGCAGCCGCTGCCGCGGCTGCGGCGGCGGCCGCGCCAGCAGCAGCAGCAGCAGCAGTGCCGGCGCCACCGCTGGCAGGCGTGACCCGCCCCTCATACGTGCCGTCGGCTGAGGAGCAGCGCAACGACTACACAGTGCTGCCCATCGATCTGAGCCGGTGAGGCGCTGGCTGCAGAGGGCGTGCAGGGTTTAGCCGGCGGGCGGGAAGGCGTGGTGCGCACTGTGCTCGAATCTGTATCTCTGTGTGTGTGCTGCTTCCGCCGCCAGCGGCGCGGAAACGTTGCCTGCACCATGTTGCCACCCTGTGTGCAATCTTACAAGCAAACTCCAATCTCCGCGCTCTCTACGTTCTGCTTCCGCCCCGCCGGCTGTCTTGCTTCCAAAGTGCTGCCCCATGGCTGCCAACCAACCAATATAACCGTCCGGAAATGTCGGTTGCATGGGGTTTCGGAAGAGGGTTTTGGCTGATTTTCCCGTGTGCTGCCCCCGTCTGTGTGTGCCTGTGTGTGCAGGTATGCGGCCACTGCCGGCAACGAGGGGGATTCAATCCCCCTGGGAGCCGCCCTGGCCGTCGGCCGCCGCTCGCCGCTGCCTACCGATTTCGCGCAGCAGCTGCTGGCGGCTCGGCGGCACCAGGATGACGTGGAGGAGGGCAGGGCGGAGCCCTTCGTCCTGTTTCCGGAGGTCGCAAAGTGAGTGTTTGTTGTTTTCTCGTTCTTCTTCTTCTTCTCCTTCCTAAAAAGGGGCAAAACCCGATTGACTCACCCAACTTTTTGTGCATCCATCAGTTGATCCGGCATCCAAGTGCCGTGTTGCTGCCGGCGCGTGCATGTGGTGCCTGCTACACACACATGACCTCCCCCTGCCCTGCCCCCACTGCGCAGCCACGGCATGGGCGTAGTGTTCCTCACCAAAATACTGCCTCTCATAGTCCTTTCTATGTTTGTGCTGAAACAACTGTCCCTGCTCCCCTCCGCTGCACGCCCTCCCCTCGCCGCACCGCGTGCAGCTGTGCTGCTGGCATAGGAGTCTTATTCATTTGTATCACACGGCAAATTGATCCACCTCCCTCCCCGCCCCCCTGACCTGCAGCTACGCCGCTGCCACCACCGACGCCGACGACTCGCTGCCGCACCCGCAAGCCCTGCACCCCACGCTGCCCGGGCCAGACCGCTTCAGGTGCGTGTGCGCGGGCAAGGCCACCTCTTCCATGCATGCATTCATTTCCGCATTCATTTATTTTACAGCACTGCAGCAACACGACATTTCACAGCGCTGCAGCGACACGAAAGTGTTTGCCGCAGATGCCATCATACCCCCTGGCCCAACCTGGCCTAGGCGTGGACAACTGCAGCCGCACTCCTTTGGGTGTGCCATGCGCGGCCCTGCTTGCTTGCATCTAAGTCGTGTTGCGGTGCAGGGTGGATGTTGCACTCCTGGGCGCATCATATGTGGTGTGTGGCTGCACTGGGAGTGTAACAAACCACCATACACACCTCCTGCTAAAACCACATGCCTGGCTGCTTTTGCACTTCTTTGCCACACACTTCACTCCGACACTCTCACCCCCACCCTGTCCCATGGGACCGTCGCTGGCTCCCCGCGGGCTTGAAGTGTACTTGATTGATTGGTTGGTTGGTTGATTGATTGATTGGTTGGTTGGTTGGTTGATTGATTGATTGATTGCGCAGGTTGGAGGAGAATGAGGACCGCAACGACTACACAGTGCTGCCCATGGACCTGAGCCGGTAAGGCGCTGGCTGCAGGAGGGTTCTGGGCTTGGCGGGCAGGTGGGCAGCGTGTGCTTCGCCTGCGATGCACGTTGCGGCCCCGACGGTGCGGGCCCCTGGCACACACACCCTCGGCCTGTTGTGGCCAGTTAGGCTGAGATTGTCCCACCTATCTACGCATTCAGGCTCACTCTTTTGTCAAGCTTGCTCAGCTGGAGTGCCCCCTCGGCTTCCAGCTGCCGGGCCACCATGCACCACCCCACCCACCGCCTCTCTCACTGCTTCACCCGCCTGCCTGCCCTCCCACACGCCCCTCTCCCGTGCCCGCCGTGCAGCTACATGGCTCAAATCGGGCGCAGCGACACGTTTTCCCACCGCAGCGGCCCCTTGAATTTGGGTGAGGCCTCAGAGCTGCTGGCAACGATTCAGCGGCAGGAGCAGGAGCGGCAGGCGGGCGCGGCGCAGCAGCAGCAGGAGCAGCAGCAGCAGCAGCAGACTGTGCGGCCGCGTGGCGCGCCGAGGAGGTCGGTTGGCAAGGGTGACTCTTCGTTTGATGGGAGCAGCGGATTTGCCACCCCAACCTCGGCCCCAGACGGCTCCCCTAACCTAGGCCAAGGCCAGCGGCTGCCCACGATCCAAGGAAGTCCAGCAGTCACCCCCAGGCTGGGAGGCACGGGCTCAAGCACCGGAGCAGCAGCCGCTGCAGCAGCGCTGGGAGCAGCGGCGGCGGCGGCCTTGCAACAGCAGCAGGAGCAGCAGGCGGGGCTGCAGGCATGGCAGGAGCAGCAGGAGGAAGACGATGAGGAAGAGGAGGAGGAGTTGGAAGAAGAAAGAGAAGAAAGAGAGGGCGACGGCAGGTCGGGTGCCAGCAGCAGCATTGGGAGCGACGAGTCCGCTGACTCATCCCCGCCTGTCGCTGACTCACCGCCAGCCGCTGACTCACCGCCAGCTGGGCAGCGCTCCTCCCAGCCGCCCTCGCCACAGGCGGCACAAGGGGGCGGTGAGGAGCTGGAGGGGCAGCCATTAGGGCCTGAAGAGCTGGCGCAGCTGAAGCAGCGTATCAGCCGTGCCACCAGCAGCTGGGCGATGGGGGAGCAGCCTGCTGAGAGCCAGGAGGAGCAGGAGGGGGCGGGGCCCATACACTTTAGGTGGGTGGGCTCGGGGCGGGGCGGGGGCAGGGGCAGGGTGGTGGGCGGGGCGGTGTGTGGCTGTGGTGTGTTGCTGTGATGTGTGACTGTCATGTGTTGCTTTGGTGTCGTTTCTACAAGTAGTGCGGTGTGACGCTTTCCACCCCGTGCCTGGCTCCCTCATCAAAGTGGCACCTGAAGCCCGCTTGGCTGGCCAGCTGGCACTTGTACCTCGTACCTCGAACCTCTCTTCAGGCTGCTCACGCCCCTGGCCCCCCGGCCCCTCCTGCCTGCTTCCCCGGTGTCCCCTCCCGCCCTGCAGCAAGCAGGAGAGCTGGCAGCGGGAGCGTGCGCTGAAGAATTTGTTTGCAGGCCCCGATAGCCCGCCGGCAGGCAACGGCGCAGAGGGGGAGGGCGGCCCTCCGGCACCCGCCCTGAGCAGGAGCGGCAGCATGATGTTCCGTGACCCCAGCGGTGGGCAGCCCAGCACCAGCAGAAGTGGCAGCATGGCAAAGCGGGAGGACAGCAGCCTGGGGGGCGGAAGCTAAGCAGAAGCTGGCCGAGGTGGCAGCGACCGCCCCTGGCATCGTTAGGCAGTGATTCTGAACCTCCCCAATTTTGGTGCATACAATCTGACACAATGCAAGACACAACATGTGCCTGGCGGAGGGCAGGACCGAGGCAGATGGTGCCAGTGCCAGCGCGTCACAGGGGAGGGCAGCAAAACATCAGGGGGAGGGCATACCAGCCCAAGTGAGCCAGGTGCCAAAAGTATTTACTGCATTAGGCTTCTCAATGATGAGCGCCTAGGGAGCGCAGGCAGCGGCTCCCACGCAGCGCGCGTGGAACGCTGAAGGGAGGGGCGCGCCAACCCGCCGCTCTGTTCGACAGCTCGAGCGCCAGGCAGCACGCAGGAGGGTGCACAGATGCGCCGCAGAGTCCGCCGCTGGTGTGGCAGCTGAGTGGGCACCGCCGCCGCCAGCAGCAGCGGCGGCAGCGGCGGCACCCAAGCCACTGCCCTTCTTTCCTGACCGACGCGTGAGTACTGGGCCTGGTGCATCATTGAAGCATTACTGAAACTATCAAATGGTAAAGAGTCTGCATCGGCTTGCTGCAGGAGCTTCTTGCGCCTGCCCAGCACCCGCTGTGAGCAGCAGCAGTTTGAGGCTCTCATGAACGACTTGGATGCAGACCTGCTGATGCGGCTGGCCCTGGGGCAGTGGTGAGGCGGGCGCCGGGCATGTTGATCCATGTGAGGACGCGGTGTGCTGCTGGTGCCACTTGCTGATGTGCTGGTGTAGTGGTATAGTGGTGATTCGGGTGCAGGCCTTTGCTGATGCGCCTGGCGCCGGGGCAGTGGTGAGGCGGGCGTTCCACCGATGGGGACGCGCTGTGCTGTTTATGTTTTTACCAGTTGCTGCTGTGCCTACGATACTGATGACGGGAGTGCTGGGTTGTTGCTGCTGTGCCTGGCGCTGGGGCAGTGGCGATGCGGTTCACGTCATGCCGCTCAGCGCCTGGCAGTGGCGAAAGGGGGGCAGGGGGCGGGACGGGCTTGGGCTCGCCACCGGACTCTTCACGGAGTGCCGGCGCACATAATGTAAAGCAGAGATGAAAACAGCGTTTCTTTCCACCTTGCCTGCTGGTGCCAACTGTGCCTAATCTTCTGTTCATCAGTTCACAACCTGCCACGTGTGCTGCCCTCTCTGCAGCTGCTTGGTCACCGCATCACCAATTCGGCGTGTCTGCTGTCCCCTGCCCGCAGTTGCCTGGTGTACGATTTTGGGTCGCGGAACAAGAAGCGGGGGGCGCCACGTGCCGTCTGGTAGGCAGGCCTGTATGCCACAAACTTTGATCCAAGACCATCTTCATGCCTGCTGCATGCCTCGCGATTGTGCTCCTGCCTGATGAATTGGAACACCCCCAAGCCTGCTGCATGCCCCTGGGCACCTGCCATGCTGCCCATGCCATGCTTGTTGGACTCAGCATCCACCCACCTCTGCTCTGCCGGCCTCTGCCCTTCCGGCACCACCCCAACCATGTGCCTGCCATGCAACACCATTTTGATACACGGGGGACGGGGCGGGGCACAGCTGTCCCAAAATCTTCAAAATCAAAATCAGGTAAGCACCTGCTTACCTGTACCACCACCATCCAGAGACCCAGCAGCAGCAGCAACTGGTGAAAGTGCAAGTTCTGTTGCAACCCCGGCGCTCCTGTACTGATGCATTACTGGCAGGCAGGCATGCAGCCTGGCCCTTTCCGGTCCTCCGGCGAGGCGAGGCTGGCGACCCAGCGCTGCTGACCTGGCCAGTGTGTCTTAATAAATCAAATGACCATGTTTAACCCCTGCAGGAGGTGTCCCACGAGGGGCCCATGTGCGACCTGCTGTGGAGCGATTTTTTGCGGCCCCCTGTCACTGCAGGTGATGGAGGGATACAACTGGTGCCACGACCAAAACGTGTTGACCATCTTCTCGGCGCCAAACTACTGCTACAGGTGGGGACACACTGCAACTGTCATCACAAACAAGTGATGCCCTGTTTACCACTCAATGGTACAATCGTTGTCTGCAAGCATATGGTGTATACGAGGGTGTACGTGTGGAGGGCACTGGGTGGGATGGAGCGCCGCAATCGGAGCAGGTACACATGAGGGGTGCACTCGGTGGGATGGAACACAGCAGATGGAGGAGCTACGCTTGAAGGGTGCACTGGGCGGGGTGAGGAGGGCACTTGGGCAGGGTTGCGGGCAGTACCTTGTTGCAGCTGTGCCTGCCAAGCTGACTTGATCGGTGCATGCATCGGCCTGCCAGCGCTCGCTTAAGAAAGCACGCGTCTCACCGAGCCCTTGGCTTGACAAACATTGAAACGCTGACCGTTGCTTTCATCACATGGAACACACATGCCTCCTCGTGCACCCAACCTCTGCCTCAATGCCTGTACCTACTGCCTGACTGCCTGCAGGTGCGGCAACTTGGCTGCCATATCACATGCACCCCTCTCCATGCACTCCTCCTCTCCTTCAATCTGCCCGTACTGCCTCAATGCCTGTGCGTACTGCCCTGCTTTCCTGCTCAACGCCTGTGCGTGCTGCCCGTACTGCCCTGCAGGTGCGGCAACATGGCGGCTATCATGGAGGTGGATGAACACATGAACAAGTCGTTCTCCCAGGTGGGACGAGTCATGTGACGCCATGTTGAAGGGTGACGGGCCGGCAGGGAAGCGTGTGCAAGAGCAGCGGCTGTGGGCGGGCCAGCCATAAATGAATCACTGGGCGAAAGCGTGAGGTGCATGTGCACATGAGCCCTTCTTGCAGCTTGGCTGTTCTGGGAGGGCCAGGCACCTGATTTCTTACCAGGCGGTGGAGTTGCCGGGAGGCGTGAATTCAGGAGCATTTGAGCAACCAAGCCTGTCTCGCAGCTCAGCTGGTCGGGCTGGTTGTGTGTCCTAGCTGCTGGAATTGGTCAGGCAGGCAGGCAGGCGTGCTTGTCGAAGGCCCCGTGCACATGTGTGTGTGGCCGTGTGCCGCCCTGCTGACCCATCCCCCTGGGCCCGCCCCGCCCGCCTGCGCACCCTGCCCTTCCCCAACCAGGCCTCTCTGCCGTGCCCTGCACTCACCCACGTACTCCTCCCTGCCCTCCCTGCCCTGCCCTCCGCTTGCCTGCCCGCAGTTTGACCCCGCGCCCCGCACAGGAGAGCCCGAGGTGACGCGGCGCACCCCCGACTACTTCCTCTGAGCGGCCCGCTGCGGACAACACTTGGCAGCTAGAAAGTGCACGGCACAGCACGGCACAGCATGGCACAGCACAGCACAGCACATCACGCTGTGCCCTGCTGGCAGTGAGCCCTGTTCCCAGGGCAGTGGTGGCCACAGGCAGCTGGGCAGGCTGGAAAGGGTGGTCATGGCAAACGCTCGCTTGCTGGGTGCGGGAAGAAGCAGCAGCGTGGGGTCTTTTCTGTGCCAAGCATAGTGTGCCGCCCCCAGTCCCGCCCCCAGCCCTGCCCGGCCCCACCTCGCACGCGCTCTCCCCTCCCGAGGCTCCACCTCCTCTCTGCAATCTTTCCCCCGCCCCCCTCTCCCTGCTCTCTCTGCACTGAATTTGTACCCAAGTCTCTGCCCTGCTTGCGCCCTCCAGGCGCTTGTGTTTCGCAGCTGCACCCGCGCTCACCCCGCGCACCACTTAGCACCCCCTAGCATCGAAGCGCCTCGCCCCGCCCCGCATCGCCCCGCCCCGCATCGCTCCTGAGCCGCTCCCATCCTCGTCGCTCCGCTCTCGCTCACTGCACAGCTCCCCCTGCTCTGCCTGATTTGGACGAGAACTTGCACCCACCCAACCTCAAAGCTGACGCGCACTCCGTATGTAGGCCTTCCGTACCCTTGAACCTCCTTTGGAAAGTGTTGGCCTGTGATTGCGGGAGGGCTTGGAAGGGGTGCGTTTATTGGCAGTGATGGAGGTATCTCAGCTTGCGGTAAGCCAGGCTTCCGACCGTTTCAGCCACGCTGGCAGGGGGGGGTGGGCACCAGCCGCAGCTGTAGGGCGGGCAGCGCGCGCTGACGAGGTGGCGGAGTGCCGCCTTGAGGTGGTCCATCCCGGCCATATACAGGCTTTGCTTGCCCTGCCCTCTCTCCTGGCGCACCATATACTCGCCCTCTGGCAGGTTTATGCGCCGCAGGTCCCAGGCTGCCCCTGCCGCCTGCTTTCGCTGCTCGCCGGCGGTGCCAATGGCAGCGGCGGCAGGAAGAGTCCCCGCGCTGTCGCTGCCTCGCCGAAGAGTTCCTGTCCCTGTATTCTTGCCTACAGTTTCTCAAGTGGTACCTTAACAACCCTTTGCAATCGCACCCTTGCATCTGCGAGCTGACCAGGGAAACTGGTTGAGCCTCGCAGCTGGCGCCCGGCAGAGGGCGGTGGGGCGGCGGGGTGCCGCTGGGTCGCTTTGGAGCGCGGCGGTTGCATCACAGCAGCCTCGCTGAAGCCTCGGAATGCTTTTGGGGCGGCGAAGTTTCGCCCGGAAGCGCTTTGGGCGCTTCGCGCTCCACACATCCCCGCCCGGCCCGCCCGCCCCTCTGTTGGCTGGACCAGCGGTCAGGGAAGTTTTCATGTATACCAGAAACGTGTACACAAGAGGCCAGCATGCCGGCGCTTGCGCGCTTGTGGCATCGACCTGCTGCCGCCGCCGCTTCCGCGGGGGGCCTGAGGACAGGGTGTCTCTGCCTCACCACCCAGAAGCTTTCCCCCGCCTCTTCTGCTGCGTCCCTACCTCTCATAACGGTGGTCGAGCACGAGTGAAATGCTCAGGCCGTTGAAAAACAAAAACTGTGGACCTGAAGCACCCATGCAGGCGACACAACTAAGGCAGTTTCGGCGTCACAAATGGGCATTGGCCCCACCGTCAAAATGTGTGCCCAGCTGGCTGAGGTACCTGAACAACCAAAGAACACGCCTGCAAAAGGAATAAATGTTTGAATGGGCCAGGGGTCAAATTGGAACGTGCATGCTGCCAAACAGGCCCAGCGTGCCACCCCTGCTGGCGAAGAAGCTGTGTGAGTGAGCGAGTGGTCGCGACAACCTAGGACGCCTTATCCCTCGTTATCCCACGCAATCCCACGCAATCTCCCTCCCCAACATTTAATGGCGCCCCGC
The DNA here is from genome assembly GCA_002896455.3 of Chlorella sp. ArM0029B. Taxonomy (NCBI): domain Eukaryota; kingdom Viridiplantae; phylum Chlorophyta; class Trebouxiophyceae; order Chlorellales; family Chlorellaceae; genus Chlorella; species Chlorella sp. ArM0029B. The sequence continues at coordinate 278,336 of JTEE01000287.1, forward strand.
TGCCCCCCGCGCTCACTTGAACCCCTGCCAGAGGATTCGGCCAGCGAGCTGCCAGCCCCCGAGCAGCAGCCAGGCACTGTTGTGCAAAAAAGAAGGCGCCGGCGGTGAGTGGGTCGAGAAGCGGGCGCCGGGCGATGGTGCGTGACGGCGGGCCCAGCTCTGCGCTGCGTGCCAGCGCCGCTGCAGCTTTGTGTCAGCGCATTGGTGGTGGTCTTTGAACACCTCCCAATCACGCCTCACCTGCTGCAGGAAGTTGGCGGAGCTGTCGCCCGACCAGACGGAGAACGCTCGGCTGAAGGAGGAGATCCGCCAGCTCCGTGGTGAGAAGGCGCGGCTGGAGAAGGAGCTGTCAGGCGTGAAGGAGGTGGCCGCCTCCTTCACGGAGCTGGCAAACCGCCGACTGACGGAGCTGTCTGTGGCGGTCGGCAAGATTGCTACGCTGGAGCTGCACGTGGAGGCTCTGCAGCAGGAGTCGCCCAAAGGTGAGGCCGTCCCCCGGTGCAAACCCGCGACGCGCTGTGCTGTCACTGTTTTGTGCTTGTGCAGCCTGCAGTTGGCGGCATGGTCTGCACGAGGGGAGGATGAGAGCGAGTCGGAAGGTGGCAACGGGTCAGGGTGGAGATGGGCTCATCACGAGAGCCGGGTCATCACGAGAGCAGGCGGGCAGGCACAGGGGGTTGAAGCCCAAATGCGTGTCCATGCGTGCGTGCGTAGGCGCTGTCCTCTGCCGGTTTTCGCCTCTTTGCGAGCCTGCTTTGTGTTCAAATCCGGATGCCCGTCTTGCTGCCTGTCTGCTTCCTGCAGCGATGAGTACGGATGGCTCGCCGGCTCGCCCGAACTGACAGGTGCGCAGTGGACACCTCAGCGTGCACGTCAGCTGGTGCTGGTTGGTTCCATGCATGCCGCAGCTTCACCAGGCCCTGCTCTGTGGCTTGTGCGTGCTCCTGCGCATGCCCAGCTCACCCGGCCGCTCCCTCCCCCGTGCCTCCCTGCTGTGCAGGGCGCAGCTTCACCAGGCACCCTGTTCTGTGGCTCGTTCGTGCTCCTGCGCATGCCCAGCTCACCCGGCCGCTCCCTCCCCCCTGCCTCCCTGCTGTGCAGGGCGCCCGCGTCAAGCTGCGGCTGAGCTGGCTGCGAACGTGCCAGCCACACAACGGCCGCATGCGGGGGAAGCCCTGTCAGGCTGGGCTGCTGCTTGCTGGGGAGCCCTTGGGAACCGCTCAAGCACAGCTGGCCGGCTTGCTATGATATTTGTTTGCTTGGCTATCTGTTTGTTTGTCAAATGAAGTCGTCATGTTAGATCCGTATAGTGGTTGTGCCAATCAGTGCCAGTGTCAGGCCAGGGGTGCTGGTACAAGGTGTAGTAGGAGGTTGGCTTGCCGGAGTGTTGCGGAAGGAGTGGCTGGGCACCTGATCATCAATCAGCCCAAACTCCAAGAAGGGCAGGGTGCCCTGACGCCAGGCCGGCAGTGACGGGGGCGGCCGCATGCCGCTGCAGCCAGACCAGAGGCAGATCAGTCGCTTGGCAGCCCGCCCTGCACTCCACTTCTCATGTCTGCTTTCCATCCTTGCCGACCATTGTTTTGGGCGCCCAATCTCTGCTACATATCTTTGGGTGCCTCATTTACAGGGTGCATTGCCGACTGTGCCAACACTGGTCATCAACCTGAAGCTGCTGCTCGGGTGATTGTAGTCGAGTCTCGCTTACAGTCGGACGACACACATGCTTGATGCATGACGCAGGCATTCAACAATCGGCAATGTTTTAAGGACTGACACACTTCATGGGCACTGTTGTGTATGTGTGACGGGAGGGCGTCACTTTGTGCAGGTGCTTTACCGCCACAGGGGCCACAAAACTGCCTGCAGCAGCGCTACGCAGCCCCGCAGCCCAGGCACGCTGTGGTCGCCCAGCGGCGCCCCTCGGCTGCTTTCCTGCTGGCTCAAACTGGGCACCGGCCTCCATCGGCGTGTCCCTTCACCCCCACCCCCACCCAGGGGAACCAGAAGCGGTGCCGCTCAATCAGCGGGCTGGGCCATGACATGACGTGGCATGGCGTGGCGTGCCACCTCATCACGCCTGCCCCGCCAGGAAGAGCTGCAGCAGGGCGGCTGCTTCGCCGGGGGCGCCGTAGGCTGGGGCGCTCTGGGCCTCGGACAGAACCTGCGCAGGAGGGGACACAGGGGCAAGGTAGGGTTAGGAATGCAAGGGGGGGAAGGGCGATGGCATGGGGCTACCCTTTGCTGGGTGAAACCAAGACCGAAACATCAGCCGTGTTTGACACACGCGGTGAGCTGGCGCACCTTGGACAGCCCGCCCCCAAAGGTTGCGGTGACTCGGTACAGGCGCACGGTGAGAGCGTCAGACAGCGCCAGGGCGGCGGCGTCCACTGGCTGGGAGCTGTGGGAGCCTGCGGGGCAGGGCAGGAGGAAGGCGGGAGCAGGCGTTTGAGAGACTTCAAGCAACCAGCAAAGGGCGCGAGAGAAGAGAGAATGCCACCCTGAAGCTGATGCAAGGCACGGTGCCGCAGGGGGCCGGAGTCACTGCAGCGCACGAAAGCGTGCTATTCCTATACACTTCGGTTGTTCTCATATCAACTATACGTATGCCAAAGAAGGCAGATCAATGTGATGTTCAAGAAATTGACAGCGCGAGTTTGGACGCGCCGGGCATGCCCGCCCGTCATGCACGCCTCCAAACCTGACTTGCAAATGCTGCTACATGAGATGCCGAAAGCAGCGCTCCCCTTCACACCTGCCGAGGGTGCGGCGTCGCCATTGCCGCGCCAGGGCCCCAGGGTGCGGTGACGTGGCGCCAGGTTGGCGCTGGCACGCATGACCTGCTGCGTGGCGCCCAGCGCGCTCAGCAGGCACAGCAGCACGTCGCCCAGGCCGGGCTGCGTGGCGGGAAGGGGCGTGTGGGAAGAGTGGGTTGATGAGGAGGCACGGGGAAACGTGGTGTTCAGGTTGAGCCTGTGCACACGGGGTGCGCGCAAGGATGTGCGTTGGCGGTGCGGGGCACGGAGGGGCCCTGCAACCGCCGCACACCATGCACAGCATGCCACACCGCGCCAGGAGAGTGTCGCCCCGTCACGGTGCACCAAATCAGCACAGCACAGCACGGCACAGCACGGCACGGCACAGCACAGCACCCCACCTCCCACTGCTGAGGCAAGCAGCCGCCTCACTCTGCAATCACCTCCCTTGCCTGCCCCCCGCCCCCCCCGCCCCCTCACCTGCGTCAGCTGCAGCACCCCGAACCGGTCTTCCGCCAGGGAGGCGCAGGCAAACCCAGCCAGAGTGTCGGCAGCCAGCACCGCCCGAGGGTAGCTGCAGCGCAGGGCCAGCAGCGCGCTAAGCTGTGCCTTGCTGCTGCCCAGGCCGCCCTGCACGCGGGGAGTGGAAGGGTGGGCGGAGACGTGGGGTGTGAGGAGTGCGTGGGGTGCGACGGTGATGGGGGCAAGCGATGCGTGTTGTGTAGGCAGGCACTTGCAAAGTGACACGCAGGCAGGCCAGCAGGCAGGCGCATGAACGCAGGCATGCACATACAAGCAGGCAGGCGGGCAGGCAGGCGGGCAGGCAGGCAGGCAGGCGGGCAGGCAGGCGGGCAGGCAGGCAGGCAGGCAGGCGGGCAGGCAGGCAGGCAGGCGGGCAGGCAGGCGGGCAGGCAGGCGGGCAGGCAGGCACCGACACGCAGGCAGGCAGCCGGGCGGGCAAACACCAGCAGGCAGGCAGGCAGGCACCTGCAGCATGCATGTACACAAAAGCAGGCGGGCACTAGCAGGCAGAAGGACCCAGGCCAGCACCCGCGCGCGTGCTTCTGCTATCTTTCACAGGCACGTTTGCCCACCTTGGATGACATGGCAGAGGGCAGCACGTTCCATTTGTGGCTGTGCTGGGAGGCGCCCGCCGAGGCAGCGCCCCCGCCTGCCGCCCCCGCCCCAGCCGCCGCCTTCTGCTGGGCCGCGGCGGCTGCCACAGCGCTTGACAGCGCATCCAGCTCTGCCATGCACGCGGCTGCAGGTGGCGGAACACGAGAGAAAACAACACTTTGACGCAGGTGGGTGGTGCAGGAAGAAGAGGGCAGGAGGGGCGGGCTTGCCAGGCGGGCAAAGCACGCAAGACGCACGGCTGGCTGGCGACAGCGGCAGTCGGGTGTTCGAAGAGGCTGCCCGCCAGGCAGCAACTTGAAATTACCCGCCCCCCGCCCCAGTCCACATTTTGACAAGGTGAGGCTCGTTACCTCCCCCTGTGCAGCATGGATGTGCAAGGTTTGCACACTTGCTTTGAATAGGCCTGGCCAATTGCCACCACATAACGTATGGCAGAGGCGCGGGGTGCCCATGCCTGTCTCAGGGCCCTTGTGTGCACACCGCACCTCGACCACCCCGCATTCCCTCTGCACCTGCCTGTCCCCCACACCACACAGCTTCCGCCCTTGTCGTGCCGCGGGCAGCTGCTTTGCCCTTCCCTGCCCTTGCTGTGCCGCATGCAGCTGCCCTGCCCTGCCCTTGTTGTGCCACACCGGCCCTGCCCTGCCCTACCCTGCCCTTTTTGCACAGCAGGCACCTGCCCTGCCCTGCCCACACTTCCTCACCAGCCACGGGCCTCCACCTGTCCCCCGTTTCATCAGCAAACACGTCGGCGCGGCGCAGGGCCGCCTTGCCCACATCGCTGGCCAGCAGGCTGAGGGCAGGCAGGCAGGCAGGGGGGCATGGGGGCAGAGAAGGACATAGGGCAGGGGTCGGGGCGGAGGGGTGATCGGCAGGCAGCATGAGAGGAGTGGGTGCTGCTTAAAGGTTAAAGCAAGCAAAGGGCCTGCCCAGTCTGTCGAGAGGCAAGGCAGCAAGCATGCTGGCCCACCAGGCAAGCAGATTCGAGGCATTGTCAAAAAGTGCAGGCTGCAATTGGCCTCACCTTGTGTCGTGCAGCGCCAGCCCCTGCATCAGGTCTCCTTTCTTCCCCGCCAGGCTGGCGCCCATCGCCGCCAGCACATCACGCTCCGAGTAATCATCCGCCCTCAGGCGCTCAGTAAACACAACCTCCAGCACAGCGGTTGCCATGAGCCAACAAAAGCAGCAGAGGCTGCCAGCCAGGAGGGTCGTGCTGAGGCCGCCCAGCGTGAGGGGCGCTGAGGTGGCGGTGCCGG
>JTEE01000287.1:283587-296052 GCA_002896455.3 Chlorella sp. ArM0029B
GTGAGCTTGGCGGCGGCGGCCGCGGCGCCCGCCACGCGCTGCTTGATTCGGAAGTAGCGGTGGCGCTGCACCGATGGGAAGAGAAGGACGTCCTTGCTCCTGTGGGGGGGCATGGTATGGGCGGGGCAGGAGGAGGAGGGGTGGACACGGGTGGTGAGGCGTGGGGCAGCCTAGAAGGGCGGCGGCAGCTGCGCACTCTTTGCTTGTGTTTGCACCCCCTAGGGAAAGAGGATTGTCTGTGGGGGCATGGGACTGTGGGGTGGACGCAGGTGGTGAGGTGTGGGGCAGCCTGGAGGGGCGGCGGCGCAGGAAGGAGGCTGGTACTCACGGCCCGTGCATGCAGTGCGGGGTGTAATGCCGCATAGGGCCGCAATGAGAGGCGGCCAGAGCTGGTGCCCCTGAGCAGGCACCCAGGCCCTGCTGCCTCACCATCCAACCCAAGCACGGGCAACCAGTAAACCACTGGTTGGAAGGTGGCAGGAGCGAGCGCAGCACGGCGCAGCACAGCGCAGCGCAGCACGGCGCAGCACAGCACGGCGCAGCGTGGCTCACCAGTACACCCAGTGCAGCATGAAGAGGGCGGCCAGCCAGAGGGCGTACTGCAGCGTCCAGCTGGCGCCTGCAGTACCAGCGGGGCAGGTGTGGGACAACTTCAGGCTGTGCACGGGGCTTGATAAGCTTTAGAACGGGCGCTGCCAAGGCAGAAAGAAGAAGCGCGGTGCGATACCTCTGTGTGTTCCCTGCACTCCTGCCACCGCCCGCACCCAACGACGCCCTGCCACCGCCCGCACCCAACTACGCCTGCTTCCCCACATGCAGCCCAGCCTGCCCGCAGTCAACTCCCCCTGCTTCCCCACATGCAGTCCTGCCTGCCCCCGCAGGGCACCCCGCTCCCCCTGATCCTCCACATGCAGCTCAGCCTGCCCCTACACGCACCCCGTTGCCCCTGCTTCCCCACATGCAGCCCAGCCTGCCCGCACTCAACTCCCCCTGCTTGCCCACATGCAGCCCAGCCTGCCTCTACACACACTCTACAGTCCTCCTGCTTGCCCAACTGGTGTCTCACCCAGGGAAGGGACGCCGCGTCCCGAGGGGAAGACTGACAGGCACATGACTGCAGAGAGGGCGTGCAGTGCTAAGAAGGCCGCCACGCGTGCCGCGCCCAGCACGCTGCCCGCCCGAGCCGCCAGCTTGGCAAGCAGCGCCGCCGCCGGGGCTGCGGCAGGCCAGTTCAGGAGGCGGTTTGCTAGCACCGGCGTCGGTTCGCGGGTGGTCAGCGCCACCGCCTGTGCCGCAAAAGCGGGGCCCTGGGCCAGCACCAGGGCGATGACTGCCAGCCAGGCGGATGGGCTGAACAGGTTGGACAGCAGGCGCAGCGGGGAGAGTAGCGTGGCGGGCGCGAGGGTCACGCTCCAACAGGCACAGGCGCCTGCCGTGATTGCCGCCACCCAGGCGGCCGCGCCGATGGCCTTCCAGCGCAGCACCTCATTGGTGAGCAGGCCGTTTGTGATGAGCACCATGGCTGCAGCACAGGTGGTGCCGCACGCTCAGGCAGCCAGCTGCAGGGCAGGGAGCAGGCAGAGGCAGGCGGGTGAGCGGCGGCGGGTGGCGGCCAAGGTACCGGTGCTGCAGCCACAGGTGGGCAGGCGCGCAAACGCGGCTTGTCAAGCTGCGGTCACCACAGGTCGCAATATCGGCTGATGGCATTGCCTGCGCCCACCTGAGCGGTTCAGGTGATGAACGATTGAGAGGCGCCCAGCAGGGCCTCGCTCCCCTCCAGATGTGGCTCGGAAGTCCCCCGATACCCTCAAAGGTAACAGCGAGGGTGCACAGGCTGTCGGTTCGGGGCTCGGGGCTAATAGAGGCCCGCTTCAAAGCAGCTAATAAGCAGCTCTCGATGCCTTGCTTCTGCTTTTACACGATTGCTTTCTACGATGCGCGGACGAGCAGCTTTTATACGAATTCAGCCGCGTTTGACACGCATGCACTGCTGCCTGCCAGCAGCGGCGGCACACGGCGCTTACAACGTGGACAGCCTCCACCCACCGCCCTGCCAGCTCGCTGCGTTTGTGTCTTACGTGCCAGGGACTCCTGGCTGCATGCGGGCAGGCTGCGTATCCACGACCGGACAGAGGCAAGCCAAGGTGGGTGCTGCTGGCCGGCGGCCGCCGCCAATGGGGACAGCAGGCAGGCCGCGGGCGAGACGATGGGAAGGGGGGCGCGCGCCCCGCCGGGGAGGGCAAAGAACGCGGGCTGCTGCAAATGGTGTTGACTGCTGCTGCTGTGGCTGTGCGGGCGTCCGCCCAGCACAGCTCTGTGCTCTAGGCCGGGGGGGCCGGGCGAGGGTGGCGGCGGGTGGCACCCCACCTCACCCCACCTGCCCGTCCCCTGTTCCGGCCAGCTGCTGGCTGCTGCTGCGCTGCTGGTGGCGCGTCGCCCGCCCCGCACGCACGCAAACGTGGTGCAGGGCCGGGGCTTGGGTGGTTTGAGTGGGCCGCCGGCTTACTGGGCCGCCGCCTGCTCAAAGTTCTCCACCAGCTCGGGGACTGCGGGGGGGCAGGGGGGACACTTGTCGATTGCTTCTTTGTACTGACCCAACCACACCACGGGAAGACAAGAAATGAGGGCCAGCCATGACCCTGTCGCTCCCCTCACGACCCAATCCCCACCCACGTCGTCCACGTCCTGGGTGAGGCCAAAGGAATTGGATKCTTAGATGAGGCTGGCCCCCCCCCCCTCAAAATTTGCTCCCCCCAGGGTTCGTTCGTTGGTAGGGAAAGAAGGAGAAAAAGGAGAGAGAAGAGGAGGAAAAGGAGAGAGAAGAGGAGGAAAAGAAGGARAGGGAGGAGGVAAAGAGGGAAGGGAGAGGCGGGGGGAAAGGGGGAAACAAGAACGAAAAGAGGAGAGGAGAAAAAGAGGAAATGAAAAGAGAAAGAAGGGCACAGGAGGAGATGAGAAGGGAACAGAGAAGGAAGAAGGGGGGAAAGAGGRAAAAAGGGAGGGATCCCTCCCTCCGGAGGGAGGAGGAGAAAGGGAGAAGCAGGAGGAAGGGAGAAGAAGGGAAATGAGGGTACCGGAGAGCAACTTGGGCAAATGGCAGGCGGCAGCAGCCAGGGGGCAGGGTGGTGCACGCCAGCGCCGGCGGTCCAACAACAGTGAGGGGGAGGAAGCCGAGGAGAACGCAACCGGCGGTGAGGAAGGAGGAGGCAGAGGAGGAGGCGTCCAGCTCAGGCAGTGGCCGCTGAGCGCGGGAGAGGAAGGGGCGCGCAGGCGCCACGTGCGCGGCGTGCCATCCAGCATCCGCCTGTCCCTGTATCTTTGTTTGATGCTCACTATGTCCCTGTACCCGTGTGTGCAGCTCAATATGCCCATGCACAGTGGTTGCCCATGCTACAGAGGCAGAAGGAGGCCCAGAGGGGTGTTCCGAAGCAGCAACGTATGGGGATCAACAAACGAAAATCTCCCCTCCCCCCCCTCAGTTTGCTGCCAGGATGGCCAGCCTCATCTAAGAATCCAGTTTCTTTGGCCTTATGCCTGCCACAACACAACCCAAGCCCCAACCCAAGCCCCAAGATGCTGCAACAAACTAAGGCCCTCGCCCCGCCCCCACCCACTGCTGTCCCCAAGCTCACCGGCTGCACCGAAACTGCAGAAACCTGGGAGCGTAATCACTACCACCAGACAATGCCCCTGTAGAAGTCGATGCACCCCTCCCACCCCACCCACCGTCGTCCTCCTCGTCCTGGGTCCAGCCTTCCCCAACACAACCCCAGGCCCTGAATGTGCTACCAAGCAACCGCACCCACCCACCGTCGTCGTCCTCGTCCTCTGCCTCGTCAGCCATGGCACCCTCTGGGTTGAATGAGGGCATGCCGCCGCCCATGCCGCCCATCATCTGCTGCAGGCCCGCCATGCCGCCCATGCCCGCCAGCATGGAGGCCATCACGTCCTGGGCGCCTGCGGGACGGAAAGGTGGGACAGATGGCAAGTGGAACTGTGCCTGGCAGGTGAAGGAGGGAGAGCATGGAGGCCACCACATTGGCAGCACATCTGCTCTGCCTGCTGCCCCTGCGCTGCCTGCAATGCGCTGCCTGCCTGCATCACATGCTGCCCTTCCGAGGGTTGCATTTCACCCCGATCTCAGCCCTGCTGCCACTGCACTGCCCGACCGGAGCCCAGCCCGGATCCTGGGCACAAACAGTCAAGGCAGGCAGCGGCGCTCACGCTTGTGCTGGCTGGCGCCGGACACCACGTAGGTGTTGGCAGCAATGGAGGCCTGCACCTTGGGGTTGGTGAACTGCGGGGGGCAGGGGGGCAGGGGGCGGGGCAGGGGCGATGCGTTACGATCCGTGTCCACAGCACAGGCACAGCATGCGCGGGAGCACTTTGGGGGCAGTGGGGCAGGGTGTGTGTGATGTACACTTGGTTAACAGGGCAGGAAAGCACTTGAAGAGTTGGAAGCGCCCAGGGGCTGACAACGCAGGCACACAAGGGAGCAGCAGCCCCTGCCGACCCGGCCCCGCCCGCCTGCTGCCGCTCCCCTGCCCGCCTCCAACCGCCTCACGCTGTGCTACGTCGTCAACGCCCTTCCTCCCCTCCCAGCTGCACCTTCTTTGTAGCAGCACCCACCCAGCACACCACCAAATGCACCCAACTGGGTTATAAAGATGGCACCCACCTGCAGCGCTGAGCCGTCGGTGTTGATCAGCAGCACCTCCTCAATGCCGGGGATGGTGTTCACGCCCAGGCGCTTCAGAGTGCCCTGCCGGATGGGTGGAAGCAACGTGTGGCAGGGAGCAGTGGGGTGTGAGGGTGCGTAGGATCGCTCGTGGCGGCGGCGGCGGCGGCGGGCCAACAGCCGAGCCTAGGTGGAAGGCATGGAAAGAGGAGCACTGCTCTGCGATCCAGCCATGCTTAAAAAAGCAATGGATTCATCTAGAGTGCAGATGAATCCAAATTCATCTAGAGTGCAGATGAATCCAAAAAGCAGAAGCTCCTGCCTGCTCCCCATGCTGCGCTCCCGTGCTGCCGACACTGCCGCCGCCGGCAGCCGGCGCTGCTGCTGCCCGGGCCCCACCTGCAGCCGCTTGTCGTCGGTGGAGGTGGTCTTGTGCACGGCTTTCTTCTTCCTGCAGGGGTTGGTTCAAAAATAGACATAAGGTGATGCCTGCCGCGCCCCTGACAGTGCCGCCAGCGGCGGCCGGCGACGGCGGCCGAGGCAGCTTGCTACGCCCGCTGCAGTGCGGCAGGCTCTGCACCGTTTTCACCGCCGCTGCTCCTGAACCTCCTCTCCTCAAGACAGCGTCAGGAGGCCCTCGACTGCAGCGCCAAAGATGAGTGCCTGCAGTTCGCCCGCCGCCCACCTGCGCACAGTGCCCTTGCCGCCGGTGCGGACCACGCCCGCCATCTTCTGGAGGCGTTCCACGTTCATCTACGAGACAGCGGGGGGCGTCACCATCCCCAATTCAGGCCTTGAAGCGTGCAAATGCGCGCTGAGCGGCTAGGAACCCACCCCAAGCAGCTGCACTCCTTCTGGAGCGTGCCATCAGCCGGGTGCCTGGCTGCTATAGCGTCCAACGGCGATGCTGCGCGATCCGGGCGGTCCATAGAGCCCAGCAGAGCCCCCCAGAGCCTCCCCATGCCATTGTTCATGCCCGCATGGCCTTCCACACCTTGGCTGATCTCCTGCGCCTCTCCTCCACCTGACAAAGGGCCGGAACAGGCGCCCGGCGAGCGGAATGAGCCGCACGCCGCGTCCCCGGGTTTCTTTTCGTGCTGCGTGTGAGACGCAGTTCTTGCAGCTCTCTTGCAGCTCTCGGGCCCGCACAGCAGACCAAGAAATTCAAGACACGCTTGAACAGCGAAGCGCCGTCTCGGCCCACCGCGCGCCCACTCCTCCGCTTACTCTATTTCCGCCCTGCTCTCGCGGCGCTTGCCAGCCTCCTACAGCGCTCCTCACCCGCCCACCCATCACCTGATCACAAGTCGGTCGGCACTATGCTGCAGCAAACGCCCCTGCTGGCGCTTCTGCGCCGCCTGGAGGCTCAGAACATATGGCGCATGAGCCATAATGTGCTGTCGGCACAGCACTACTCGACTGCGGCGTCGGCCGAGGTCACACGTGGTGCGTGGGGTTGGGTTTCGCAGTGGCGCCCGCTAGAAGTGTGCCGCTCCTACCCGGCTCTGTCGTTATGCAGTGCCTAGCTGCACTCTGTCTTGCATGCGCAGGCCCCGTGCCGGGCTCCAGGCTCGCTATGAACGGCCCGAGCCCTGCCAGTCCGTTAACTCCCCAGCCTAGCGCTTGCGTGCGTGCAAGCTTGCCCCCGCCGCCGGACTTTCACCGCTTGCCATCCACCTTGCATTCCTTCCTTTGCACCTGCAGAGGCGGCTGCGCCGGCATCAGCCGAGTGGTACGACAACCCCTCTGTCAGCGCTCAGGACGCGGTGAAGATCCTGGTGCACCAGATCCAGCAGTCCGGCCCCATCAGTGAGCACCCACCAAGCAGCAGCTGCCTCGCAAGCGGCGGTATCCCACGTGCCAGCACCCACGTCGCTGTTTTTTGCACAGCTCTCAACAGACAGTGCAGGGGCAATGCTCATGGTCTGCCAGAGCAACCGCACCTCACCACTGGATCGCAGTACTGGCTTACACCTGAACCTAAACTGGGAACCCTGCAGCACCCACTCGCCACGATTGGCTGCGGCGCTGCGGCTTGCATGGCGCCCGCAAGCCCCGCCTGCCATCCATATATTTTTACAGCAGTGCAGTAACACAAATGTCCCACCTGTCACAGCTCCCCCACTCAGCCCCGTCCCAACCCCTCCCCCGCCTGCTCCCCCCTTGCAGAGCAGCGCCACCTGCAGCTGCTGTACCGCCGCTGCCAGACACCAGATGATTTGGACAAGGCCCTCAAGCTGACGCGCCTGAACTACCTGGCTCGCGGCGAGCTGCAGCAGCACAAGCCCTTCAGCCACAAGACCTCGCAAATCCTGATCCACGTGAGCGGGCGCGTTGTGAAACAGCGTGTGGCCTGTTGATGGCAGCAGCGATGTTTGATGTTGATGTTGTTGCGTGGTGGCAGCAGTGATGATGATGACTCAACAGGTGGTGGGGCGTGCATGCATGGGGCTGCAGGCTGTGGGGTGCTGCAGGGACGGCTCAAAATTTGCATGCCAGCTCAGCATGGCAATCCGCCATGCTAGGCGGAGCATGAAAACAGGGGCGCACGCCATGTTGCAGCAGGGGGCTTGCTGGCAGCGGCGGTGCCGACCACGCTCGGTGCTAACCCTGCCGTTAGAGCACAGCACGCTCACCGCTGCGGCCTCACCCCCACTCCCTGCCCTGCTTCTCCTGCTTCTCCTGCCTCCCCTCTGCAGCAAGCGCTCAACGTGGGTGCCCCCGAGGTGGCCCAGAAGGCTCTGCGACACGCCTCCGAGTTTGGGCTCAGCCACGATTCGTACAAGGAGTTCCACCCGCTCATGATCTACTACTCCAAGCAGGTGGGTGCAGACACATACGAATTTGTAGCTGCACCACTTTGTGGCATTTTGGGGGAAGACGGGAGGGCAGTGGGGGGTCCACCTGCTCATAAAATCCAAACAAAGGCGGGTGGCTCATGATATCCAAACAGAGGCGGGTGAAGACATGTAGATTGAAATCTGGATATTTGGGGTCCAAGAAAAGCTGGGCTTTGAGCTGCTGATACATCCAAGTGGTGTTTCGGTCATGTGCAAATGAAGTGCACCCGTGGTTGATTTGGCCGCCCACCACGTGCGTGCGTTCTTACGCGCTCCTTGTGTGGTATCTCCCACCCCTCCTTTGTGCGGGGCACGCTGCAGCAGATGTCTGAGGTGTTTGGCTTCATGCTGTACCTTTAACCCTGACCCCAAACCTCAAACCCTCTTCCAAATCTGTGCAACTTGCAGGGCGCGCTGCAGCAGATGTTCGAGGTGTTTGAGTTCATGCGCGGCCACGGGCGGCGGCCCGGCCCCGAGACCTGCTACATTCTGGTCAAGGGCTGCGTGGACCACGGGCGGCCAGACCTGGCAGAGGTGCGCCCCCTGTGCAGTGGTACCGGTACGGTTGGTAGCTGTGGTACCGCTAGTGCGGTCAGACCTGGCAGAACTGTGTTCCCTGTGCAGTGGTACTGGCACTGCTGGTAGCTGTGGTACCGCTAGTACTGGCAATGCTGCTGGTCCTTTCAGTGCTGGCAGGGGTGCACATTGTTTTGTGGGTGCTGCCGCGGAAGGGGTTGTGGGAGGTGATGGCAACAACAGGCAGAGGTCGGCTCCGATTCTGGCCATGCTGGTACTATTGAGTGATGCCGGTACTGTAAAGATGCTGGTGTTGGTAATGCTGGAAGTGTGGTAGGGGGATGTGAAGCGAGGGATGGCAGGCGGAGGCAGAATGTGGCCGTCCTGTGTCGCGCTGGGGTGGTGCGCTCACCTCTCCACCCCGCCCTCTCCCCATTGCCCCCCTGTGCAGCTCACCATCGGCGAATTTGAGCAGAATGGTGTGCGGGTGCGGGAGGGCACCAAGCTGTATTTGGACCAGAACCGGCACAGGGCGACACTCCAGGCCCCCACCAGCCCCTCTGCTGCCGCAGCTGCCGCCGCGCACCCCGCAGCCGCCGCAGCGCACCAGCAGGCGATGATGGGCGGCGCAGCCGCAGCCGCAGCTCGCGGCTTCTGAGCCTGAGGGCTTGGCAGGCGCCAGCTGGCACACCTGGTACGTGCCAGCTGGCACCCCCTGCGACAGCTTGGACAGATGCATCGTGCCCTCCAATTTTACGCATCTTGGCTGGGCCTTGGCTGCCCAGCTCAGCAGGCCTCCTTGAGGTCAGCCTCAGACAAAGGTCAGTCCAGGACAGCCGAGGCGCTGCACTAAAGTGGGCAGCGGCGGGTCAGCGGAGGCGCTGGCCTACAGTGGGCAGCCCGCGCCAGCTCAGCGGCACACCCAACGTTGCCTAGCTTACAGCCGGCGCGCGCTGGCACAGCAGCAGCCTACCCTTTCGACCAACTTATGCTTAGTAAAAAGGTGTTGAGGTTCGGCATTGGGTGTTCGAGCACGCTGCCCGCCGCTGCCCGCTTCCTCTCTCTGTCGCCCTCTCCTCTGCTTCCTCCCCGGCCTCGCTCGTCGCTGCTGCTGCACGCGGCACAGGTCCCCTGCTGTGTCCCTGCCACGCCTACTCCTCACCCGCCCCTGCCCACCCACACCACCACCACGTGCCCGCATGTTTCCCCGCAATCCACTTTTCCTGTGCCCTCTTTGCCTGACGCCCACCCCGGCACCCCAGGTTGCACACATCTGCGCACCAAAAGCGCGGAACCCTCGATTCGGGTCTTGACCGTGGCTCACTCCCACCCCTCCTCTCCCGCCCCTCCTTCCCTTGTTTCGAACCCGCTCAAGATGATGATGCATTGAGACCACACCTCGGTGCTTTCGAGCTTCCCCTCTCCGTCTCCGCGCCCCGCTTGCTATCCCCCCTCTCACTGTCAAGCCTGTACGTCTGCTCTCCTCTCTCCCCCCCCTCCCATTCGCTCCGCAGCGGCCGTGCCGCCGCCGCCCTGCCCCCAGCCCGACCCCCCCCTGTATGCCCTCAACTGAACAATGATAGACTGTGCGTCAGCTTCATCTTACTGTGCCCGCTCGCGGCCAGCACCCTCTCGAGGCAGCGTGTTCTTTTCTCCCCACCCCCTTTTCCGTTTTCCCTCTCCATTCCCGCCCCCTTACACCCACTCATGTGATGCTGCTGCATCCCCTTTCTTGCCTCCGCTCATTCACGCGCCAACCGACCCACCTGTTTTATCGACATTCTTTGCCCTGCTGACGTGTAATTGAGCGCTAGCGTGACCTGGACGCCTGTTTGCAAGAGCAGCGGCTGTGGCCGGGCCAGCCATATATGCATCGCCGGGCGTGCGCAAGGGCCGTCTGCAGGAGGCCCTTTCTGCGAGCGGTGACGAGGCTAAAGAAGCGGCCCTGGGGCTGGCGCTCAACACTTCCCTGTTGCAGCTGTGTGAGCTTTCCATCCATTGGGTGCACGCACAATGACGGTGCCCACGTGCTCCACGTGCAGGGCCCCTGGCAGCAGGGACAGGAGATCCCTGCACCCGGCTTCCTCTCTCGTGAGGGAGTGATGGGTGGGAGGGGCAGGGCTGGGACGGGTTTGTAGGGGTGACGCATAGCGGCCGAGTGGCCCATGCAAGCTGCGGCCCCGCTGCGACCGGGAGACTGCAAGATCGCGCACAGTCCCTCCCCTCCCTAACTGCCGCAACCTTGGACACGCTGGGCGGTGTGGTGCCGGCGATCACAGGCAGCGCTTCATGCAAAGGCGGTTGGTTTGTAACAAAGGGATGCCGAGCTGGCAAGGGAGAGCAAGAGAAGAGAAGAGGATGGCAGTGCGCAAAGCAGTGGGCTGTCAGGGTGGCAATGCAGGGCAGGGCTGAGACATGGGGGGCAGGCAGCGTGACGTTTACGAGAAGCGATCAAAAGTGGCCAGCGCGCACTTCGCGTGCTGAACTCTTTGTGGTTGAAACTTGGGTAGGGAGAAAGCAGTTGAAACTTGGGTAGGGAAAGAATGCATGAAGCGGGTCTGCTTTTCCATGGTGATATGCATCACTAATATGTTGATATGTTGGTATCACCTGTCTTGCTGTGGCAAGCAGCCGTTTGTGTGTGGTGTGCCTTGCTTGGTGGCATGGAGACGAGGCAGGCTGATCCTGTCCACCGTTGCTCACTTGCCGCTGCGGTGCGCCAGCTCAGCTGCTGGCATGCTGACGTGGTATTGCTGACGTATTGTTGCTGACGTGGCATGCTGACATGGCATGCGCTGACGTGTAGCTCACTTGCCACGGTGGTATGCCTGCGCCAGCTGCGCCAGCTGCTCAGCATCGGGCATCTCCAGGGGCTGTGGTGAGACCAGGATGCCGTCTGCAGGGGCAGGGGCAGCACGGGAGGGGAATGCTCTCATCCACATCCACATAATTCAAGATCAAAGTGAATCATGAAGACATCAAAATCAGCATACGTTGCGAGGGCGGCCTCGCGCGCGCGCACATGCCGTCTGCAGCGGCAGGGACAGGGGCAGGGCTGGGGCATGCGTGCCGAGGGCGGCATCGCGTGCACAGCTAGGTGAAGCAACGGGCATCTTCGGGGGCTGGGGGGAGGCCAGGATGCCGTTTGCAGGGCAGCAGGGGCAGCAGGGGAGGGGGGTGCTCTCGTCCACATCCACATCCCATGGCGAAGGCGGCATCGAGTGCACTGCGTGGTGCCGCATTGCCTGCTGCTGACTGGGCTCCGGCTCACCCCCACTCCTCAGAAGGCAGCAAGCCCAATGTCTCCACGCCCTGCGGCTGGGCCCCATCCACATTCCCCCACTGCACGTGCAAAGCCCCGGCTTGCCCTCATCGGAACACAGCAAGCCTCAATGTGGCGTCTGCTGCCGGGCACCAGATCCTGGTCGCTCTCGTCTGATGACCAGCCAGTCCCAAAGTGCCTACGCCCAGCTGCTAGGCACCAGCCACATTCCCCCACTGCACGGCCCCGGCTCGCCTCATCTGATAACAAGCCAATACCAACATGTGCTTGCTTTGCTCCGAGGGACCCACAGCCTTCAACTCACCCTCGTCCGCATACAGCCAGTCGCCGGGCGCAATGGAGACGCCTCCCACCACCACAGGAGCATCCCGCAGCCCGGGCTCGCCCTTGCCGGGCTTCTGGGGGTGTAGGCCCAGCGCCTTGAGGCCGATGGGGATGCTGCAGAGGGAGGGGCGGAAAGGCGAGAGGGCAGGGGGGGAGGTGATCACTCATGAGGGCAGGGCGGCGTATCTTCGCCAGCATCTACAAGAGTTGCAAGCCAACAACTGAAACTCTACATGAGTTGCAAGCCAACAGCTGAGAATCTACGAGAGTTGCAAGCCAACAGATGAAACTGGGTGTCTCATAAAGCCGGTGTGGAGGCTGCAAAGGTTTGGAGATTTCAGTTGGACCCCTGCTCTCCCGATACTTGCGCTGCATAGGGTAGGTGTGGGTTAGCCTGGCGCAGCCTTAGGCAGGAGCGGGCCAGCCTGGCGCAGCAGCTGCCCCCTCGCAAGCTGGCATGCACCGCGAGTGGGCCCCGCCACTTCTGCCTTCTGCCTTGCCGCATGAAGCCAACTTCCACAGCCCCATTGGGCGCTGGCACAGCCGACAGAGCGCAGCCAAACCCTAAACCCTAAAAACCTAAACCCTAAACCCGAATCCACAACCCCATTGGGCGCTGGCACAGGGCCCTCACTCACTCGCGCACGGTGGCTGCGTCCCGGATGCAGCCGTTGACCACGATGCCCGCCCAGCCTGCACAGTCCAGAGAGGAGGAGGGTGCCAGCAGCAGTTGGGGTTGCAGGACCGGCAGCGGAGGTTGCAAGGGCGGCAGCGGGGTGAAGGGGCAGCAGTCGGGGGGTGCTGGGGCAGCAGCCGGGGGGTGC
>JTEE01000287.1:296853-313996 GCA_002896455.3 Chlorella sp. ArM0029B
GCGGGTGGGCAGGAGCGCAAGGAAGGAAGGCAGAGGTGTGCAGGTGTGGGGTAGGCGTGAGAGGCAGAGGTGGGCAGGAGTGGGGTAGGCGTGAGAAGCTGGGAACAGCACCAAGAGGCAGTGGACTGCTGTGCCTGCTGTGCTCCATCCCTCGAGAGAGTGGGAGCAAGCAATGAAAGTACACGACATTTTCGGGTCATGCTTGCGGCTCTTATTCAGTCCCGGTTGCGTGCCGCACCGGGACCCGTCATCCCTGTTGAGACGTCTTACACGGTGTAACACACACCCACACCCACACCCTCACTCTGGAGGCTGCCAGCTGGCAGCCGCACTTGTGCTGCTAGCTGTTTGGCTGCCTGGACGCTGAGACCCTGCCGTGGTAGGCGCACAGCTCAGCATGCACAGCACCCCGCTCAGCATGCACAGCACACGGATCAACATGCACAGCGCATGGGTCAGCATGCACAGCGCATGGGTCAGCATGCACAGCACATGGCGCAGCGTGCACAGCATGCGCCTCACATGCAGGTTGCTCTCGTGGCACTTGATTGTGGACACCTGGCCGGCGAAAGCCGAGGCGCCTCCATAGTTCCTGCGGCGTGCGGCGAGTAGGCAGCAAGCATGGCAGGTTTGAGTTCAAGTTGGCACAAGACCAAGTTGAAGAGTACGTTCAAAGTGCACAAGAGCAGCTCCAGGTGCACAATAGCAGGTGGGGCAGATGAGAAGCGGAGGAGGTACGTGGAAACGGCGTTTGCAGCGCCCCCTCCGCCTGCTGGCTGCCATCCTTGCATCCTTGCCGCCCCTGCTCCGGAGGTGCAACCCCGCCCCGCCGACGGCAACCACTCACTTCAGCCCTGGTTCAAGCACTTGCAGCGGCGATGCCTGCTGCTCTGCGCTGCCAAACGGCCCGCTGTGGAGGTCTATCAGGTATGACACTCGTGGGGCTTGGGCGCTGCTGCTCGGGGGCACACTGCTGCTCAGCGCCGCTTGCTGATGGAAGGCCGCCTGCAGCACGCCGCCAGCTGGTGACGCGGCCGCGGCTGCCAGGCGCTTCGAGAGGAGCCAGCCGGAGCCACCCAGCACGCCCATGAACGATGGGCTTGCGAGCGCGGAGCGCAGTGAGGGGAGCAGGCCGGCCGCCATAGGGCCAGAGCGCGGCGACTGATCAAAGAGCGGGGACGATCGAGACAAAGGTTGTTATGCTAGATAACGCGAGAGGAGCAGGCGAGACTACAGAGCGCGCAAGGGTTCGCTTGAAAGTTGTCCGGTGCAGCCAGCTGGCCAGCTGCCAATGGCGTCGCTGCCAGCAGTCACACCGCAAGCTGAGATACCTCCATCACTGTCAATATACGGCCCCCCTTCCAAACCCTCCCGCAATCACAGGCCAGCACCTTCCAAAGGAGATTCAAGGGAAGGGTGGCCTACATACGGAGTGCGCGTCAGCTTTGCGGTTGGGTGGTGCAAGTTCTCGTCCAAATCAGGCAGAGCAGGGGGAGCTGTGCAGTGAGCGAGAGCGGAGCGACGAGGATGGGAGCGGCTCAGAGCGATGCGGGGCGGGGCGAGGCGTTTCGGTGCTAGGTGGGTGGTAGGGGGTGCGAGGGTGAGCGCGGGTGCAGCTGCGAAACACAAGCGCCTGGAGGGGGCGCAAGCAGGGGCAGAGACTTGGGTACAAATTCAGTGCAGAGAGAGCAGGGAGAGGGGGGCGGGGGAAAGATTGCAGAGAGGAGGTGGAGCCTCGGGAGGGCGAGCGTGCGAGGTGGGGCCCGGCGGGGCGGGGCTGGTGGCGGGGCTGGGGGCGGCACACTGTGCTTGGCACAGAAAAGACCCCGCACTGGCTGCCTGCAACCCACGCTGCTGCTTCTTGCCGCACCCAGCAAGCCAGCGCCTGACCATGACCAACCTTTCCAGCCTGCCCAGCTGCCTGTGGCCGCCGCTGCCATGGGAACAGGGCTCACTGCCAGCAGGGCACAGCGTGCTGTGCCGTGCTGTGCCATGCCATGCTGTGCCATGCTGTGCCGTGCACTTTCTAGCTGCCAGGTGTTGTCAGCAGCGGGCCCCTAGAGGAAGTAGTCGGGGGTGCGCCGCGTCACCTCGGGCTCTCCTCTGCGGGGCGCGGGGTCAAACTGCGGGCAGGCGGAAGGGCAGGGCAGGGCAGGACAGGGAGGGCAGGGAGGCCTGGGTGAGTGCAGGAGCAGGGCAGGGAGGTCTTATTGGGGGCGGGCAGGGTGGGCAGGCGGGTGGGGTGGGCCCCAGAGGGATGATGGGTCAGCAGGGCGGCACACGGCCACACACACACGTGCATCGGGGCCTCGACAAGCACGCCTGCCTGCCTGCCTGTCCAATTCCAGCAGCGATGACACACAACCAGCTGAGCTGCGAGACAGGCTTGGTTGCTCCCGTG
Source organism: Chlorella sp. ArM0029B (assembly GCA_002896455.3). Lineage (NCBI taxonomy): Eukaryota > Viridiplantae > Chlorophyta > Trebouxiophyceae > Chlorellales > Chlorellaceae > Chlorella > Chlorella sp. ArM0029B. Next base: position 299,255 of record JTEE01000287.1, read on the forward strand.
CTCCTCCATTCACGCCTCCCGGCAACCTACCCCACCCCTATAGGAAGAACTAGGTGCCTGGCCCTCCCACAACAGCCAAGCTGCGAGAAGGGCTTGTTCATCCACTTCACGCTCTCCTGCCGCTCCATCACCCTACAACAACATGGTGTTCCATGACTCGTCCCACCTGGGAGAACGACTTGTTCATGTGTTCATCCACCTCCATGATGGCCGCCATGTTGCCGCACCTGCAGGAAAGCAGGGCAGTACGCACAGGCGTTGAGGCAGTACATACGGATTGAAGGAGAGGAGGAGTGCATGGAGAGGGGCGCATGTGATTGCAGCCATGGTGCCGCACATGCAGGGAGGCAGGCAGTAGAGTACAGGCATTGAGGCAGAGGTTGGGTGCACGAGGAGGCGCAACAAGCTACTGCACGCAACCCTGCCCAAGTGCCCCCTTCAAGTGTAGCTCCTCCATCTGCTGTGTTCCATCCCACCGAGTGCACCCTTCATGTGTACCTGCTCCAATTGCGGCGCTCCACCCCACCCAGTGCCCTCCTCACGTGCACCCTCAAATACACCATATGCTTGCAGACATTGGTTGTGATATTGAGTGGTAGACAAGGCAACACTTGTTGGTGATGGTGATTACAGTGTGTCCCCACCTGTAGCAGTAGTTTGGCGCCGAGAATATGGTCACCACGTTTTGGTCGTGGCACCAGTTGTAGCCCTCCATCACCTGCAGTGCCAGGGAGCAGACTCCATTCATCAACAGGGTTCTGGTTTCTCGGGAAGTCAAATGACTTGCAACAAAATTGTGCTACGAAGAGTTGACGCCGGTGCAAGGTTCCATTAGTTGAGCTGCCGCTGGCACGGGCAGCGGAGGCGGCACGGCAGGCGACAGCGGTGGCGGCATTAGGCAGCGGCAGCGGTGGCGGCATCAGGCAGGCGCAACGGGTGCGGTGGGCGGGGACGCACCAGCTGGTGTGCACGCGACACGAGCGTGAGCCCGTTGGTGTGGTTGAACTGCTCGCTGATGTCCTGGCCAAAGGTGTAGCCTGCAGAACCGGGGGATCACGTGACACACATGTCCCGTTCAGAAACAACAAAATGACAGTATGGTTGTGGTTGTGCAACTGCTCCAAGAGCAGTTGCGCAGCATGTACACATGTAGGCGCACGCCAGGTGGGGGGCGCCTGCCTAGCAGCTTCTGCTGCTGCTGCCTCCCACCCAAACCGCTCGCCCACAGCTTGCACGGACGCCAATTGGGGGCCGACAGCTGGGGGCCGCTTGCCCGGCTGCTGCACCTCCCACCCAAACCGCTTGCTGATGCCCTCGCCTACAGCCGGCACGCACCCCAGCTGAAGGCCGCCTGCCCGGCTGCGGCTGCTGCTGCCGCCTACAGCCTGCACACACGCACACCGGCTGAGGCCCGCCTGCCCGGCAGCTGCCCTGCTGCTGCTGCTGCTGCTTGCCGCCGCCGCATCCCGGCAAAGCACACCTGCGCCGCGCGGCGAGATGCCCCAGCCGCAGCGGTCGTCGGGGTCGCTCCACAGCAGGTCGCACATGGGCCCCTCGTGGGGCACCTCCTGCAGAGGGTGACGACAACGAGAGAGATTCACGTTGTCTCTGACTGGATGACTTTTGGACGGTTTCATTTCGCGGGGGGCGGTTGATCAGAACATGGGCCCCTTGTGGGGCACCTCCTGCAGAGGGTGATGACCGTTCACTTGATTTTTGATTGCTTTGAGGGACACACTGGCCAGGTCAGCAGCGCTGGGTCGCCAGCCTCGCCTCGCCAGAGGACCGGAAAGAGCCCAACTGCCTGCCTGCCACTCATCCATCCATAAAGGCGCTCCGGGTTGCAACATAATTTGCAATTTCACCAGGTGCTGCTGCTGCCGGGTGTACAGATGGTGGCACAGGTAAGCAGGTGCGCTGAGCTCACCTGCACCCGGTCCAGCGCCCGGATGTGGTCTAGCGTGTCTAGCGTCGGCGACAGGCCGCCGTGCAAGCAGAAGATCTGCGGGGAGGGAGTGGGTGGGAGCGGTGTGGTAAAAACCAGGGCCACTGTTGCCTCGCACACACCGTCATGAGGATGATCTTGGTAGCACATACGCTGCCGGCCTGAGCGCTCCCGCCTTCCACCCTTTTTACATACAAACACGTGGCATGCACCGCCCACGAGATTCCGCACCAAACCCACGAGATTCCGCACCGAACCCACGCCCACGTTGCTTGTCCACGCTGGTTTTCCGCCAGTGCGGTCAGCGGCAGGTAGTCACAAGCAGAGAGCAGCAATGTGCGCTCCCGCACAACCACTTAGCAATACACGACAAGTAGTAGACTGAGAGCGCACCTGGTTCTCCACCAGTGCGGTCAGCGGCAGGTAGTCAAACAGGTCAGTAAAGAACTTCCACACATTTGCGTTGCCGTACTTGCGGAGGCACTCGTCGTAGAAGCCGTACCTGCAAGCGGGGAGCCATGTCACGTGCATGCAACACAGAGGAGACAGTCAGGGGGGAAAGGAAAAGGGGGGAGGGTGAGAGGCACTCGTCGTCGAAGCCGTACCTGCAAGAGAAAAAAAGCATCACGCAGATGACGGCTCTGCGGCACACTTTGTGTTGAAGTGACGCTGTAAATGCATGAATGAATGAATGAATGAATGAATGAATGAATGGATGGATGGAAGGATTGAAAGGCGAGCGGCCACGGCCAGCTGTCAGTTCTCTGTTCTTGCCCCTGTCTGCATCGCAAGCTTCTATGCGATTAGACAGATTGTAAGCCCGATAAAGCAAAGCTCCCGCTGGGAGCACGGAGGCGTGTTGAGCGCAATACAGAGGAGGCGGTCAAGCGTGGGGAGAGGTGCAGATGCGGTGCTGCACTGCATGCACAGAGGCCAGAGGCGGAGTGATGCATGCAGATGCGAGGATGGGCGGCAAGGAGGGGAAGTATGGAAGGGGTTGCGCATAAGATGGCCGTGCAAGGCGTGGTGCATAGCAGGAGTGCGATGTCAATGCACAGGCGTGGGCGCACAGCAGAAGTCGGGTGGGCACGCAAGGCAACGAGCACGGCGAATGCGGCACGGTGCGAACAGCTCAGCAGCGCCCGTCGCTCTTCTGCACCCCGCAATGCCGCCCCTCCTGCCGCCCCCACCAAAGGTAGGACGCCGAGCGGCGCCGCCTGTATTGCACTCACACTTGCGTGATCTGCCGGCTCTCGTGGTTGCCGCGCAGAATGGTTATTCGCTGCGGGTACCGCACTTTGAGGGCCACCAGCAGCGTCACTGTCTCCACTGCAAGGGAGGGAGGGCGGAGGGGCGGGAAGCAGGGCGAGTGAGAGGCAGTGAGGGCTGGACGGGTGGGCAGCAGGGTGAGGAGCGGTGAAGGCAGGACGGGTGGGGCAGCAGGGTGAGGAGCAGCAAGGAATGGGAGCCCAGCGGGCACGCAGCAGCGTCACTGCCTCCACTGCACATGATGTGCGAGGCAGGGGCAGAAGCAGCGCTTGGGTGCCAAGTTGAGGAAGGATGCACCAGGGGGAGGTGAGGATCTTTCGGGATGACAAGAGCACGGCCAGGTAGCTGCTCCCCCAAAATGGCAGCTGCCCGACCCCTACCCAGCCTGTGCCAAATGTTGCAAGCAGAGGCGGAGGCAGCGTGGCGGCCACGCTGACTGCCTGCAGCCCTCAGCAACTACGAAGCAATCCATCCTCCATGACCCACCAGCTTTGCAATATAAAAGCTTATGCCCACGCTGTGCAAGCAAGGCAAGGCAGCTGAGTCAGTTGCAAGCCCGGGGTGCCCGCCAAATGCCAGCGCAGGCGCCGCACCACCCCCTTCCTGATTGGTGCCCCCTTCCCTTACATGTGTGCCTCCACTGCGCCCGCTGGCTTGACCACAGCGTGGCTTCACACCCGCCATGTCAGCACCCGCCTGCCAGGTCAGCACCCGCCCACCCACCCACCCGAGTGGTAGCCGCGACCCAGTTAGGTGGGGGTGGGGGGCCCATTGTTTCCCCTGCCATCTCCTTTCCACCTACCACATGCCCATCCCGTTACCATCTATGCCCCCCGCTCCCCTCCCTCCTGCCAGGTCAGCACCCGCCTGCCAGGTCAGCACCCACCCACCCACCCGAGTGGTAGCCGCGGTCCACATAGTCCCCCATGAATAGGTAGTTAGTGTCTGGGCAGTTGCCGCCGATGCGGAACAGCTCAAGCAGGTCCTGGAACTGGCCGTGGATGTCGCCGCACACCTGCACTTGGGATTGATTGATGCGGGAAAAAGGTTGGAAGGCAGACGGAAGCTGTGGCGGCACGGCAAGCGAGGGGAGTGGGACATGCATGGGCGGCGGCGGGGCTGTTGCGAGAGGCACGTGCAGCATGCGTCAGCGATGCTCCGGCACACTGCGAGTGTGTAGCGGTCAACCGCTGGGCTCAGTGCGCAGCAACACCCGTACTGCAGCTCGGTACGGCTAGCCAGGCAGGCTGAGGCGCTGTGCCACAACCATGCAAATGGCAGGCGACAAGTCCCCACCCCTCATGCAATCGCCGTTTGCATCGCTCTGTGGCGGCAACATTGCGGCGCTGCAGTAACGCAGCAGTAGCTCGGCTGAGGCTCGCTCCCGCTGCCCTGCCGCCGCAGCCCCAGCGCTTGATTGCCCTGCCGCCCAGCTGCCCCGCCGCGCACCGTGACGGGGGCCGCCACGGATTGCACGTTGCTCTCGTTGACAAACACGTTTTGCGCCTTGGCGCACAGCTCCTTCACCTCCGCCTCGCTGAGCGGCTTGCATTGCAGCAGCTGCTCGATGGCGCGGTCCAGGTCCTTGTACTGTTCAAGATCAATAGCCGCCATGCTGCTGCGCCCGGCGACTGCGCCCGGCAGTCGCCGATGAGGGAAGTGAGTCGAACACTGAGCGCCGCGGCTGACCCTGTCGGAGCTCTTGGCGGCTGGGAGCGGGGGGCTGATGGACGGTCCAAGAGACGAGCGGGTCTCAGGTCGATGAGCGGCCGAGGGAAGCGAAGGGGAGGCGAAAAGCGGGCTGGAAAGTTCACGTTAATTCGGCCTGAATCGAGCGCTTCCCGACGCTGTCGCCCTCTCCGCTGTCCCCCTACACATCAACAGCTCGCATAGCAAGCCGAAAGGGTGTGTGAGCGAGGGGCAGCCGGCCAAAACCTCGATCGCCTGATAGGCCCTCCGCCTGCCTGCCAGCCGCTGACTGTGTGTGTGCCCGTGTCACAGGTCACAATGGCGGAGCCGTCCAGGTGAGCCTGCAGCCGGGCATTGGGCTTGCAGTCTGTGCAGGCTCGCTCAGGGGCTGGGCGTGCTGTGCTGGCATTTCATATGCGTGTGCACACTGCACGGAGCACGGCAGAGCACCCGCCTCGACCATCGGCAGCGCTGGCGCCTCTGGGCAAGGCGATCCGCGCTTCCCGCAGCCCCCGCGCTCAGCTGCTGTGCCCAGCTGGTGTACAGCAAGCTCGTATGGCGCAAGTGGCGCGGTGGTGCCGCTGTGCAGGCTCTCTGGGCAGCTACACCGCCCCGCCGCCGCTGCTGCCGCCGCTCACCGCCGCCGCCGCCCCGCCTGCCTCGCGCTGCGCACTACCAGCAGGAAGGCCGGCGTTGCGGAGGGGGATGAGTCCATGGAGTTTGAGACGAGCAAGGGCGTGAAGGTGGTCAGCAGCTTTGATGCGATGGGCCTGCGGGAGGACCTGGTGCGCGGCATCTACCAGTTTGGCTTTGAGAAGCCGTCGGCCATCCAGCAGCGCGCCATCCTGCCCATCACCCAGGGGCGTGACGTCATCGCGCAGGCGCAGTCGGGAACGGGAAAGACCAGCCTGATCGCCGTCACGCTCTGCCAGATGCTGGACACCACGCTGCGCGAGTGAGCAGGGCTGCCTGCTGCCTGGCCTGCATGCCTGGGGTGTTGCCTGCTCCGGCCAACTCCTGGGATGTAGGCCCCTGCGGTGCTGCTGGCGTGCCTTGTGCTGTTGCTGCTGCTGCCGCTGGGTGCTGCCGCGGGTGGCTGCTGCTGCTCTGCCGCCGTGGCTGCTCAGCTCCCCTCGATGTCAGCAGCAGGAAAGGGCCAGGCCCCACGCAGCGGCGCTTGAGCGGTACTGAAGCCTGTCAGCAGCAGCATTGCAGGGACCAAAACAGGACAGTGCGCGATGTGTGCATTGCTTGGCTTGGGTGTTCCAAGTTTGGTTGCTGCCTGGGGTGCTGCAGAGCTGGCAACGGCTGTCAGCGTCAGCGACGTTTGCAAAGCAGACTGGAAGCTGGAGGCTGGAAGCAGCAGCAGCAAGCTGCCACCAGAGCAGCCGAGCTTGCCAGCAAATGCACAAAAACATGTTATTTGTTGTTGCTAGAGCATGGATAAAGCTTTTTTTTATTAGTACACTTGAGCTCTGCACTCCATAGCACGCTCGGGAGCTCGCCCGCCGAGGCCACCCACGTTGGAATTGGTACACAATTCCCACTATGCCAGAACGGAGCCCTGCAGCAGCGTCGTGTTGCTCACACCTTGCCGCTGCCGCCTGCCCGCCCGCCACTCCTGCCTGCAGTGTCCAGGCCCTCATCCTGTCTCCCACTCGTGAGCTGGCCACGCAGACGCAAAACAACATCATGGCAATTGGGGACCACATGCAAGTGCAGGTGAGGCGCTCAGCAGGGCGTGAGAGCGCCGTGGGCATTTGGGGCCTGGTTTGAGACGGTAGAGGCAGCAGCAGGGCGGCAACAGGCCCCACAACTGTTCAAATCAGTTCAAATTCAGGCTGGCATGCGTGCGCATGGCTTGGTTCCGGCTTCCCTTCTTATCTGCACCCCTGTATCACCGCTGGCTCACAGCTGCGGTGGCGGCAAGCGGCTTTTGCCAACAGCATCGCCTCGTGTGTGCAGCAAGCAGACCCTGCTTGGCGTTCCACCTCTTTGCCCCGTTCCTTTCAAACCGCCGCAGAGCATTGCTGCATCGGCTGCAAATGGCTCCTGACCAACAAGCATACCCTGGTCTGTGCATACATGTGTACATCTTACATTGTTCTTCCTTTGTTTTGACCGCTGCAGACGCACTGCTGCATCGGCGGCAAGTCCATTGGCGACGACATCCGGCAGCTGGAGCAGGGGGTGCACATTGTGAGCGGCACCCCTGGCCGCGTGTTTGACATGATCAAGCGGCGCTGCCTGCGCACCAGGTGGGTGCTGGTTTGCCACATGATTTTCACAGCTGGTTCCCCAGTCAGTCAGTTTTACAGCTGGCTCCCACTCAGTTTCACAGTACACAGAAAGAGTGCCGCAGGTGCTTGTTGTTCTCTTGTTCGGCAGTCTCTTTTGCGCTGTGGTACAGCCTTGCATCAGGTGGGCAGGTGCTCACCGATGCTTAAGCTTCGGAAGCAAGTATTGTGCTGTGGTCGAGCAGCCGGGCATCAAGTGGGCTGGCGGGCGAGCGTGGCAAGGCGGGCTCTGCTGTGAGGCACCCACCGGCTTCCCACCAGCTTCCCACCGGCTTCCCACCAGCTTCCCACAGTCCCCTGCCCATGCATGTATGCAGAAGCATCAAGGCGCTGGGTGCTGGATGAGGCCGACTCGAACATGATGTCTGGGCTCATGCGCTTTGTGAGCCTGACGAGTCAATCAGATCACTGTGTGAAGCACCCACCAACTGCCCTCCCCCCCTGCCATCACACATGTGTGCAGGAGCATCAAGACGCTGGTGCTGGATGAGGCCGACGAGATGCTGAACAAGGGGTTCAAGGAGCAGATCTATGACATCTACCGCTACCTCCCCCCGGAGACGCAGGTGGGCGGCGCCTGCTGCATGTAGCTACCATGGCAAAGCGGCCACGGCAACGTGGCTGCGCATTGTGGCCTGTGGTGGGCTGCTGCCGTGCTGCCGCCTCCCTCGCCCGCTTCTGGTGCAGGCGTAGGGATTTGCCCGGAGGGGTGCCTGTTATCTCGCTTTTGGACCTGCAAGTGCCAGCACCTCACATCCCCACCGCTGCCTCCACCCTCACCCCTCCACCCACCCACCTGCACCCAACCCCTCACCACACAGGTGGTGCTTGTGTCTGCTACGCTGCCGCACGAGGTGCTGGAGATGACGCATAAGTTCATGACCGACCCGGTGAGGGCCATGCGCAGTACCATGTACAGTACCATGTGCCGTACCATGCACAGATTTGGGGCAGGGGCCAACGTCAGGAGCTTGTGTGGGCGGCTGTCAGCCTGTGGAGCCGCTGCTGTGCAGCCGCGCATGTGCAGCACGCCGTTCCAACGCCCGCAACAGCGGCCGCAGGGCCCTGCCTGGTGTGCTCACTTTCCTCCTCCCTTTTGCCTCCCGCCCCGCCCCTCCCGCTCCCCTGTGCCAGGTGCGCATCCTGGTGAAGCGCGATGAGCTGACGCTCGAGGTGAGCAGGCCTGCCTTCTTCCTTTGTTCTATAAAGTTTTTCAAGTGTGCTGGCTTGGAGGCCGAAGGTTGTGTGGGGGGGCAGGTGGCCTTGGGCGGCATGCCATGGCATCAGCGGGCGCTTGGCAGGGGCGAGCTGGAGCATGGTACCGTCGCCAGTACCGCCTGATGCCCTGCTGTGCACGCTGCCCTGGCTTCTTTGCTAGCCAGCCCTATGCCTTGTGTCAGCACATCTCATGCCCCTTTGCATACAACCCAGTTTTGGTTCTCCTGCCGCCCAGTAACCTTACCAAGTGAGATCTCCCCCACTTGCAGCCCAACCTTCCCTGCCCTGGTCCGCTGACCTCGCTTCTGTCCTGTCCTGCCCTGCTCGTGCCGGCTCCCCCCTGTGTGTGTGTGCGCAGGGCATCAAGCAGTTCTTTGTGGCTGTGGAGCGCGAGGAGTGGAAGTTCGACACGCTGTGCGACCTTTACGACACCCTCACCATCACGCAGGTGGGTGCACATGTATGTTTTGGCAGGGTGTTGGCAGGAAAGCAGGCTGAATGGGTGTCCGCCTGCACGACACCCTCACCATCACGCACGCGGGCCGGGGGACACAGATCACCAGGAGCTGCAGCAGCGGACGGCATGGGGGCGTGTGTGTGCCTGTGTGTGCGTGGCTGCAGCAGAGAACAAACCGGGCAGGGCATCTGAATACCCCGGGGTTTCTCAAATGCTTCCCACGCCTCCTCCCTGCATCTGCGGCACACTTTTGTGTTGCTGCGGCGCTGTAAATGACTGCATGAATTAATGCCCTCCCTGCGCTCTCCCTCCCTCGCTGCCCAGGCCGTCATCTTCTGCAACACCAAGCGGAAGGTTGACTGGCTGACTGAGAAGATGCGGCAGAACAACTTCACCGTGTCCGCCATGCACGGAGACATGCCGCAGGCGCGTCTCATTCTTTCAATCCTTCGTCCATGCATCCGTGGATGCATTTTACAGCGCTGCAGCAACACTGAAGTGGGCCGCAGATGCGTCGTCTCAACTGTGTGTCTCCACACCTGGGTTCTAGAGGGTGGCTGTGGGTTCTGCACTGTTTCATGTGTCGAGGGGGGAGAGGGGAATGGGGTTGGCGGGGGCTGGGGGCTGGGGGCTGTCGCAGCCCGTCGGCAGAGGCCTGCTGCAGGAGGAGTGGCAGCGATCATGGAGGAGGTTTCCGCCCGGGCCAGTCACATGGGGATACATGGGGATGGCAAACATGCCATGTCAACGTATCCCGTGGTTTGTTTCCCCGCCCGCAGAAGGAGCGCGAGGCAATCATGGAGGAGTTCCGCAAGGGCGCCACCCGGGTGCTCATCACCACAGACGTGTGGGCCCGCGGCCTGGACGTGCAGCAGGTGCGCTGGGGGGTGGGTGTGTGGGACCTGCCGAGGTGCGCCCGTGTGCCGTGGGGCACTGGCCTGTGCGGGCAGTACAGGGCAGGGTTTGCTGTCGTGTTGTGGGGCGGGAGGCTGCGAGGCGGGCAGGCGTGCGGCTTGGACGGGGGGATGGGGTGGAAGTGGCAGTGGGCAGGCAGCGGTATCAAGGGTTTGCTGGCGGTTTGTGGGGGCGGGAGGCAGTAGGCGGGCGAGCAGGCAGGCGCGCAGCCTGGACGTGCAGCAGGTGCAAAACTTCACTGCTCCAGAAGCGCTTGTAGCCTGGTGGTGTGTTGCTGGAATGGGGCAGGGGGGTTCCCGCAGCTGCACAGGGCAAGGGCTGCTGTGAAGCTCAACATGCATTCATTCTTTCTTTTACTGCGCCTGCTGTGAAGCTCACCGTTGCTTGCAAACCACCTCCCGCCCGCCCGAACGCAGGTGTCCCTGGTCATTAACTACGACTTGCCAAACAACCGTGAGCTGTACATCCACCGCATCGGCCGCTCCGGGCGCTTTGGCCGCAAGGTGGGCCATGTGCCGCATGATTGCGTGATCATGTGATGCTATGCGATGCGATGTGATGTGATGTGATGTGATGTGATGTGATGTGATGTGATGTGATGTGATGTGATGTGTGTGATATGATGGGGTGTATGTGATGTGTGGTATGTGTGATTTGTGCTGCCAAGCCAGGCAAGGGTCCAGAACCATGCTGCGCCAGGGGGCGCCTGGCCTGGCGGTTGCCGCCTTGCTTTCCCTTGAGCTCGCTACCCTGTTTGTGTGTGTGAGTGGGTGTCACGTGGGATTGGTGTTGCGCAAATCCACACCTGTGACTGCCCTGCCCCCCTTAGAATGTACCTAGACTGTGCATCTCATCTCGTGCCATCCTGGCACGGTGGGGTTGTCAGCTTTGTGAACCACGCAACGAGGCGACGAGTAGCAATGTTCAACATGCACTCTTCTCTGTGTGTGTGTGCGTGTGTGTCTTCCCGCCCGCAGGGTGTGGCCATCAATTTTGTGAAGAACGACGACATCAAGATCCTGCGCGACATTGAGCAGTACTACTCCACACAAGGTGGGCAGGGCAGGGCAGGGCACGGGGGCTTTTGCTAGTCTAGTTGGCACAGCTGTGCACAACCTCTGAAAGGGGATTCAACTTCAGGACGAACCAATTTCTGAGAGCTTGAGGGCTTTCCTGCGAGGGGCTATCGCAAGAAGACGGGAGGAACAGCTTCGTTGGTTTGCTCGGTGATCAACGACGCAAACACACAGCAACCTGATGCGGCAGGGCCGGCGCGCGCCTGGGGTCCCTTCAGTGCCTGCTGCTTGCTTGCCTGCTTGCCGCGCCACCTGCGCAGAGCCCGCCCCTGGGCTGCGGGGCTGGTGTGTGCCAATACCCGTGCGTGCCCGCACACCGCGTCGTTGTCACAGGCTGACACCTCTCCGCTGCCCCCGCCCCTTCCCCTCCCTCCTGCCCCCAACCCCTACCACCAATCAACCATACCACAGTGGATGAGATGCCTCTCAACGTGAGTGCTTTCTGCAGTGTTGCACGCTGGGCCTGCTGGGCCTGTCCAGGGCAGACGCAGCTGCACTCCAGTCCTGCCCTGCCTCCTTCTCTGCGCCGCCGCCGCCGCCCTACGGCACCTGCCTCTGCCGGGGCCGCTGTGTGGCAATCATCCGCAACCCTCCAGCCTCTCCCTCATCCTTTCCCCTTGCCCTCTGCTCCTCCAATCGCAGGTGGCCGACCTCATCTAAGGGCCTTTCGCCCCACTTGGTTTGGCCCCGCCCGCCCCGCCATTCGCCAGCCTGGCGGGCACTTGCGTTCACTGGCGGGTGAATACCGTCCCTGGTCGTTTACGTGCCCACCTTCCCTCCGCCCTTGCCATCCTTCTCTTCTTCTGGTTGCCCGTGTTGCCCTGGCTCCCCTTTCTCGAGTGCTCTTTCCACCAGGATGCAGTGGGGCCCCTTCGTCAGGCTGCCGCTCGCTCGCTTGCTCGCTCGCCGCGCTCCCCTGCCCTGCCCCGGCTCTCGATTTTGCTGCATGAGCAGCCCGAACGCAACGTGACCCCTGCAGCCGACATGCAGTGCACGATCATGCATTGCCACGACCCAGCTGGCATCTGGGTCGGCAGACAGCTGTGCCTGCCAGGGGGCGGCACCGGCCGGCAGCATTCACTTTTGGAGCCAGCCGGCTGCGCTGCCTCCCCCCGTCTTGCTTCCTGCTCCGTGTGCGTGTTCACCCTGCTCGCCTTCCCTCGCCCCACACTCCCATCCGCTGCGCCTGACCCCCGCCTCTTCTGGCTTACCCCATCTGTCTGTGCTTTGACTTCTGCGCAATCTCTATTGGCACGCTTTAATCACCTTTAACCCCACGAGATGTGAGAGGTGGTGTTGCCAGCGGCACTGCCGTCAGGGCACCGCCTTGTGTGCGCCTACAGCCGGCCGTCGACGTGCACACCGGTCGCTTGCACTGGACAGTGCACAAGCCATGCACACGCTGCTGTTGGGGCTGGCCACCTTTCGTCACTAGCATTACTAGCAAAAGTGACCCCATGTTCACCTCTGCCCGACGTGGTGCGGCGCCTGCTGAGCTCTTGAACAGGTCAAGGGTTCCGACGGGCTGTCTCGCTCCCTCATGCATCGCAATTGCACTGCATATATCCTTGCGAGACGTGCCAGTTAGCGCGCCAGCAGCCGCACAGCGGAACGCCTTTGCCTGCGCACGGAGCGGCGCAGCTCCCGGCACCTCCTGGCACGCCCACCGTCTCACGCAATCTGTGAGCAGTGTATGCAACCGCGTGGCTGCCAACTAGCGGCTGCGAGCCTTGGTGCCTGCGGCCACCGCCACCGCCGCTGCCGCCCACCGCCGCCTGCCCCTGCCTAAGGGGCTGAAGTCTGAGCTCACTCCATGCGTGCTCTCGGATGACTGCCTCACTCTCTTGTGCCTGACTCTCCTATGTATATCCCTTCCTCCACTCTCCCTTGTCGATGTAGCTCAGCACTGCCTGACGTGCCTGGCGCGGCCGGCATCCGATGCCGCCAAACCCCAGCGTTGCCACCGGCATCCGGGGTGCCTATGAGACATTGGGTGTGCAGGGGTTTTACGAGGCCCACGGGCACGAGTACTCGAACCCCCACAACGACCAGATTGTGAGGGCCATCTCTCTTCTGATGTCATCTCGGGAGTTCGGAGAACAGCCGGGCCGGGTGCGGGTGCTAGACCTCGCCTGCGGCAGCGGCGAAGCAACGCTGGCGCTACAGGCCTGGGCTGCTGGACGGCAGCAGGAAGGGGCACAGGAGGAGCAGCAGCAGGGGCAGCAGGGAGGGCGGCAGCAGGGGCGGCAGCAAGGGGCGCAGCAAGGGCAGCAAGGGGCGCAGCAATGGCAGCAAGGGAAGCATGGGGTGCAGCAAGGGGCGCAGCAAGGGCAGCGGCAAGGGCGACGGCGAGGACGTCAGGATGGATGCGACAGCAGCGCCTGCCCACCGTCGTCCCCGCTGGAAATCACTGCCTGCGACCCCTACACCCAGCAGGCCTACCAGCGGCGCACAGGGGCCACAGCTCACCCCTGGTCATACCAAGACATAGCAGAGGGGTGCCTGGCAGGTGGGACACACAGCGCAGCTTGCCCTCAGTGCATGTGTTGTTCGAGGATGGGGGGGATGCTGGCAGGTTGGAACGTAGCGCAGCGCAGCTCGCCCTGAGTGCATGTGTTGTTTGAGAGTTGGGGAGCGTGCTGGCAGGTGGGAAGGCAGCGCAGCTCGCACTCAGTGCATGTGTGTGGGGGGGTGGATGGGGGTGTCGATGGGGTTGGGCGTGGCGGGACGCCCATTCAGCTGCAGCCATGTGCTGCACTGGTTCCGCTGAGGCAAGCCAGACTTCAGGCCCCTCATCTCTGCTTGCCCCCCAGTGTACCGCACAAATCACCTGCAATACATTGTGCCCTGCGTTACTGCCGCTCTCGGATGTGTGTTTTGTTACAGCCGCTCACACGTACCGCAACCTTTGCTGTACGGATTCTGTACTATTTGCACTTACAGATCGGTTGGGAATGCTGCCCCCCATGCACTTGCAGGCCATACATTTGACCTGTGCGTGTGCAGCTTTGCGCTTCACCTGTGCGACCCCTCCAGCCTCTTCATCACCCTGTATCAGCTGGCCTGCCACTGCCGCTGGCTGGCGGTGCTGGCGCCACACAAGCAGCCACACGTGACGGAGCAGCACGGCTGGGCGGCGGTGCAGGCAGCAAAGGTGGACAGGGTTCATGTGCGCCTGTACACCTCGTTGCACTGGGGGCAGCAGCAGGATTGACGGCGTGGTGCTGAAATCATATGGCGTCTCTTCCTCAGTTGGAACCTCCTCGGCGCCCCTGCCCCTGCCTGCTCTTGCACTGCATCAACAAGATACAGCTGCATTTCGGCTTCGCCCTGCAACCCTCCCGTGTCCTTGTGATCCCAGATCTCACTCTCACATTTACAACCGAGATGACACGTGTCACCTGACAGACCATAGCTGATGAATGGATGCAGGACAATGCCATTGGACTTGGCTGACAGTTGCGAGGGCAGGGCAACAGCTGATGCTTCGGCCACGCGTCCGCTGCGCATGTTGCCGCCACAGCGGGGGAATCCACTGGGGAAGGGGAGTTTGAGAGGCGGTAAGCTGACTGACTGACTGACTGATGGTGGGTTACACGTCGTGTTCCGCACAAACCCGCAGTAAGCGTCAGCAAAGTGCAAATGAGGAAGACATCAGGGTTCCCTTTCTGATTATGCTATGCTATTCGGAGACATATTTGGACAGAGGAAAGACAGACTGACTGAGTGCGGGTTACACGTCATGTTCAGCACAAACCTGTGCTGCTCAATGAAATTTGCAAGCACAAAATGAATGAATGAATGAATGAATGAATGAATGAATGAATGAATGAATGAATGAATGAATGAATGAATGAATGAATGAATGAATGAATG
>JTEE01000287.1:320347-335022 GCA_002896455.3 Chlorella sp. ArM0029B
CGCCCTGCAGCGGTGTCAACTGGTTCCAGCCCATCGATGGCGGCTACATCTGCCGCGCCTGCCCGGCGGGGACCGACACCAAGGGCCTCACCGGCCAGGCACTGTGCACCTCGAAGACGGTTGTGGCGGGCAGGCGCCTTCTTGGCCTGGCTAACGCAGGCAAGCCAGACGCACAGCGCATGGCAACGACTACCCAGCGGGGCGGCAGGAAGATGCTGTAGAGGGGGTGCGCCCCCTTCCAAGGTCTGCGCGGGGCACATTGCGCACACATGCAGCTACCCGACACTTCAGCCCCTCGCCTCCCTCCGCACTCCTGCTCATCACAACTTGTCTCACCTCTCCCACCCAACGATGCACACTTCCGTGCCCTCCGCCTTAACCCTGCACACTTCCGTGCCCTCCGCTGCTGCACAGCCCCGCCATCCGCCTTAACCCTGCACACAAAGACGAGAAGAACAAAGAAGATTATCTTTGCTCGCACATCACCCCCGACACTTCGTTCCTCCCACACTGCTCGCTGCCATCCCTCCTCGCAACCTCTTGGCCATCACTCCCGCACCCACAAGTACTTCACACCCTCCGATTTGCCACCCTCACACTCTCGGCTTCCATGAACCCTTGCCACCGCTACTGAAAACACTTGCACCACATGCTTCCACCACATGCTTCCATCACATGCTTCCATCACTTCATTCCCGCGTCATGCCAAGCCCAGCATGCATCGCACCCCGGTCATTTTTTCACCCCGCCAATAGATTCAACCCTGCACCCCGTGCCCTCAGAATGCGCACCCGTCGCCCACTCACCGCCGTCCCATCAAGCGTTGCTAGACCAGCGCCTCATTTTCTCAACCCTGCACCGCGTGCCCTCAGAATTAGTGCCCCTCATCCACTCACCACCCTGTCGAGCGTTGCTAGGCCCTCTGCCCAGCGCCTCGGTTTTCGACCCTTTCGACCCTCCCCAGCCACTGCAACAATACGATGCTCATGGCGCTTCAAGCTTCCATAAGCTACGTCAACTACTTGGCTTGTAACCAAGGTCATGCACGCTGCTGCTGTCGATGCCTTCCGTCAACATGCACTTGTTGACAAGTGACATCAACTCCTCGACGGCGGTCAACGGAAGTGGGGTGCCGGCACGCTGCGCCCAGGTTGATGTCTGAGCGCATACGCTGCTTTGCGCTTGCTTATGCTTTGCAATTTACTCAATGCGTCTGTACCATCCACGAGCAGCATATCCTGAACTGCCCAACACTTGTTCGTCACTGTTCCGAGTCCCGCGCCGGGCAGGTGCTTCAGAGCGGTGGCAGCAATGAGGCATTCGGCGGTCGCGCTGCCGCCGCTAGTAGAGGGCCCGGCCCGCGGCAGCCTCCTTCTGCTTCTGGGTGCGGTCAGCTGGCGCGAGGGGGCGCCCAGGCAGCTGCGGCAGCTCGGGCCGCTGCAAGCACGGATCACGTGGTGGGGCGACAGCAGCGGCGGCGAGGTCTTGGTGCTGCCCAGTGGCGGCAGCGGTGCCACTGCCGCCACTGCCGCCGCCGTCCTCGCCTTCCCCCTGCACACCGGGCCCAAGCACCTCACTCGCTACCTGCGGGACATGGGGTGCCTCACCATCAGCATCGAGGCAGCTGCACAGGCGGCCGCAGTCACGAGCAGCAGCGGCAGATCTGCACATGGCGCAGCACCCGCACCGCGCGACAGCCGGCCGGCGACAGCTGCCGCGCTGGCCACTGCAGCGGTAGACCTCCTGGCCTTTGATGTGCAAGCACCCATCAGCGGCAGCTTCCCCCTTGTGCTGGCGCCTGCTACGGGTGCAGAGGCAGCAGCGGGAGTTGCAGCAGGGGGCGCCATCATTGGCACCCTCCCTGTCAGCCTACAGCTGGACTACCCCAGCGGCCGGGGCGGCGCTCTGGTCTCCTCTTTTGAGCTGAACGAGCACTTGGCGGGTGCTGACGAGCAGGAGGCAGCAGCAGAGATGGCAGCAGGCAACAGTGGCGGCGGTGCAGCGGCGGGAGCAGTGCTGGGCGGGCCACATGTGTGCGCTGACGTTGCTGCCGCGCTGGCCGACAGGTGAGCTTCCTGCTGCTGCCCGCTGCCGCCTCTTCCCTTATACTACTGTGAGGTGGTGCCTGCAATGCTTTGCTTGATGCTGCCTCCAATGCACTTCAGCCCGCCAATGCCTTGTTGTCCGTCCATTCACATTCCGCCTGTTCTGCCTTGCAGGGCGCTCACGGCAGCGAGCATGCAGCACATGTGCTCGGGACAGGAGAGCGAGGAAGGCGAGGCGCCAGTTTCGGGCTTGCTGCAGGCAGACGACGTGTGCCAGCTGCTGTCCCTGCTCCTGCCTGGTGCCAGCTGGTGCCAGCTGGGTTATGCCTCAGCCATGCTGCTTCCCTGGGGGGGCGATGGTGTGGGCAGTGGAGGCAGCAGTACCAGCATTACGATAGATGAGCTGGCGGCAGCAGCAGCAGAGTGTGCTGCCGTGGAGCGTCGCCTGCGGGAGCAGCCTGCCAGCGAGGCGACGCGCTGCCTGCGCCAGCTGGCGGCGGCGCTGGGCAGCCGCTCGCTCGACTTGGCGGCGGCGTTTAGCACGGCAGAAGGGCAGCGCCTGCCGATTTCGGAGCTGGTGAGTGGGACGAACAAACGTGGTCAAGCGAACACATACTCAAGGCTAACAGGTTGCTGGGTTGTCATGCACGCTACAAGTGGTGTCCGGATTCCAAGAAGCAATATAACCCCTCACCGCCGCTGCCCATTCATGATGCAGGGCCCGCTGCTGCAGCGCCTGCACCCGCCAACCACGGCTGAGCAGACCCGCTGCCTGCTGGTGGTGCTGGCGGCGGGACCAGGCAGCGCTGCCGGCAGTGGGGCCAGCCCGGGAGTGTTCACCCTGCCAGAGCTCAAGGCAGCATTGGCGGCAGTGCAGGAGGCACAGCAGTTCCCGGTGAGTGCCGCCAGCATGCAGTTCGTGCAATGTCAACATGCACTTTTCTTTTCTCACTTTCTTGGGTCATGCACAGAGAGCTGCAACTGGATCACCTTGTTCCCCGGTGCCTGCACATAGTGAGTGCTAACAACCCCTCCTGCCCCTTGCTGCCGCAGACTGCGGATGATGTGCAGCGGCAACAAGCGGCGGTGGCAGCGCGGCAGGCCAAGGAGGCGGCAGCTGCAGCAGCTGCTGCCATCGCTGAGCAGCGCTCTGCCGCCGCCGCCGCGGCAGCAATGCCGCCCCCCCTGCAGCGGCGGCAGGATCAGAGCGACAGGAAGCAGGCCGTGGTGAGCCGCCTGAAGAGCAGCAGCTTGCAGAACCGTCGGCGGAGCAGTACCAGTGGCGGGGAGGGTCACAGCCAGCACCCGCAGGCTCCGACTGACAAGAGCGCTGATGCGGAGACTTTTGCGGCAGCCAAGCCGCGGCAGCAGCGGCAGCAGGAAGGGCAGCAGGAAGGGCAGCAGGCGCGGCAGCCACCGCCTGTGCCAACAGTGGTCATGGGCATCCCGGTGCTGACTCCTCCAGCGCCAGCACTGCCCAGCGCAGGATCACAGGCACAGCTGGTCACCGGCACCGCGCTGTCGCCCAGCGCAGCTGCTGCCAGTGCACCCGTTATGCCAGCAGCAGCGGTAGAGCCAGGGGCAGCTAGGGGAGAGGTCACAGCCCAGCCGTCGCCGGTCGCATTGGACCAGCAGCTGCAGCCGCCAAGCGAGCAGGCAGCAGGGCAGCAGCTGGCTGCACGGCAGCAGCGTAGCCGACAGCAAGACCCGCTGCTGCAGCTGATCCAGCAGGCGGAGCAGCTGAAGGCAGCTCTGGAGCAAGCAAGCGGCCATGGCCATACTAGCAGCCGCTCCCGCATGCTGCTGTCCTCAGTGGGCCAAACTGCCAGCGCTGCCCCACGCCTGCCAAACCTGCTGCTGCCGCCGCAGCCCGCCCCAGCAGCGGGTGTCATCGCTGGCAGCCGCACACTGGCAGGAGCAGCAGCAGTTGGCGGCAGCTTGCCCGCTGTCACTGCAACGCTGCTGGCCGCAGCCAAGGCACTGCGGCATCAGAGCGAGCAGATGCCAATGCCGGTAGCAGGACCCGCAGCTCCTCTGCCAGCGGCAGGGCTGGCAGCGTCATCAGTGCCAGCTGAGGCAGCGGCATCCGCTGTACAAGTGCCCACGGTTGGGCCGGTTTGGGCCACAGGGCTTGGGGCAGACCTGTCAGATCCAGAATCGGATGCAGAAGATGCGCTGCTGGAGTCCCTGTTCTTCCAGCAGCAGCCACAGCAGCAGCCACAGCAGCAGGTGGAGCAGCAGCAGCAAGTGGAGCAGCAGCAGTTGCAAGGCTTCAATCCCGCAGCAGCAGCTGCCGGGTCGGTGGCGGCACCGCTGCAGAGCTCGCCAGCGCAGCGGGCAATGGCACATGCCGGCAGTCAGCAGGCACCGGCGTGGGTGCTGCGGGTGCAGCTGCAGGGTCTGGAGGTATCTGGCAGGCACTGCAGCAGCGTGCGCTGCGTGGTCAAGCCGCTGGGCAGAGGCGGGCAGGCGCAGCAGCTCACGCTGCCTGTGGGGGCGGCCCCAGCAGCAGCTTCCCAAGTGGAGGTGCCACTGCCACAGCCACAGGGAGGGGTGCAGCAGGCGGCTGCCATGCCGCCCTACCTGTTTCTGGAGTTTTGGTGGCACAGTGGCAGCCTGCTGGGCATGGCCAAGGTGCCTCTTGTGCAGCCCAGCTGGTGGTCCGCTGCCGCCACAGCTGCCACCACCCCTGGCCCACAGCACCATCAGGAGGCTGCGGTGCTGGCAGAGGGGCGGCAAGCCATCGCCAACATTCTGGAGTTGGAGGGCCGGGAGGCGGGGAGCGTCTATGTGGCGGCTGTGCTGCAGGTGTGTGCCCCTGATACCGCCGCCGCTGGCTGCTGCTGCTGCTGCTGCTGCTGCTGCGCTGCTTGTATTTTTGTGATTACATGATTGGATGCACTTGTTGCTATTGTTGCTGCTGCCTGTTAGTCCTGCTAAAGTGTAGCTTGCACCTGGCGCCGCCACCACGCGAGTCGCCCCTGTCAGTCCGTAAACATGTGCTCTCCTGGTATTGGCTGCTGCAGGAGCATGGCGCCGCTCCAGCTGTGGCTGCCACGCGCCACTGCTTCTCTGTGCGCATTTGCAGTGCACACCGCCTGCCCAGCGCCGCTGCCTACGCGGCCTCAGGGTTGCGTGCCCCCGATGGCCGCCTGCTGCGCTACACCTTCCCAGGTGGGTGACACACTGCTGGGAAAGCACCATGGGGCCACGGGAATGCTGCTTTGGGCGAGGAAGTCACATGCTGCAGCGTTGGCTGGGCCTGTCTACCAGAATCTTCCGCGCCCCACACCTGCCCCTGCCTGCGTCTGCTGCCATGTCCTTGCTGCCTGCAGGGGAGCCGGATGCACTGCAGACCCGGGAGGTGCCCTGCTGCAGCAACCCCAGCTTCGAGGCCAGCGCTGCCCACGAAATGGTCATGCCCGCGGCGCAGAGCATCCTGCCACTGTTGCAGGACGGGTGAGTGCGCCGGTTGCACGCGCTGCATCAGGCTGCTTGCAGCTGCCAATGCTGCTGCCGTGCTGCTCTGCCCTGCTCAAGCTCTCTGCTGCCTCGCTTAAGCAGCTGTCTCCAGCCACCGCACGAGGGCTTATCCACATACTGTTATTCCCTCCTCACTACCCACTGCTCCCCCTACCTCCCCTTTGCAGGCTCCTGCGCTTTGAGCTCTTCGACTGCTGGGCCGACGAGCAACCGCGGCAGCAGCACGGCTGGGCGGCACTGCCGCTGTCCGAGCTTGCAGGCCTGGCCGCCGAGGCCGAACAGCATGCCAGCAGCGGCAATGGCTCAAACCGGGAGGCGAGCAAGACGCAGCTGCTGCCACTCTGCACAGAGTACGACATGCCTGCTGAGGCGGCACCGGGGGCCACAGGGGCAGCAGCCAGGGCGCCTTCCCTGAAGGTGGAAATTCGATACACTGCAGAGCTGTGCACCATGGATGCTGCCGAGGCGGCGGCTGCTGTGGCAGGGGGCGCGCCTGGCTGCCCGACTGTGTCGCCAGCCAAGCAGCGCCAGCAGGCATCACCATCAGGCTGCGCTGGCGGTGGTCCCGGAAACGGCGGCAGCAGCGACTCAGATGAGGAGAACAGCCGGCGGCTGGCCAACCGCAGCAGCGACAGCGGCGGCAGCAGCAACCGGGCACGCGGCGGCAGAAGCCAAGCACGTGGCAGCAGCAGCCGGCAGCGGCAGGTGGGCTGGCAGGACCAGCAAGCGGCGCCGCCTCCCGCTGCACCCACCCCTACTGCAGCTGCTGCGCCCGTGGCTCCTGTGGTGCACCCGCCTGCGCTGCCGGCTGAGCCCTCTGTGCCTGCCACTCTGTCTGTGGAGATTGTGCGGGCATGCGGCCTGGCGGCGGCAGTGCGTGAAGCCGCGGTTTCCACCTCTGCTGGCGGTGGGGCGGGCCTGGGCAGCGGCAGCAGCTTGGGCAGAGCGGCGGCGGTGGGGCCCCACGCGTTTGCACGGCTGGCGCTGGTCACCGAGGGTGGGTTGCAGCCCTGCGCTGGGCTCATAATTGCATCTAGCCTGCTGCCGTGCGTGGGCTGCTCGCACAATCGTGCGTAGCTGTCTTTTTCAGCCAGCGTCCGTCAGCCGTCAGGCGTAGCTGCCATGGTCGGGTGCTGCCGCATTGCCTGATGTGCTGATTTGCTGCCCTTCTTTCCAGGCCAACGCACTCTTCAGTCCTGATGTCCTACAGTCCTGATGCCCGCCTGCCTGCCGGCTCCTATCCTTGCCACTGCTGCAGGCAGCGCGCTGCAGGCTCAGGTGGCGCCGCTGCAGACGCCGTTTGTGCCGCAGTCATTCTGCCCCGCTTGGCGTGCTGCCCACAGCTACCAGCTGCAGCTGACTGGAGGCATGCTGGCAGAGCTAGCAAGCCAGGTGGGGGAGAGGGGCGTGCATGCCAAACCAACGGCTTTGCTGCCAGCTTGCTTGCTGAATTGCGGCAGCAAGGGATGCCGCGCCTGCCTATGTGTCTGGCGTGAAATTGTTTGTAGCGTGTCCACTGCTGCCCCTGCAGAGCCTGCGAGTGGAGGTGTGGCACCGCTGCCCTCGAGCGGCAGCGGGGCCCGGCGGCAGCGGCCAGCGTGAGGTGCTGCTGGGCGCTGGGACGGCGCCTCTGCTGGATGTGCTCCGCAAGCCGCAGGCAAGCAGACGTTACATTTCCTGGCATGCTGCCTGTGTGCGTACACTGGGACGCTTGACACGTGCTACGTGCTAGTGATGCTTGTGCGCGGCTGCACTGTCTGTTCAGGCCCCTGCCTCACACTACTGCTGCCTCGCACGACCTGCCTGCAGGGCCTGCGCTGTTGGGTCGCCCTGGCTCCCGGCGGCAGCACCAGCACCAGCGCCTGCAGCAATGTGGGGGCAGTGGAGGTGGCTGTGTGCCTGTCAGAG
Source organism: Chlorella sp. ArM0029B (assembly GCA_002896455.3). Taxonomy (NCBI): domain Eukaryota; kingdom Viridiplantae; phylum Chlorophyta; class Trebouxiophyceae; order Chlorellales; family Chlorellaceae; genus Chlorella; species Chlorella sp. ArM0029B. The sequence continues at coordinate 327,784 of JTEE01000287.1, forward strand.
CTGGGCGGCCTCAATGCAAGCGATGGAATTGATGCCAGCAGCAGCTGCCCCGAGGAGGCGCTGCTGCTGCGCTGCCCTCCAGCTGCCGCGCTGGTACCGCAGTACCTGCGCAGCCAGCTGCTGCTGCCACCTGGCGAGGGCTTCCGGGGGCAGCCGGCTGTGGCTGCCCTGCATCTGGAGCTGCTTGTGCCTCCCAGCAGCGGCTCGGCCGCCAATGGAGGCAGGCCCAAGGCGGACCGCTTCTTCTGCTCCTACACCCTGCCAGGCGCGAGCAGCGCTAGCAGTCGCATCACCACCGTCGCCCGTGTGCTCAGTGCTGTGGCGAGCCGTGGTGCTGCCAGCAGCAGCGGCAGCGGTACCGTCACCGGCAGCAGCAGCAGGAGCGTCGGTGCCAGGCTGGCAACGCCAGCTGGGCAGCAGTGGGCTGCCAAGCTCAACCACTTGGGCTTCTTTCAGGTGGGCTGCTGGGGCGCTTGCTTCATGCCTGTCTTTGATGGGCGGTACAGTCGCAGCGAATGTTGCTGGACAGATTGATGGTCACATGGCAAGTTGCCTAGCCGGACAGTTTGCTTGGCAAGCCAGTCGTTTGCTTCCAGTTTTCTTGTTCCTAATGGCACGCAGCGCAGGCGCGCAGTAGCAGTGGCCCACCTAGGCGTCCCTCCTGCCCATATCCTCTTCTTGCCTGTGCAGGTCACGGCAGGCGCCACGCTCATCGAGGCACTGCTGCACCAGCCCCTGCGGGTGTCAGTGTACAAGCAGCCAGCAGGCGCGGGCGGCAGCGTCGCAGCAGGCGCAGCAGGCGGCGCCAGGTCAGCGGTGCTTGTGGGCACAGCTGAGCTGGACCTGTCTTGCCTGCTCTGGGGCGGCGGCACAGATGGTGAGCAGGCCCGAGCCATGGCCGGTGCCTTTCCGCTCTTGGAGGGTGCCGCAGCCTCACAGGGCGGCGCCAGCCTGGCGGCAACAGTGCATCTGCAGCTTGCTCCCACAGCTCCTGCAGAGCAGCAAGCAGCCGCCGAGACAGCAGCCGGGGCAGATACTGCCACTGTGGTGTGGCGGCTGGAGGGGGAGGCTGAGCAGCAGCAGCAGCAGAAGCAGAAGCAGCAGCGGTCTCCTCTGGCTGCATGCCAGTCGGACGGTGCACTGTGTGTGCCTCCGCATCGGCCTGCATCACAGCAGGAGGGGCGGCAGCAGCAGCAGCAGAAGCAGAAGCAGCAGCGGTCTCCTCTGGCTGCATGCCAGTCGGACGGTGCACTGTGTGTGCCTCCGCATCGGCCTGCATCACAGCAGGAGGGGCGGCAGCAGCAGCAGCAGAAGCAGCAGCAGTCGCCCGTGCGCCACCTGGCAGCGCTACAGCTGGGTGACTCCTCTTCAGATGATGATGACGAGGAGCTGCTGCAGCGCTGCCGGCGGCTCACAGCTGCCAAAGCTGCGGCAGCTCAGGGGCAGCCGCGGGCAGCCGCGGGCAATTGTAGCAGCGGCGGGGTGAGCAGCAGCGCCGGCAGCGCTGCTGGCAGTGGGAGCCCCGAGGTGGGCAGCCGAGCGGTGCAGCAGAATGAGCAGCTGCCGCAGCAGGCGGGGCAGGGGCAGGAGCAGGGGGCTGAGGCAGGGGGCGAGGACTCAAAGGGGCAGCAGGCAGCGGCAGGCAGTGCTCGTGCCAGTGGCAGCGGCAGCCAGCAGCAGGGAATGGCAGCTGCAGGCGGCGGCGGTGCCAACGCCGGCCAGCAACTGCAGCAGCAACAGCAGCAGCCTGTGGAGTCGGTGCAGCAACCTGAGGAGCAGCCGGCAGGAGCAGAGGAGGAGGAGGAGGGCAGGCTAGTGGTGCAGGTAGAGACGGCGCTCCACCTGCCCGAGCAGCTGGCGAGCGGCGAGGGCAGCAGCAGCAGCAGCAGCAGCGCGGACGGTGCTGGTGGGCATGGCAGGTACTGCGTCGCCGTGCAGGCGGTGTGGCAGCAGCAGAGCCAGCGCACGGCGGCGGTACCGGTGCATGCCGTGGAGGCTGCTGGCCTGGGTGGTACTGCAGTGTGGCAGCAAGAGCTCGAGTTGGGCCCGGTCTCAGCGGCAGCTTGGTCCCAGCCACGCAGCGGCAGCAGCAGCAGCAGCAGCGGGCCCACGCTTTTGCTCAATGTGTGGGGGACGCACACAGCAGCGCCAGGTGGCGCAGAGCGCAGTGCCAGCGCAGGCCTTGGTGGCAGCAACAGCAGGCCAGGCAGCGCAGCAGCGGCAGCACCCGACCTCATAGGGTGCGCAACCTTGGACCTGAGCCTGCTGGCCTCACAGGGACAGCAGCATGGCTGGCATGTGCTCATCAACTCCCAGCAGCAGCAGCGGGGGCAGCTCAAGGTGGGAGTGCACCCTAACGCTGCGCTGCTACGCCAGCTGCTGCTGCTACAGCTGCCAGAGCCCGTGGCAGCTGCCCCGCCTGAGGAGACGGCCGGGACAGGGGACCTGCAAGAGCAGCTGGCGGCGCGGCTGCAAGAGTTGGAGCTGCTGTCGCGCCGGCTGGCGGGGAGCTCAGCGGGCACAGCGCATGCGCAGCTGGAGCAGCAGTCCCAGGCAGTGGCAGTCCCAGGCAGCCCAGGCTGGATGCTGGAGGGATCACAGGATGCGGCATTCCTGAGGGACATGCCGGCGTCGGATGATGACGATGACGTGGCGCCCTTTGACACCCGACAGGTCAGCGCCTGTGCCACCCGTGCAGCCGGTCAGGTTGCTGTTTCGAGCACCACCGCGCACCACCGCGTATGCCGTCAAAGCGTGCCATGTATGCCCCGCCGTGGCTGCCATGTTTTTGCCTGTGGCCCTTGTCATGCAAGCGGCCTCCCACCCCTCCCTGCCCGCTGCTCCTGCCTCTGCAGACTGGCTATGCATGGAGCGGCAGCGACAGTGACGACGTGAACGACATGGCCCTGCTTGGCATTGCCATCGATGGGGCAGTCAGCCCCGGCTTCAGCGATGTGGATGCCGAGGCAGAGGAGGAGCGGCAGCCTCGGTGGGTGCCAGGCGCTGTTTTGCACTGCCTTCAAGGCAACGCAGCACTGGGGCACTGCGTGTGTGTTGAAGACCATCTGGTGATGAGTAATATGTGTTTGTGAGGGGTGTCAGGCAGCGTTCCTGTGGCATGTGTGCCAGGCTGCCGCCCCACCTGCCGAATCACCTGTGTTGCTCAGCTTGTGTGGTACGATGCTTAAGCGCGGCAAGTTCCACTTACACTGGTTGCAGGCATGCTCCGTGCTGTGTTCTGCCCTCTGTGGATGCTCAGGCGCAGCAAATTCCACCAGGAAGTGGTTGCAGGCATGCTCTTCACGTGTATGAAGTATGTTCTGCCCTGCCTCTGCCTGCTCCATGTGCAGAGCCCCCCGCCAGCCGGACCTGCTCCTCGCCCAGGACTGGATGTTCTCCATCAGTAAACCCTCGGCAGCAGAGGAGGCGCAGGAGCAGGCACAGGCTCAGGCGGCAGCCGATGCAGCGGCGGGATCAAGCGGACCTGGGGGGGAGCAGCAGCAGCAGCAGCAGCGGAGGCCGGTTGTGTTTAAGAACGTGCTCCCCAACGTGTACCTTGGCAGCAGCCGGAGCGTGTCTGAGTCTGAGCAGTGGGGTGCGTCAGCAGCAGCTGGGCGGCAGCTGGGCGGTGCCCTGGTCGACTTCAGCACCCCAGCATCTGAGCAGCAGGTGGAGCAGTCTCAGCAGCAGCAGCAACAGCAGCAGCAGCAGCAGCAGCAACAGCAGGCTCAGACTCAGCAGCAGCAGGCTCAGACTCAGCAGCACAGTGTGCTTGCTGAGGCCACCCCAGCCGTGCCTGCTGCCCCGCAGCTGCACCAGTGGGTTGCAGCGCCGGCGGAGCCCCAGGTTACGCTGCGAGCGCCGGCGGTGCCTCAGGTCACGCTGCGGGCTGGGTGGCAGTTTGACATCACAAGAACAAGCTTCCCAGCCGCCTCTTCCATGCCAGCAGCCACTTCACCAGCAGCAGCCACTCCCTTGGTTGCCGGGGGACAGTTTGCCCCGCAGCAGCAGCAGCAGCAGCAGCAGCAGCAGCGGCCGTCCCTGGGCATGCAGCCAGCGACAGCTGGAGGGCAGTTCTCCCCCATGCAGCAGCAGCAGCAGCTTGCACCAGCTGGCCTGCCTGCAGACCTCTCCATGCAGCGGCAGCAGTTGGCGGATCACACACAACGGGTTCGTGCTGGTGCCGGCGGCGCAGCCGCCACAATCGATGAGGTGCTGCGCTCGCTCATGGGCGGCAGAGCAGGTGGGGGCGGCATGGGCAGCGGTGACGGGCCCAACCGCGCAGACACATAAAGTTTCGCAGCATGACCACACACCCTGGCTGGGACACCTCGCTGGCTGATGTGTCTGTCTTGCAAAGTGAATGCCGTGTGACATGTGATCAGGCAGTGTTGCCACGAAAACATGCCGAGCGCTGGTGAAGCGCGGGCTGCCAGCTAGCCGCTTGACTGGCTCACGGAGGTGGTTACAACGTGCGGGTGCAGCCGCACCAGTGACAGATTTTGTTGAGTTATGCAGAATGCTTGAGCGTGGCAGTGGCAGTGCAGGCACGATGTGCAGGGGGCAAGGATTTCCGGATTGTTGGGTGCAAGGGCAGGAACATGTTGCAGGAAAGGAGAGCGCAGGAAGAGCACGACCCGGCCATGCCAGGCAGGCAGGCAGCATGGCCAGCAGAGGGAGAGCACAGGTCAATACAGTGGCCATGGGTGGCGGAAAGACGAGCGGCAGCAAGAGCAACGGATCAATAGGGATGTTATCAAATGGATCGGGGCAAGCAGAGGCCCAGGGTTACACGTCAAGCGGGCAGGCAGGCGGGGGCCAGGCTGCCGTCCAAATGGGGGGTCCAGAGGGGTTTGGCCATGTCAGAACAGGTAGTGAGTATACAAGGGGAGAGGTCGCGACTGTGTTTCAGGGCTTCGTTGCCAGATACGGGAAAATGAAATTTGCCTGGCCTCACACCTTGCCCTTGTCGTATTCCCACTGCCCAATCTTTCCTCGCTCCATGCGTGCATCTACCGAGGACACAACCACGCCGCTCACGCTGAACATGTGCTCTTCTGAAGAACTTTCTTTGAGCAGCGTCACCCGCAGGCGGCACTTGGGGTGCGGCGTGACCTGCGGAAGGGGGGAGGAGGGCAGGCAGGCAGGCACATGACGGGCTTCTGGGATTGGGTTCCGGGTGGGGTTACGGGTTTGGGCACTTGGGGTGTGGCGTGACGAGGCACCGGGGCCCATGTTTGGGATCAGTCAACCACTAGGCAGCAAGGGCTGAACCTTTCTAGCCTGATGACGAGCAAGGCGATGCGCCCAAGAGAGGCTTGAGCGCGCAGCTGCTGGCACACCGCCTGTGCCTGTGCTGCCGCCTCCTGCCCTCCCCGCCTCCTGCCCTCCCCCCACTCCCGCCGCCCGCCCGCTGCCTCCCACCCCCTTCCTTCAGTAACAGCATCCCTCCCTATCCCTACCTGCAGCGTGTGAAGGTCAGTCAGCGTGGCCTCCCTGTCCCAATGTCCATCCAGCTCTGTTGGCTCGCACTTGCAGCCCTGGCTGCACTCTAGTAGCGCCCGCCCCATGCCGCGCCAGCTGCGCAAGAAGAGGAGGTGCACCTGCACCTCGCCCACCGTCCCAGGCACACCGCCCAGCCCCGAATCTATGAGAAGCGTGGCTTGTGCCCCGGGCTTGGTGGCGGTGAGGCCCCATCTGCAAGGGGGGCAGGCATGGGAGGGGAGGGAGGGAGGGAGACGGGGGGCGGCGAGTGAGCTAAATGGCCTGTGCACGCTGCTCGCTTGTTGTGGGTTGGCAACAGGGCTGGGTGGTGGTGGGCGCTGGGGTGTGCAGGCATGCTGCTAAAACGAAATGACCAATTTAGGTTGGTAAAAGTATGACTGTGGGAACCTGGGGAACCTGTTGTTGGAATTCAACAAGGCGGTGGGGGAGGGGCTGCACGCGGCTGCTCAAGGCTCTCTGCCGGGGCCCCGGGTCTCCAGTGCACCCCTCTCTGCCCAGCGTGACTCCTCCGCTTCTTCCACATCCCTGCTGCCTGCAACCCATCCATCCCCGCCCCCTCATGCCCACCGCCGCTGGCCACTCCCGCCCCACAAGGCCTGTGCCCCCGCCTGCCGATGTTGCCTTGTCTTTCCCCCGGGGGAACCCCCCGCTAAACAAAGAACCACCAGAGCAAGGAAGGACCTCAAGTAGACGATTTCGTCTGCAAATTTAAACTCCTGCTCACTTTTGTGCCACAAAGGACGACTCCTGCGGAGAGCGGGCCTCAAACTTGAATCCCTCATAATCCCCAATCACGTCCTCAAACTCCTCCTGCAAGCAGGCAGGCAAGAAGCAGGAGGGCAGGGGGGACAACAGAGGCATTTTGAGCAACACAGGTTTGTGCTGACAATACGGCTCAGTCAGCAGCATCCCTGCCACCCTCCCTGCCTGCCCTGACCGCCCAGCCACCACACCTGGAGGTGGCATGACGTGGCATTGGCCTCGTAGTTCCCAGTGACCATGGGCGGCGGCATGAGAGGCAGCTCGGGCAGCGGCGCCGCCGGCATCGCTCCCCCGCCCGACCGCCCCATATGTGCTAGCTGCGTCTCTGCTGCCGACTGCACGCCCCGGCTGACAGCAGCCATTAAGAGCTCTGCCAGTGCCCTGCAGGGGGAGGCCCATGTAAGGGGCAACATGTAAGCGGTGAGCCAGCAGCGCCAGCAGCGTTCAGAAGCTCCGTCAATGCCCTGCAGGGAGGGAGCTTCACACAAGGGGCCAAACGCGAGTGGTGAGCCTGGGGCAGCAGCAGGCACACTTGTGCAGCCACAGCCACAGCAGCATCAGCAGTCACAGCCCCAGTTGTGCAGCATGCCTTGTGCAGCTGCAGTTGTGCAGCACCAGCTGCCAGGGCCTTGCAACAGCGGCGCTCAGCCCTGCCCCATGCAGCCCGCCCAGCACCCGCCTGCGCACCCACCTGTGCCCCGTGCGGTCCCACGGGTGGTTTTCATCCCAGAAAAACTGGGCATTCATCTGGCGCTCCTTCTCCTCTTCTGGCACATCCTTGGCACCCACCAGGCTGTGCAGGCTCACGTTGTGCTGCGGTTTAGGGATTAGGGTTTAGGGCGGGGGCTTAGGTTCAGGGTTTAGGGTTCACGTTGTGCTGCAGGCAGGCGGGGGGGAAGACGAGCAGGCACAGGCAAGGCATTTGAGGTACTGCAGTTTGAGAGTACTGCAGGCAGGCGGGGGGGAAGACGA
>JTEE01000287.1:345625-358242 GCA_002896455.3 Chlorella sp. ArM0029B
AGAGGCTGAGCAGGGGCGGGGGGGCTCACCGGGTGCACCATGTGCTCGGCACACGCAGACAGTTGTGTGCACCAACAGCCCATCAGAGAGGCTGAGCAGGGGCGGGGGGGCTCACCGGGTGCACCATGTGCTCGGCACACACAGAGTAGATGGCTGAGCTGGTGCCGCCGATGCCGCGGTTCACAAACGAGTGTCCCCTGCATGACAACATGTCCACATCAGCAGGCCACGTCAGCACGTGCTCAGCAGGCACAGCACACAAGAGCTCAGCCTGAGGCTGAGCGGTGCCACCCCTGCTGCTGTCGATGTCACGGCGTTGCGAGCTGCAGTACCATGGGGCCAGCGCCGCATGCCACCTGCTGCAGCAGAGGACCGTGCAGCAGCACGCTCCCACACTGCATAAAGCAACACATGCATGCCCCTGCCTCTGCTGACCTGTGTGGGAAGGTGGCATTGATGTATTCGAAGAAGCGGGAGGCATAGCTGTACCGCCGGTCGGTAGTACCAATGCCACGCGTGACACTGGCACCCAGTGTGAAGACCTGCAGCAACGAGTGGGCAGTGAGTGGGCGAACACGAATGGACATGAGATGCTTTGCTCCACAGCAGGACCTGTTGAAAAGTCCTCATTGCCGCAGGCAGGCAGGCGGCAGCAGGAGCGGGGAAGTTGGGGCAGGTAGACCAGGCGTGCAGCAGGAGCAGCAGGAGCAGAGACGACAGGGCAGGGCATCAGCAGGTGCAGGAGGAGCAAGGGCACCATGCCAGGCGTGGCATGCTCGCACCACGCCACAAAGCAACAGCAGGGTTGCTGCCCCGCGTCATCATCACCGCGCAACACTCTCCCTGATATACTCTCCCCCCACCCTGTCCCGTATGACCGCCGCTGGCTCCCCGTGAGACTTGAAAAGTAAGATTCTACCATGATTGATTGAACAACCAGGCCCACCATGTTGCCTGGCCCCCAGACGTCCTCCTCACCTTGATCGGTTTGCCGCTCATGAGCTTGGCTGCCAGCTCTCGCATGCGCCCCCCGCTGCCCCAGTAGCTCAGCCCCCGCTCCGCCTCTTCCTGTGTAAGCAGCGGGCCCCAGGGCACCGCCAACCGCTGCACCCAGGAATCCAGCACACTGTGAGGCTTGCCAGCCTCCTCCTCAGAGGAGGAAGCACTGGGCGCACGCTGCTGCTGCTGCTGCTGCCGCTGCTGCTGCGGTGCTGGCTTCTTGCCCGCAGCCTGTCGTGCTGCTGCGGCTGCGCAGGGCGGGCAGGTGGCTGGCCGTGGGCAGGTCTTGACAGGCGGGCAGATGGTCGGTCGGGGGCAGGCCTTGCAGGCCGGCGCTGGGGCACAGGCGCTGCCGTGTTCCTGCAGGTCAGGCAAGGCAAGGAGGGAGTTGCCAGTTAACATTGCACGGCATGGGCGTCTGGTACCGACAGGCGGGGACAGGTACTGACAATCCCCGCATGCCAGCTACGGCCGCTCATTGCTTGATCCTAGGGCGAGTCTGCACCAGTCCCGGCCCACCTGCTCGGTTGTCTGCTCCTTCATTGGCCTCCCGGGCTGCAGCCCCGCTAGCTGAGGAGATACATGGTCCAACACGAGCTCTGCAACAGGGGACGGTGTTGCACAGGCACAGCGCAGTGAACCACACACACGCTTACAGCAGCACTGTTCCTATTGAGGCAAATGGGCAGCGAAATGCAGTCTGCGAAGCAGCGCTGAGATGGCCAGGCACCAGCAGGTTGTGGCCACCACAGCCTGCAGTGCAGGCAGGCAGCAGGCAGCGGCAGCGGCAGCGACGCGCGAGGATGAAACATCCGCCATCCACCTTACCCTTCAGCCGCACTCCAGCGCCCAATGGCTGTGCTCTCATTGACAGCAGAGCCAGTGTGAGCAGGGCAGCCACTATAGCGGAGAGAGGGAGCCAGGGCCCCCAAAGCCAGCCGAGCCTGTCGGCAGCTCGGGGGGTGCCGCTGGGGCTGGGGCGCTGCGAAAGCAGGCTGGCATCTATAGATGCTTTGCCCATTGCACAAATGAATGCGATCGCCGCAAACGGGACACAGCTCGTTGTGGCAGCTAACAGCTTTCTGACGCGACAGTTCTGGGCATAGCAGCGCTGCTCGGGACGCTTCCGGTTCGTGGGTTTGGTCAGACCTGCCGTATGCCAATGCGAGCGAGCTAAGCAGGTGGTCCAGCGCCCCCAACGACCAGCTGTGCATGCCACATCAGCGTTGCCGTTCAAAGTTTGTGTCATTGTTGACATCCACCAGCTATGCACTTGATGCTGGCGCTGGGCTTCATGTCACTGTGCTGTGCTGCACCTGATGTCTTAACCCAGTTCACACGGGTGTCAACTGGAAACGCGATGCGCTCGACTCACGATTGGCCTTCCGCAGACGCAGGCAGGGCTGCGGCAGGGCTGCGCCGAGAGGCGGCAGCTGGCGTGGCGCCGCCAGGGCATATTCGGCGAGAATGCACTTGCTCCCAGGTTGACACGCATATTGAACGGATCGTCAAAGGCAACCGTCTCCGCAAACACTCGTCTGCAACCCACCTTGAGCCCCGCCCCTTCCGCTGCTCCTTGCTAGCCCAGAGGCCGTGCTTGCCACATGGTACCCTGCCACTGGTGTTTTGCCAGCCCCTGTGCGGCACAGCACGGCGTCATGGCCACGTTGGACTGTTCCTACGTCTGGCTGTGACACTGCATGCATCTGCCGCGCTACTGCCATCTGTTGCACTGCGGCACTCGCTTCCTTGCTCCCCCCGCCCGACTTTAGCCCCAACAAACAGCCCGCTGTGCAGCAGCTGTTGCTGTGCCGCCAGCTGGCGGCATCCTGCTGTGGCCAGCACGCTGCCTTGATGCTGCACCTGCCTTACAAGCACCTCCAGTCTGTCGGGAACTCAGGCACAGGCTGCCAGCAAATCTGGGGCGGCGCGCCCCAGCATCGGGTCAAGTGGACACAGCGCAGCTCGACGCAGCTGCGTGCCAGCGCCGCAGCCGCAGCCAGGCGGCTTTCAGGTGCCTTATTGTGTGCAGGCTGCGGATGGGCGCACTTACAGGCGCAGCAAATTCCGCCAAGCGCGGTGGCGCCGCACAAACTCGGTAGCGGCGGCGAGGGCGGGGGCGGGGGCCGGAGCGACGCCGGCGGCCCTGCAGGCGGGAACGGTGCGTCAATTGCCGCTACCCGTGCGGTGCGGCCACTTGCACACCGCGAGGGGCCTCACGAGTTCCAACCTGCAGGCAGAGCTGCAGGTTCCGTTCACGAGCGGCGAGTAGGCGTGCTGATGCATGTCGGCAGCCTGCTGGGGCTATCTAACGAGGCTGCAATGCTGCAAGAGACCCTTCTTTCAGTCGAGCACAGCTGCTGTGCCCTGCTGCGCACCAATTTCGTTCCTCGAATCGCAACCCCCAGTCCTCCCCAGCACGTGAGCTCGTTCGTCGGCCAGTCTACTGTCACCTACTCCACATTCTCTGCCGCTACACCTGCTTGTACCTGACGTCACCTGCACAACCAGCCCCCGCAACCAGCCCCCGCTGGGCCCAGTCAGCCCTCTAAAGTAGCGTCTGGTGCTCCGATCAAGCGCCCGCGGGCGTCAGGGAGCGCCATGCAGGCCCTGGGTGTCAAGGCGACCTGGCCGGCCGTCAAGAGCGAGGCGGACTACCAGAAGCGCAAGACCTTCGACTCGCAGGTGCGGGCAGCGATCAGAAGCCGGCAGCGGCTGCCTGGCGGGGGCTGCAACTGCAGCTTTGAACCCTCCTTGCGTGTCGCCACTCCCGCCCGCCGCTCCCGCCCGCCCGACGCGCCACCGCCCCGTCGCTTGCAGGCCAAGGCGGCGCCCGCCAAGCGCGCCCGGGCCGACGAGAATGCACCCACGCGGCCGGACAGTGTGCTGGACGAGATGCTGGAGCGGGAGACGCGTCCCTTTGGGGCGGCGCCAGCGGCGCCTTCGCTGGGAGGGTGGGTGCCGCTGCCTGGCGCACAGCTCTGCCATTTGCTCGTGCTGGCCTTGCAGGGGCTGCCCTCCTACTGTGACTCCCCTGCAGTCGCCCTTCAATGCTGGCAACATCCTCTACCCCCTGAGCTACCGCCCACTGCCACACCCCTCCCGCCTGGCAGGGCCACCAGCTTTCGCGGCATGTTTCCCAAAGCCGAGGCAGCCACGGCACCGGTGCGGGGCACGTTTGAGGACCTGGCGGGGCAGCGGCACAGCAAGCAGGTGCTGGGAGACCTGGGCGGCAGCAACTGGCTGCCAGCAGCGCTGCCGATGGCGGTCGACGCCACCAACGTCACCAGTGCAGCGGGCGGGGCGGGCGGCGACCGCCAGCTGCCGGCCTCCAACTCCGGTGAGTGATTTGATGGGCCAGGGGCAGATCGAATTTGGGGAAGCAGCTTACCATGCCACTAACCCATGCTTACCACGCGCCTTTCCCTGCACACGCTTGCCCCGCCGGTCTCCCGCCCGCTGTGCCCACCCCTGCCCACCCCTGCCCAATCCACAGCATGCCCACCGCCCCCTGCTGTGCCCCTGCTGTGCCCTGCAGCGCCCCTGGACTGGAGCCTGAAGACCACCGTGCGCTTCTCCTCCCCCCAGCCCTTCTCCATCGCCGAGGAAGCAGCCTTCCTGCCGGGGGGAGCGGTGCTGGCAGCGCAGCGCGCCTTTGCCTCGTGCGAATCAGGCCTGCACGCGCTGTCAATGGAGCAGCGATTCGTGGCCGCCCTGCACAGCTGGCAGTTCCCGCAGGACCCCTGGCGCGCCCCCGCCGCCGGCGCCGCTAAGCTGCGCGGCCCGCCGCCAGAGGTGCTGGCGCGGCGGCGCGACTGGCAGGCCGCGCTGTGCTCGCTGTATGATGCGCTGAGGAGCGGGGCCTGCGATGCCTTCTACTACCTCTCCCCAGCAGTAAGTGGGTGGGTGCTGGGGCGTCGGCAGGGCAGGGCCGCGGGCTGGGCTGGGCTGGGCCCCTTGTTGGAGCACGTGGCAAGGCTGGTGCGGTGGTCACATACAAGTAAGATTGAATGTGGTCACTTGAGTGTGGCAGCGTGGCCAATGTGGAAGGCAGGTGTCGTGCGCGGTGCATGGTGGGGTGCAGCTGGACAGGTGCAGTTGGGTGCTGCAGGGGGGGAGCAGCACCCAAGCCTGCGAGGTCCCTGCTGGTGCGCTGGCCCACCCTTGCACTGCCGGGGCTCACCTGGCACCTCTGCAACACCCCTGCCATTCCTGCCACACCCCGCACCTGCCACACCCCGCCCCACACCTGCCACTCCCTACCCCTGCCACACCCTGCCCCACGACTACCACACCCCCACCCCTGCACACCCCTGCCACACCCCTGTCCCACCTGCAGGGCAGCAAGAAGCCGTTTGCAGTGTTCTTCGGTGCAGCGGGCGTGGGCGGGCGGCAGCGTGTGCACGCGCTGCTCACGCGGTCCACCGCTGGGCTGCGGGCGCTGCTGAGCGGCGGGCTGGCCCTGGGCTTTGCTGCGCCGCTGCTGCCGGCAGATGCCGACCGGCGAGCTGAAATTGACCAGGTGGGTGCTGCAATAGGATCCTGGGCAGATGACGTGCGTAGAAGGCCGGTCCAGCTTCAACGCTGCTGCCGCTGCGTGATGCGGCCAGCAACAGAGCAACACATTGCACCTGGCAACCATGGGCTGCCTTGTGGCAGAGCAACAGCCAGCAGTGCGCTTCCACTCCTGCACGTCCCACTCTTCCCGACTCAGGCACTGCAGCACCTGCGCCGTGACCTGCACCCACCTTCCACCGCAACGCCTGCGCCATGACCCTGCCCCGTCTTCCACCCCTGCTGACGCCACATGTGCAGTCTGCGGTGCCCCTGGACGGCTCCCAGTCTCTGCTGGTGTTTGAGGGGGGCATGCGGGTGCACGGCCTGTTTGACTGGCTGCACAACGACTCGTTCCGAGCCCACGGGGAGGAGTGCGACGTGCCCACGCTCATGTCGCCCTGCCAGTTTGCGCACGCCGCTCTGAGCGCTGTGCAGCCCAAGGTGGGCGGGACAGCCAGGCTGTGTGTGTGCTGTGTGTTTGCTGTGTGGCGCATGCTGTCAACGTAGGGTACATGGCTTGCTGATTGGCGAACGCTGTACCAACCAAGGTGGGTGGCCGCCGCCCGCGCTGGCAGTGGGGAGAAGCATGGATGCCAAGTGCTTGATGTGTGGCTCACGCTGCCTGTTGCGCAGCTTCCCTGCCTTGCTTGTGTTTGCCTGGCTTATGTTTGCAGGTGTGGAACAGCACCATGTTGTGCTGGCCAGCCGCTGCCTCAACTTTTTCTATGAGCATGCACACTCTTTGTTGGCACTTGCACGCCTCGTCACCCCCTCCCCATGCCTGCTTCCTCGTGCATAGCGCGCCTCGTCACCCCCTCCCGCTGCCTGCTCCCACACGCACAGCACGCCTCGTCACCCCTTCCCGCTGCCTGCTCCCCCTCCCTCGCAGGTGCTGGGCGTGAGCGACGGGGGCAACCCAGGGCGGGCGCAGCACCGGCTGGAGCTGCGGGGCACGGCGCTACCTCCCTGGGTGCTGGACAGGCTGGCAGGCATCCTGGCAGTCACCCAGGACGGCACCTTTACCATGGCCTGTGACACACACGCCCTTACTTTGGCCCTCAACTGGCACCCAGCCGGCGGCCACCAGGCGGCGGCAACCACAGCGGCAGCAGCAGGGGGCGGCAGGCGGCAGCGGCGGGACAGGGGCAAGGAGGTGCTGGGCGTGAGCGCGGCGGCAGACGGCGGCGGCTGCGGGGCGGCGGCAGGGCAGCCAGCTGCCTGCGCGCTGAGCGATTATGAGGCGCGGCAGCGGGGGTGCTGGGACTCTGAGGAGGCGGCGCGGTGGCGGGGCACGGTGCCGGGGCTGAGCTGCAATGTGGTGAGAGAGCTCAGCTGTGAGGGGGGCCAGTTCTTTGGAAAGCTGAGCGCCAAGTCGGCAGAGCGGGTGGTGCTGTGAGTGGTGCTCAGGAACCCTTCCTGAGCAGCTTCTCCCCCCACCCATGGCTGGCTCTGAGCCAAAGTAGCAGCGAAAGCAGCGCAACACAGTCCTCAGCCAGCGGGGCTGCTCAGCCGGCTGTTTGGAGCAGCGGCAAATCTGCGAGGCGCACATGCGTCTGGCAGATGGCTGGGAGCCACTGCCCATCCGTTCTTCCTCTTGGCATTGAAACAGCTTGCCTACCCATGTGTTCATGTACTCGTGTGCTCATCCCTCCTTCGCTGCGCCAGTTTTCCAACTTGGCGGCTGCCTCTCTAGGCACATTCTCGCGCTGGGATGCGCGCAGTGCCCCATGCCCGCGCCTCCCATGCCTGTATCCTTGCACTGCTGCAAATCGCTCAACTGATTAAGCATTCATAAATACGACTGAATCAACTGTTTATTATCATGCAACACAGGACAGCATTAAGCAATGCTGGTGCGCGAAGAGAAGACGAGCAGGCACGGTGGCGCAGTGCCAGTCAAGACAGCTTGTGCGAGGGTGTGTGCATGAGTGTGTCGTTGAGAGGAGGGCTTTACATTTTCCAAATATACAAGTTTGCAAGGGGGAGGAGTGGCACGGGAGATGGGAGGGACGTGAGAAACCGGGAGTGGGCTGTGGTGACATGGCATGCAGCAGCGGCACGGCGCCGCTATGCGAATGCAGGAAGAGGGCAGTCAAACAGATGAGGGCCAGCAGAGAAAGGTGCTCAGGAGAGCACCAGACCAAGCACTTGCTCCACAACCGGCACGGGCAATGGCACGGGCAGGCACTGCTGCGCGCGCGCCAGGCACAGCGCGGCGGTGCGCAGGCGCTGCACGTCGCCCGCCGGCAGGTGCGCCACCAGGTGGCGGGCTTGGTCTGGGGAGCGTGCCAGCGCTGCGGGCAGGGCACGCCCCAGGCCGGGGCAGGGTGCCGGCAGCAGCGCCCACTCTTCAGCGGTGAGGGGCGCACGGGTGATGACAAAGTCGGCAAACAGCGCCTGCGCCCGCTGGCCGTCCGAAGCTGCCAGCAAGGCAGCCAGCACCGCAGGCTTCGGGCCGGCAGACAGCAGGCAGCGCGCGGTTTCCAGGCAGGCATTGTGAAGCACGTAGCAGCCCATGGCGAGCTGCAGCGGGGTGCGGCTGTCAGAAGTGACAGCTGTGGCCGTGTCTGGCACTGCGCTGAGCAGCAGCTGCACGGAAGCTGGGTGCTTCCAAAACGCGGCGGCGTGGATTGGGAGCCATGACCGAGCGTCTGCTGTGCGTGCTGTGGTCGGCGCCGCTGCCAGCAGCAGCTGCGCAACCCCAGTGCTGGCTTGCCGTGCTGCCCAGTGGAGGGGTGTGGCGCCGTCTGCCGCTTGTACCTGTGCTGCAGCGGGTGCCGCATGAAGCAGGAAAGCCACCACATCAGCATGGCCCATGTTGGCTGCATCATGGAGGGGCAAGAACCCTTCCTCGTCTGCCTGCAGCGCTGTGTCGGGTGCAGCTGCCAGCAGGGCGCTTGCCACGTCAGCATGCCCCGCTCGAGAGGCCAGGTGCAGAGGCGTGAGACCTCCGCTGTCGACCGCACGTGCTGTGGCTGGCGCTGCCACAAGCAGCAGCTTGGCGACATGCAGATGCCCCCGTTCGGAGGCATAGTGCAGGGGGGTGTAGTGCAAAATGCTGTCGGCGGCTGCTGCCGCGGTAGGCGCGGCTGATAGAAGGACGTCCACAAACCAAGCGGGCTGGCCCCGCCGGGCCGCCCAGTGGAGGGGGGTCAGGCCCTCAGCATCTACAGTTGAGGCCGTTTGCGGTGCCAACTCTAACAGCAAGCCGGTAGCAGAGCGCTGCCCATTTATCACCGCCACGTGGAGGGGTGTGCGCCCAAAACAATTGGTGGCAGCAACGTCGAGAGGCGAGGCTTCCAGCAGCCTCTGCAGCACCTGCAGCTGCCCTGTAGCAGCGATCTCATGCACTGGGTTGTGCTGCAATCCACAGGCTGCCATCCCTGCTCAGAAACAAGGAAGGCAGGCAGGAGATTCTTGGAGGGCCTCCTTGGATGGGCCCGCTGTGGGCAGTCCAAGCGGCGGTGGCCTTGCCTGGGCACAGGCCGCTGCACGCCTCTGTGCGCGCACCTGCGAGGTTGGGGATCGGGACGTTGGCGCCAGACAGCGTGCTCGAAGGGCTGCTAAGGTTGCTAACGCCCAGGCTCGGCCAAGGCTCCCAAGGCGGCAACACCCACCCACGCAAGGCCGTCAGGTCTCAGGAGGCTGCAACTTACGCGTCGAATTATGTTATAAACTGGTAAGCAAAGCAAGCAGAGTGCCCTATCAAGCAAGCAGGGGAAGGGGGGGGGAGGCACCGATGTACAGGCGGTACAACTTCATCAACCGCCCCCAACCCGTTCCTGTTATTCGTGCTCACTTGCCTCTGATCCCGTGCGCACCTTTTTCAAATAACTTCTGTTTGTGACCCCCGGTAGCGCCCCCGTCGGCTCGCAAAAAATGTCGGGCAGGCGCGGGGCAAGCAGGCCGAGCGGCATGGGCAAAGGGAAGAGTGACAGGGATGGCGGCGGCGGCATTCCGGGCGGGAGCGGCAGCGTTGGGGCTATGGCTGCGGCGGGCAGGCCCCAGGCCATGGCGGCCTCGGCGCCGCTGCTGCATCGGCCGCCGCTGCTCCATCTGCTGGGGGAAGCGGCAGCAGCAAGGAGGCAGTTGCTGGGAGGCTGCAGCCTGCGAAGGGTTCCACGTCAGAGGCAGAGGCAGAGGCAGGGACGTCAGAGGGGGAGGATTCGGAGGAGGAGGAGGGGTCAGACTGGTCAGCCAACTGCATGCACCTGCCGCCCAGAAAGGCTGCTGGCGCCAGGAAGCGGCAGAGGGCTAGGTTCGTGATGAAGCCGGCAGCAGCAGCGGCAGCAGGGGGAGGCGCAAGGCATCCGGCAGCGGCACGCGGCAGCAAGAAGGTAGCTGCCGCTGCTGGCGGGAGGAAGGAGCGGGCCGCAGCCCGGCGCACTGGCAACCTGTCCGACCAGATTGCCAGGGCAGTGGTGCAAACTGGGCTGGATGTGGCACGGGAGTTGACAACGCCTGCAGCGCTGGCAGCGGCGCTGGCATCCAGCCCTGCAGTGCGGTAGCTCAACCCCAGGCTAACTGAGGAAATGGCACAGCCTGGCGCCGGCAGCGGCCGCACGCTGGCACACGCCCATGCCAGCCTGGCATAGACACAGGAGTCGCTTCTGTACCAGGGCCCCGAGCGCATGGCTCTCAGAAAGGCAGAGGTGGCGGCGGAGCGGGCAGAGCGGCAGGCAGCGGACCGGGCAGAGCGGCAGGCAGCGGAGCGAGCAGAGCGGCAGGGAGCGGACCGGGCAGAGCGCCAAGCCGCGGACCGGGCAAGGCGGCAGGGGGCGCCGGTGCCAGGTGGGGAGGCACGGAAGGGGGAGGGAAGTAAAGGGCGCCCCTCCGCCGGTGCCGGCGTGCCTCTTCCATTCCCGCGGCACCGGGCTGCAAAGCGCAGCTTGGCTGTGTGGCTGTGGCTGAGTGGCTGTGTGGCTGTGGCTGCGTTGTGCGCTGAGCCATCGCACTATCAATTACATTTACATACTATGCGCTGAGCCATTGTACTGCTACAATGTCATGCACGCTGCATGTAGCACGCGCGGCTGCTTGTTAGGTATTGCTTGCTGATGGTTGCTTTGCTGGTTCTAGTAGCCAATGTGATGCTTGCTAGGTGGTGCAACAGGAAAGGAAGAGTGGATCCAGAAGCAGGGTGGATCCAGAAGCAGGACTGCCGCTGCCCCAGCGGGTATCCCGGCTTGGGAGGTGGTTGGCTTGAACCGGGGTTTCCTGGCTTCGATGGCGGCTGGCTCGCCCTTGGGAGGTGGCCTGGCTGGATGCCACGTCAGCACTTTGGCAGACAAGTTACAGCGTGAGCTCGAGCCGTGCACAAAGCTGACCCAAGAGGCCTGTGAATGGCGCAGACTGCTCACCAGGTGTTGTGCTTGGGCGCCACCAGAGGCTATTTTTACAACTAGGCGGCGCTGAGCACACAGCCCCATGGGTAGAAGGCTTCAACGTGCCGGGTGCAAGCAGGGGCATGCAGGGCAAACACGGGTCGTGCTGGTGTTGGGAGTGGAGCGGGCACTGGCATGCATGCAGGGCGGCAGCCCACAGTGAAAGCACATGTGTGCTTGGCGAGGACAGTGGGGCAGGCCGTGTCAAAAACCAATGAGCACGCACACAGCACGCACGAAGTAGGAGGATGAGCACACAGCACGCGCCGAGTATGAGAGGGCATGGCAGGGGTGCATGATGATGTGAGACAGTGAATCAAAACGGGCTGTGTGGAGTGCCAGGCATCCGCGGCAAGTGCAGAGAGATGAGGATGGCTGGTTGTTGCGCGGTCAGTCAGTCATAATGGCGCCATATTGTACACCTTGTGTCGTGTGAGGGAAGTTGGTCGGTTGGTGCTTTGCCCAGCGGGGAGGGGAGCAGGCACTTACGCTCCCCCACATACAAAAAAAAGCATGGTCTTGTGTGTTGTACAGCGACAGAGGCCGTGTGTTGTACAGTACCAGGCGCCTGCGGGGCTGCCCGGCAGGCTGCCTCCCAACCAGCCTTCTGTAGCGCGTGATGTTAGCATCAATGCGTGCCTGCCACACAAACAGCGTTCCTGCTTGTGGGCCTTTGCATGGTCCGTCAGTTACCCAAGTCGCCGGCTAGCAGTTGCGCCCGGTCGGGCGGTTCAATTGGCCTCGATCTCGCTGACGCTGGCCGACCGCTCCAACTGGCTGCTGCTTTCCACCCGGCACAGCGCCTCTGCCTGCTGCTTGGCCGCCTCTGCCTCACCTTCCATGCCGCTGCAGGAAGGAGAGCAATGGTCACACGCAGTGAGGGGAAGCAAGTCAGAATGGGGTGTGAATGCACATCCAGGCCGCACGCAGGGAGAAAGGCGGGGGTTGGAGTAGGGAGGGCAAGCCGAGGCGAGATGCCAGTGTGGGGTGAGCAGGCACGGTGCTGCACAGTAGGCAGGGCGGGCTGGGCAATGGGCAAGCAGCCGGATACATTGTGAGCAGCAGACGAGCTCAGCAGAGGCAGTGACGGCAGTGACACCCTGGCAGCCCGCCGCAGCACCAGCAAAGCGGGCAGCCTAGGTTGCCACTCAAACATTAGCTGAGCTCTGTAGAGGCCGTTCAAAGCAGCTGCTCCCAGCAATTGTCCCCAACAGTTCACGGGCAGTGCCCACCTTGCGATGTTGGACAGGGTGCCCGCTGTTGAGAAGTCTTCCGACACAAACACGGAGCCCGGGGGGAAGGCGTCGGCGTCAGCGCACTCGCTGTCAATCAGCGCCCTGCACAGGGCGGATGTGGGGAAGGGGGACAAGGACGCTCAGGGCGCGTGAGGGGAGGGCAGGGAAGGGTGCACGGTGGGGTGGCAGCAGCAGATCCCAGGGGAGAAAATGAGAATTGCGTGGGCAAAGGAAGGCCTACCACGTGCACCCGCCGGCAGCGCTGGCATCAAGCCGCAGGCAGGGCGACTCTGGCTCAAGGCTGCAAGCGCCACGCGCTGGCACCCTTGCAGGGGTTGAGGGCAAGCTCACCAACCAGCACAGCACAGCACAGCACAGCACAGCACAGCACAGCACAGCACAGCACAGCACAGCACAGCACAGCACAGCACAGCACAGCACA
>JTEE01000287.1:377959-389582 GCA_002896455.3 Chlorella sp. ArM0029B
CGACGGGCGGAAGCCGGCGCAGAGGGCGGCCGGGCCGGAAGGCTTGTGCCGGGGCTGCGTGCCGTTGCAGGTTGACACACACAGCTGGTGCCAGGGTGTACGAGTGATGGAGTAGCCGTGCTGCTGCCACATGGGTGTGAGAGCGGAGTGTGGCACCACTGGCAGGCGCTGCCGCCACCGCCGCCGCCATCCTGCAGAAGGGTGCATGATCGGGCGGGGTTCGTTTCGCGCTGCAAGTGGGGCCCCTCGACCAGTGATACGCAATTGGCGTAACCGCACAGGGCTCACCCGCTGAGCACGAGAAAATTCCCTGTCGCCAAGCTTGCGGGCTGTGCAGGAAGTGACTTGCAGAGAAATTCTCGCGCGAGTTGTTGCCGCAGGCATGAAGCACACCACTCGCTCAGAAGCGCAGCATGGCGCAGCATGGCGCAGCAGCGGCGGCGGCGGGCACGCACCACACACAAATCAATGTTTCAGCAGCAATCCAGCTTGTTATTACCTCATAATCACAGCAGATACATGGTCTATCCAAAATAGCGAACAGTCGGGCGGTTGTGACCTGGTGAGAGAGATTGGCGGCGCCGCCCAATTATTTCTGCCGCCGCGGCGCGCCGGCGCATCTCCCCAAAGTGACCCGCTGTGTGTCATGGATTCTTCTTCTTATTACCCCGCAATATCCCTCTCCAAGATTTAAATGGCGTCCCGCTGCCCCTCGCGCTCACTTGAGCCTCTGCCAGAGGATTTCGCTAGCGAGCTGCCGGCCCCCGAGCAGCAGCCAGGCAATGTTGTGACCGTAAGAAGGCGGCGGCGGTAAGTGGGTCGAGAAGCGGGCGCCTGGGCGGTGGTGGGTGACGGCGGGCCCAGCTGCGCACAGCTGGTGACGGCGGGCTCAACTGCGCACTGCTGCAGTTTTGTGTTCACATCAGCGCATTGGTGGTTTCGAACCCCTCCCAATCACGCCTCACCTGCTGCAGGAAGTTGGCGGAGCTGTCGCCCGACCAGGCGGAGAACGCTCGGCTGAGGGAGGAGATCCGCCAGCTCCGTGGTGAGAAGACGCGGCTGGAGACGCAGCTAGCAGCTGGCAGGCGTGAAGGAGGATGCGTCCGCCTCCATCCTTCACTTTCAAGAGCAGGCAGACCGCCGACTGTCGCAGCTTTCCGTGGCGCGTGGCACGATTGCTACGCTGGAGCTGCACGTGGAGTCTCTGCAGCAGCAGTCCCCCACGGGTGAGGGCCGTCCCCCAGTGCAAGCCCGCGCCGCGCTGTGCTGTCCCTCTTTTGCCCAGCCTGCAGTTGGCGGCATGCTCTGCACGAGGGGAGGGTGAGAGCGAGTTGGAAGGTGGCAACGGGTCAGGGTGGAGATGGGTTCATCACGTAAGCAGGTTCATCACGACGGCAGGCGGGCAGGCACCGGGGATGAACCCCGGATGCGTGTCCATGCGTGCGTTGCGTAGGCGCTGTCCTCTGCCGGTTTTCGCCTCTTGCGAGCCTGCTTCGTGTTCAAATCCGGATGCCCGTCTTGCTGCCTGTCTGCTTCCTGCAGCGATGAGTACCGGGAGCGTGGATGTCTCGCCGGCTCGCCCGAACTGACAGGTGCGCACTGGACTGCTCAGCGTGCACGTCAGCTGGTGCTGGTTGGTTCCATGCATGCCGCAGCTTCACCAGACACCCTGTTCTGTGGCTTGTGCGTGCTCCTGCGCATGCCCAGCTCACCCGGCCGCTCCCTCCCCCCTGCCTCCCTGCTGTGCAGGGCGCAGCTTCACCAGACACCCTGTTCTGTGGCTCGTTTGCGGAAGGAGTGGCTGGGCACCTGATCATCAGCCCAAGCTCCAAGAAGGGCAGGGTGCCCTGACGCCGCAGAGTCCGCTGGTGTGCGTGTGTGTGTGTGCGCCTGTCGCCGGCGCTAGACACGCTAGACCACATTCGGGCGCTGGACAGGGTGCAGGTGACCTCAGCGCACCTGCCTTGAGCAATACCTGTGCACCTGCTTTGATCAATACCTGTGCACCTGCTTTAAGCAACATCTGTGCACCTGCTTGCCTGTACCACCATCTAGAGACCCAGCAGCAGCAGCAGCATCTAATAAAATTGCAAATTCTGTTACAACCCCGGCCCTCCGGCGGGCGAGGCTGGTGGCCCAGCACTGCTGACCTGGCCAGTGTGTCCCTCAAAATATCAAAATCAAAATCAAATCAAAATCAAATCAAATCACTCAAGTCAATGGTCATCACCCTCTGCAGGAGGTGCCCCACGAGGGGCCCATGTACTAATCAACCGCCCCCCGCGAAATAGAACCGTCGTAAAATTATCAAGTCAGAACAAACTTGAATCATCTCTCGTTGTCTTAACCCCCGCAGGAAGTGCCCCACGAGGGGCCCATGTGCGACCTGCCTTGGAGCGACCCCGACGACCGCTGCGGCTGGGGCATCTCGCCGCGCGGCGCAGGTGTGCTTTGCCGGGAGGTGGCGGCGGCGGCAGCAGCAACAGCTGGGCACCTGCCGGGCAGGCGGCCTCAGCTGCCGTGCGTGCAAGCTGTCGGCGGCAGCAGCAGCAGCAGCCGGGGAGGCGACCCCCAGCTGGGGTGCGTGCCGGCTGTAGGCGAGGGCATCAGCTAGGGGTTTGGGTGGGAGGCAGCAGGAGCAGAAGCTGCTAGGCAGGCAGCGGCCCAGCTGGCGTGCGCCTACATGTGTACACGCTGCGCAAATGCTTTTTGAGCAGTTGCACAACCACAACCATACTGTCGCTTCTTGATTCCGAATGCCACATGTGTGTTACCTGATCCCCCGGTTCTGCAGGCTACACCTTTGGCCAGTACATCAGCGAGCCGTTCAACCACACCAACGGGCTCACGCTCGTGTCGCGTGCACACCAGCTGGTGCGGCCCGGACCACCGCACCCATTGCGCCTGCCTGATGCCGCCACCGTTGTCGCTGCCTGGTGCCGCCGCGGTTGCCGCGTGCCGTGCTGCCGCACCTGCCCGTGCCGCTGGCAGCTCGACTCATGGAACCTTGCACTGGCGTTCAACTCTTCGTAGCACAATTTTGTTGCAAGTCGTTTGTACTTCCCAAGGTACGAGAACCTTGTTGATGAATCGAGTCCGCCCCCTGGCACTGCAGGTGATGGAGAAATACAACTGGTGCCACGACCAAAACATGGTGACCATCTTCTTGGCGCCAAACTACTGCTACAGGTGGGTACACACTGCAATTGGGATGGTGTCTTGTCTACCACCAGTGGTACAATCGTTGTCTGCAAGCATTTGGTGTATTTGAGGGTGCACGTGAGGAGGGCGCTGGGTGGGGTGGGGCGCCGCAATTGGAGCAGGTACACATGAGGGGTGCACTGGGCGGGGTCGAACTCAGCAGTTGGAGCAGCTGCACATGAGGAGGGCACTTGGGCAGGGTTGCGGGCAGTACCTTGTTGCAGCTGTGCCTGCCAAGCTGGCTTGACCGGTGCATGCATCAGCCTGCAGCGCTCGCTTTCAAAGCACGCGTCTCACCCAGCCCTCGGCTTAACAAGCATTGCAACGCTGACCATCACGTTTTATCACGTCGCGGCACACTCGCCTCCTCGTGCACCCAACATCTACCTCACTGCCTGTGCCTATTGCTTGCCTCCCTGGTGCTGCACCATCGCTGCCATGTCATATGCACCCCTCTTCATGCACTCCTCCTCTCCTTCAATGCCTGTACTTACTGCCTCAACGCCTGCACGTACTGCCCTGCCTCCCCGCAGGTGCAGCACCATGACTACCATCACATGCACCCCTCTTCATACACTCCTCCTCTCCTTCAATCTGTACGTACTGCCTCAACGCCTGCACGTACTGCCTGCCTCCTGCAGGTGCAGCACCATGGCTGCCATCATGGAGGTGGATGAACACATGAGCAAGTCGTTCTCCCAGGTGGGGCGAGTCATGCAACACCATGTTTGTTGTAGGGTGATGGGCCGGCAGGAGAGCGTGAAGTGGATGAACAAGCCCTTCTCGCAGCTTGGCTGTTGTGGGAGGGCCAGGCACCTGGTTCTTCCTATAGGGGTGGGGTAGGTTGCCGGGAGGCGTGAATGGAGGAGCACGGGAGCAACCAAGCCTGTCTCGCAGCTCAGCTGGTTGTGTGTCATCGCTGCTGCAATTGGACAGCAGGCAGGCAAGCGTGCTTGTCGAGGCCTCCCTGCACATGTGTGTGTGGCCGTGTGCCGCCCTGCTGACCCATCCCCCTGGGCCCACCCCACCCGCCTGTGCCCCCTGCCCGCCCACAATATGACCTTCCTGCCGTGCCCTGCACTCACCCAAGCCTCCCTCCCTGCCTTCCCTGCCCTGCCCTTCCGCCTGCCCGCAGTTTGACCCCGCGCCGCGCAGAGGAGAGCCCGAGGTGACGCGGCCCACCCCCGACCACTTCCTCTGAGCGGCCCGCTGCGGACAACACCGTCAGCTAGAAAGTGCACGGCACAGCATGGCACAGCACGGCATGGCACAGCACAGCACAGCACGCTGTGCCCTGCTGGCAGTGAGCCCTGTTCCCAGGGCAGCGGTGGCCACAGGCAGATGGGCAGGCTGGAAAAGGTGGTCATGGTCAGGCGCTGGCTTGCTGGGTGCGGCAAGAAGCAGCAGCGTGGTTGCAGGCAGCCAGCGCGGGGTCTTTTCTGTGCCAAGCACAGTGTGCCGCCCCCAGCCCCGCCACCAGCCCCGCCCCGCCCGGCCCCACCTCGCACGCTCTCCCTCCCGAGGCTCCACCTCCTCTCTGCAATCTTTCCCCCGCCCCCCTCTCCCTGCTCTCTCTGCACTGAATTNCAGCCCCGCCACCAGCCCCGCCCCGCCGGGCCCCACCTCGCACGCTCGCCCTCCCGAGGCTCCACCTCCTCTCTGCAATCTTTCCCCCGCCCCCCTCTCCCTGCTCTCTCTGCACTGAATTTGTACCCAAGTCTCTGCCCCTGCTTGCGCCCTCTAGGCGCTCGTGTTTCGCACCTGCACTCGCGCTCACCACTTAGCACCCCCCTAGCATCGAAATGCCTTGCCCCGCCCCGCATCGCTCCTGAGCCGCTCCCATCCTCGTCGCTCCGCTCTCGCTCACTGCACAGGTCCCCCTGCTCTGCCTGATTTGGACGAGAACTTGCAACACCCAACCTCAAAGCTGACGCGCACTCTACTCTGTATGTAGGCCACACCCACCCTTGACACTCCTTTGGAAGGCGTTGGCCTGTGATTGCGGGAGGGTTTGGAAGGGTTGACGTATATTGGCAGTGATGGAGGTATCTCAGCTTGCGGAAAGCCAGGCTTCCGACCGTTTCAGCCACGCTGGCAGGGGGGT
This sequence comes from Chlorella sp. ArM0029B, assembly GCA_002896455.3. NCBI lineage: Eukaryota > Viridiplantae > Chlorophyta > Trebouxiophyceae > Chlorellales > Chlorellaceae > Chlorella > Chlorella sp. ArM0029B. The sequence goes on from JTEE01000287.1 coordinate 383,265, forward strand.
GGGCACCAGCCGCAGCTGTAGGGCGGGCGGGCGCTGACGAGGTGGCGGAGTGCCGCCTTGAGGTGGTCCGTCCCGGCCATATACAGGCTTTGCTTGCCCTGCCCTCTCTCCTGGCGCACCATATACTCGCCCTCTGGCAGGTTTATGCGCCGCAGGTCCCAAGGCTGCCCCTGCCGCCTGCTTTCGCTGCTCGCCGGCGGTGCCGCTCGGCGGCAGCGGCGGCAGGAAGAGTCCCCGCGCTGTCGCTGCCTCGCCGAAGAGTTCCTGTCCCTGTATTCTTGCCTACAGTTTCTCAAGTGGTACCTTAACAACCCTGTGCAATCGCACCCATGCAACTGCGAGCTGACCAGGGAAACTGGTTGAGCCTCGCAGCTGGCGCCCGGCAGAGGGCGGTGGGGCGGCGGGGTGCAGCTGGGTCGCTTTAGAGCGCGGCGCTTGCATCACAGAGCCTCGCTGAAGCCTCGGAATGCTTTTGGGGCGGCGACGTTTCGCCCGGAAGCGCTTTGGGCGCTTCGCGCTCCACACATCCCCGCCCGGCCCTCTGTTGGCTGGACCAGCGGTCAGGGAAGTTGTCATGTATACCAGAAACGTGTACAGAAGAGGACAGCATGCCGGCGCTTGCGCGCTCGTGGCATCGACCTGCTGCCGCCGCCGCTTCCGCGGGGGCCCGAGGACGGGGTGTCTCTGCCACACGTGTCTCTGCCGCACCACCCAGAAGCTTTCCCCCGTCTCTTCTGCTGCGTCCCTACCTCGTGGTTGAAATGCTCAGGCCGTCGAAAAACGCCTACCCCCCGGCCAGGTTCGACACAAAGAAGGCAGTTTCGGCGTCACAAATAATGGGCGTTGGCCCCAGCGTCAACATGTGTGCCCAGCTGGCTGAGGTACCTGAACACCCATAGAACACGCCTGCAAAATGAATAAATTGTTGAATGGGCCAGGGGTCAAATTGGAACGTGCATGCTGCCAAACAGGCCCAGCGTGCCACCCCTGCTGGCGAAGAAGCTGTGTGAGTGAGCGAGTGGTCGCGACAACCTAGGACGCCTTATCCCTCGTTATCCCACGCAATCTCCCTCTGCAAGTTTTAAATGGCGCCCCGCTGCCCCTCGCGCTCACTTGAACCCCTGCCAGAGGATTCCGCCAGCGAGCTGCCGGCCCCCAAGCAGCAGCCAGGCACTGTTGTGCCAATGAGAAGGCGTCGGCGGTGAGTGGGTCGACAAGCCGGGCGATGGTGCGCCGGGCGATGGTGCGTGACGGCGGGCCCAGCTCTGCGCACTGCGTGCCAGCACCGCTCTGCGTGCCAGCACCGCTGCAGCGTTGTGTCAGCGCATTGGTGGTGGCCTTTGAACCCCTCCCAATCACAGCTGCAGGAAGATGTCGCCCGAGCAGACGGAAATCTCGCCTCCTTGGTGAGATGGCGCGGCTGGAGGCGGAGCTGTCATGCGTGAAGGAGGCGGCCGTGGAGGAGGCGGCCACTCTCAAGGAGCTGGCAGACCGCCGACTGAGGGAGCTGTCTGTGGCGGTCGGCACGATTGCGACGCTGGAGCGTCACCTGGAGGCGCTGCAGTCATCCCCCACCCACTCGCAACGTGAGGGCCGTCCCCCGGTGCAAGCCCGCGCTGCGCTGTGCTGTCCCCTCTTTTGTGCTCGTGCAGCCTGCAGTCGGCACCATGCTTTGCACGAGGGAGGATGAGAGCGAGTTGGCAGGTGGCGACGGGTCAGGGTGGAGATGGGTTCATACGAGAGCAGGTTCACCACGAGGGCAGGCGGGCAGGCACAGGGGATGAACCCCGGATGCGTGCAGGCACAGGGGACGAACCCCGGATGCGTGTCCATGCGTGCGTTGCGTAGGCGCTGTCCTCTGCCAGATTTCACCTCTTGCGAGCCTGCTTTGTGTTCAAATTCGGATGCCCGTCTTGCTACCTGTCTGCTTCCTGCAGGGTCTGCGATGGTGACCACCGACAATGACTCGCCGGATCGCACGAGCTGACAGGTGCGCACTGGACAGCTCAGCGTGCACGTCAGCTGGTGCTGGTTGGTTCCATGCATGCCGCAGCTTCACCAGACACCCTGTTCTGTGGCTCGTTTGTGCTCCTGCGCATGCCCAGCTCACCCGGCCGCTCCCTCCCCCCTGCCTCCCTGCTGTTCAGGGCACCCGCGTCAAGCTGCGGCTGGGCTGGCTGCAAGTGCCAGCCACACAACGGCCGCACGACGGGGAAGCGCTGCCAGGCTGGGCTGCTGGCTGCTGGGGAGCCTTGGGAACGGCTCAAGCACTGCTGGCCGGCTTGCTATGATAATCTGTTTGCTTGACTATCTCTTTGTTTGTCAAATGAAATCGTCGTGTTGACGGCAGGCCACCCTCCTGCTGCCCTGGTACCAGCACCCCTGGCCTGACGCTGAGTGGCACTGTACGGATCCAACACGACGATTTCATTTGACAAACAAAGAGATAGTCAAGCAAACAGATTATCATATCAGGGCAGCAGGAGGGTGGCCTGCCGTTTGCGGAAGGAGTGGCTGGGCACCTGATCATCAGCCCAAGCTCCAAGAAGGGCAGGGTGCCCTGACGCCAGGCCGGCAGTGGCGGGGGCGGCCGCATGCCGCTGCAGCCAGACCAGAGGCAGATCCGTCGCTTGGCAGCCCGCCCTACAATCCACGCTCATGTCTGCTTTTCATCCTTGCCGACCATTGTTTTGGGCGCCCAATCTCTGCTACATATCTTTGGGTGCCTCTTTCACAGGGTGCATTGCCGACTGTGTCAACACTGGTCATCAACCTGAAGCTCATAACACAATGCAAGACACACCATGTCCCTGGCAGAGGGCAGGACCGCGGCAGCTTGTGCCAGCGCATCATGGGGAGGGCGGCAACACATCATGGGGAGGCTGGCAGGGCATAGCAGCCCAAGCCAGCTGCAAACTTACTGCATTCGGCTTCGCAATGATGAGCGCTATCGGAGCGCAGGCAGCGCCTCAGCGGCTCGCACGCAGCGAGCGTGGGACGGTGAAAGGAGGGGCGCGCCAACCCGCCGCTCTGTTCCGACAGCTCGAGCGCCAGGCAGCGCGCAGGAGGCTGCACAGATGCGCCGCAGAGTCCACCGCTGTTGTGGCAGCTGAGGCGGCACCGCCACCGCCAGCAGCGGCGGCAGCGGCGGCACCCAAGCCACTGCCCTTCTTTCCTGACCGTCGTGTGAGTACTGGCCAGATGCAGCACCGATATGTCCGTGAATCAGAAGATGTATAACATTCTGCCTCGGCTTGCTGCACCAGTGCTGCTCGCCTGCTTCGAGGCGTGATGTCCTCACCACTTCAAGAGGCCCCCTTCCTGCCCGCAGTGCGTGGAAGATTTACAACTGCCCCCGCTGTCTGCCGTCCACCACTACGTCAACCTGACCAACGGACTCGAGGCGCTGCCACGGCTGCAGCAGCTGGGGCTGCCCTATACGTGCGCCCTTATTCCACCTAAGGCGCGGTGAACTCTCTAAAAGATTTCCGTGCACAGGCTACCGCTGACCGGGCCCGTCCTGTTCTCCCTCCCACCGCTGCAGCTTCCTGCGCCTGCCCAGCACCCGCTGTGAGCAGCAGCAGTTTGAGGCTCTCATGAATGACTTGGATGCAGACCTGCTGATGCGCCTGGCCCTGGGGCAGTGGTGAGGCGGATTGGGGGGAAGTCCTGATGGTGCCAGATGCTGCAGAGCCTGTCGCTGGGGCAGTGGTGAGACGGGCGTCGGGCAGAGGGGCACTACATTGCATCATTGCATCACCAACCGGGCATGTCTGCTGCCTGCAGCTGCCCTGTGCACCGCAGCTTGCTGGTCACCGCATCACCAATTCGACGTGTCTGCTGTCCCCTGCCCGCAGTTGCCTGGTGTACGATTTCGGGTCCCGGAACAAGAAGCGGGGGGCGCCACGGGCCGTCTGGTAGGCAGGCCTGTATGCCACAAACTGTGATCCGACCATCTGCATGCCTGCTGCATGCCTCGCCATTGCGCTGCTTCCTGAGGAACTGGAACACCTCCATGCCTGCCGCAAATAGACAAACCATTGTTTTTTTTACCATTTTTGGTCTTGAACAACAGCATCAAATCGGTGCCAAAAACAGTGGTATCAACAATGCCGTGCTTTCGGGTTATACGTTTATTTTTTGTGCTGCCTGAGGTTGATTAGCTCACCTCCGTGCCTGCTGCATGCCCCTGGGCACCTGCCACGCTGCCCACGCCATGCTGCCCATGCCACGCTGCCTATGCCGTGATTGTTTGATCCAGCATCCACCCACCTCTGCCCTGCCGGCCTCTGCCCTTTCGGCACCGTCCCACCCATTTGCCTGACTTGCAACACCGCTTTGATAGCGGGGGGGTCGGGGCGGGGCACAGCTGTCCCCAAATCTTCGAAAACCTGCTCTGCCACCCCCACCACCCTTCCTTGGTGACCCTGAGGGCTTAGCTACAGGTGGTGGCACTCCCTAACTCCTGTGTGTGCCTGTGCCTGTGTGCCTGTGCCTGTGTGCTTGTGTGCCTGTGCCTGTGCATGTGCATGTGTGCCCCACACAGCTTACACCCCAGTCAAGCATGCCTTGTGTGAAAGAGTGCAACCTGCCTGTGCCTGCAGGTATGGTCTGGAGTTCATACGATGGGCGCTGCGCCGGCTGTGGCTGGGGGAGCAGGGGGAGGCCTACCTGCGGGGATACAGCGTCGCAGCCGTGTTTGAGCAGCACGTGCGCAACATGAGCGACGGAACCAAGAAGTGAGGCGTTGCCGCTGTTGGTGCCGCTGCCGCCGCTGCCGCTGCCGCTGCCGCTGCCGCTGCTGCCGCTGCTGCTGCCTCAGCTTGCTATGGCCAAACTCTGCCGCTGGTGCTGCCGCTGCCGCTGCAGCCGCTGCTCCTGCCTTGGCATGCTGTTGCCCAGCTCCCGTTGGCACATCTTGCAAACTTTGTCTCGATCGACACCGCCTATCGGCTCACTCCCTCCGTCCCAGGCGGGGCTGTTGACCTGTTGACCTGCTGCCGTTGCCGTTGCCGGCGCCTGCGCCACTGGGCCACGCTGCGTCGTCTTTTCACACGAGCCGCGCTCGACCACCTTTGCCGTCATTTTGCGCACGTTCCCCGCACGGCATGCCGAACCACTTTGCCTGCTGACCTGGCTGCCTGCCACCTGGCACCACCTGGCGCAGGAAGCTGCGGTACTATGCGAGGTACATCCCCGCGGAGGGCCTGCCCCGCCTGCAGCTGTACGGCGTCTATGCAGCCACTACAAACGATGGAGAGAAGGAGATGTATGCCGCGCTCCTGCGCAGCTGCGAGGCCGGCAGCGGCGGCGGCAGCAGCAGCAGCAGCAGCAGCAATGGCAGCAGCGGTGGAGGGGTGGCAGAGCTGGCGGCAGCAGGGGGTGCAGCAGCAGCGGCGGGACAGTCTGGGCTGCCGCTAATCGATCAGCAGGGGCAGCAGGCTGCGGTCAGGGTGGCACAGCAGGCGCAGCAGGCGGGAGGCGGGGTGGAGCACCAGCAAGTACTTGCCATGCTGGCTGCCGCCGCCTCCCCGCTTTGCCAGCTCAGCGCGGAGCAGCAGCACGCGCTGCTGCATGGGCCCGATATCCACGCAGCCACAGAAACCCTGCTTGGCATGCGGCTCTTCCTGGGAGGCGTTTCCCATGTGCAGTTCCAGGCATGGGTCGATCGCACAGGTTTTGTCGCCCCGGGCGGCGCTGAGGGCGGCCGCCGGGGCGGGACGCGCGTCGAGCTGTGACGGCATCGGCTGCCTGCCTGGCTGCTTGAGATATTATATTGTTCTTTGACACTGCCAATATGTAAGCGCTGCTGAGCTCAATGATGCAAAGAGGTGCGCCTGTGGTTACGCGCCCCAGAACAAGCACGGCAGTGGGTGGCGGGGTAAGGCGGCAGGGTTGGGCGGCAACGATGGTGCTGCCGCCCCATGCTGCTGTGCTGGCAGCTACGTTCGCGGTGCATCGGTGCGATCGCCGCTGCATCGTGCCTGTCTAGCATAGATCTGAGTATTCCAGCGCCCGGCAGACGCGCCCGTCCCATCTCTCTCGGAACCCCCACAACCACCATTTTGCCGCTCGCGCCGTCAGGAACTACAGAAGCGCCCAAACATGTCAGACGGCAAGAAGCCGGCGCCAAAGGCGCTGGTACTCGTGGGCGGGTAGGTGCCGCCACCCAGGGGTGCCTTGGGGGGAAGGAAGCCCGGCGCGGCCGGCATCGAGCGCTTGATCGCGTAGCCGAGCGCTTCGAGCAGCCGGGGGCCGCTGCGGAATGCCCGGAGCAGTTGGGGCTCACCGCCGCTTGCCGCTGCCGCCTGCCTCGTG
>JTEE01000287.1:391320-451328 GCA_002896455.3 Chlorella sp. ArM0029B
ATCCACCACCCCCCTGCAGGAGCCCGAGCCGATGGGCACCGCAGGCCCGCTGGCTCTGGCTCGCGAGATCCTGCACAACGACAGCAACACGCCCTTCTTCGTCCTCAACAGGTGGGGTGGGGGCACAGCCAGCCTGTGTTAGTCAAGTTTGTGTTTGTTTGTTTGTGTGCTTGTGTGTATGTGTGTGCTTTTGGCAGGTAAAGGGGCTGGGGGGCACAGTTTAGCGCCAGAAATTACCAGGCTGCCTGCAGTGCAGAGGTAGCCCTAAGGTGCGGGGTGTGTAGAATGCACAGGCAGGCGCAACAGCTGAGGCCGCACGCGGGAGAAGGAGCATGCGAGGCAACAAGCACAGCACCCGCGGGTTTGGCTGGGGCGCATGCGGCAACACGCGATGCTCTGTCGTGCCCCGGTGTGCACTCCACACAGTCGGGGCCTTGCTGTGTGCACTGCTTGTAGTCGGGACTGAAGGTTTCCAAATTTGCGTAAGTTGGTAAACATAGTTTATGACGAAGTAATCAGCTGTGTGTGTGCGCTGCACGCGGCCTGTGGCGAATGTGCCTGCCTTGCACCATGAGCTCCACAGGCATGACCTGATGCCAGCGCCCCCTGCTTACCTGCTGCCACAGGTGACACCCATGGTTCCAACAGCCCGCACCATTTGTGCGGCTCGTGCTGTTCTCATCATCACCTTTCCCGCCCCCTCCCCCTCATCCTTGCAGCGACGTGGTGTGCGGCCAATCCCCCTCTCGGCGCCCTTCGGCGACCTCCAAACCCTTCCCCCTGCGTCATGCCTTGTATCACTGCAGTGACGTGGTGTGCGACTACCCGATGAAGGAGCTGCTTGAGAACCACCTGAAGTCGGGGGCAGAGGCAACCATCCTGGTCACAAAGGTGGGAGGGATCAAGGTCCGGCCGCCCCGGTTGGGTTGTAATCCCAGCCGTTGTGCTGCGTGATTTGACCGCTGGAGCTGCATCTTTAGCTAGCCCTTGCTGCCTCAAAGGAAAGGAACACCTGTTACGTGACAGCAACAGCGCACACAGACGCCCGGCTGAGGAGGGAATACCTGGCTGCAAGCCCACCTCTCAAATGTCTCGCACACCATTTCCCACCTCTCAGGTTTTTAAAACACTTGCTGCTTTGTGCTCTATTGTTGCACAACGGCAACCTCACAAGGCACTCACCCTACCACTCCTCTGAAGCTCACAAGGTGACATGTGCAGATGGCCGACCCCTTCCATGTACGGCGTGGTTGTGGTGCACTGGGGGACCACACAAAGCTTGAAACCAAACTCGTGTGAAGTCCCACACATCCGAATTCACATCCTGAAGTCGAGTCTCACAAAGCTTGAAACCAAACTCTTGTGTGCGTACCTGCCTGTGCAGGGAGCTGACACAGTATGGCGTGGTGGTGATGGACGGCAACACCACAAAGCGTATTATTAAACCCCGTTTGGCAACCCACAAAGCTGAAAACCGAATCTCACAAACCTTGAAACGTAACTCTTGTGTGTTTTGTGTGTACCTGCATGTGCAGGTGGCCCGACCCCTCCAGAAACCTCAATTCACATATGCTAAAAAACCGGTAGCAAACTTCTAAAATTCGCCAACATCAACTTCTAAGTCTGGCGTCACGGTGATGGTCAGCTCAAGCTGTTCTGTCCCACCCCTCAACACATGCAAACCCACCGCCAATTGCAGGTGGCCGACCCCTCCAAGTATGGCGTGGTGGTGATGGACGACAACCTGAAGGTGGAGCGGTTTGTGGAGAAGCCGCAGGTGGGATGTAGGGTTTGTAAGTTGGGGATAGGATGTAGGGTTTGTAAGTTGGGGTTAGGAATGTACGCTTTGTGACTTAGGGTCGGCGATTCAGGGTGGGGCGGTTTGTGGAGGGAAGCCGCAGGTGGGGCGATAGGATGTACGGTTCATAATAAAGGGACCGGATGTAGTTGAGGTCGTTTGGGGGGATGAATGGTGTTGTGGGTGGATGGGGGTGTTGGGGCAGGGTCGGACGAGGCGCTGAGCCTGCTGTCCCCCAGGCACGCCGCTGGCATGCGCACCAGGGGCGCACAACGCCCCTGGCCGCCCCCCGCATGCACGCCCCTGCTTGCACACCGGGCGACCCTGACGCCCCTGCTTGCACACCACAGCCTGCTCACACACCATTGCCTGCCCACAACCTGCCGCCTGCACCTCCACTGCACCGTCACCACTCCCTCCACCCGTCGCCTCTTCAAATGCAGCCGCCGGTAGGTGTGCGCTGTGGCGCTGTGGAGTGTACCGGCCGCCCCATCATTGCCTGGTGGGAGGAGTCTCTGCGTGGCGCACACCGCGCTCACTCACCAACAATGAACTACTGGAACCCTCGCTCACTCCCCTTCCCTCTCTCCTCCCCTGCCTTCTTCCCTCCTCCCCCTGCTGGGCACCCCCCTTTTCCGCAGACGTTTGTGGGCGACAAGATCAACGCCGGCATTTACTGCCTCTCCCCCTCAATCCTGGACCGCATCCAGCCGCGCCCCACATCGATTGAAAAGGAGGTGAGCTTGGGCCGTGCCCCACATCGATAGAAAAGGAGGTGAGCTGGGGCCGTGCCCCACTTCGATAGAAAAGGAGGTTGCGCTTTTTTCATGCATGCGCTTCTGGTTAATCGATTGAGAAGGATGTGAGCGGGCTGGGCAGGCCGCTTTTTTGAACAGATCTCTCTGCCTCTCAAGCGGATGATGGAGGTGAGCGGGCTGGGGAGGGTGCTTTTTGCACAGATCTCCGTGCCTCTCAAGCGGATCACACCCACCCTGCGCCCCACCTCGATTGAGAAGCAGGTGAGCAAGCTTGGGGGGGGGGGGGCGTGTACTTTCAGTCACCGTGTTTCATCTCTTGCGTGGCAAGATGCGTTCACAAAACATGCCCTCCTTGCGTCTAATCATGCGCCCCACCTTCCCCCTCCCTCCCTCATCTCACCCCTCCTCCCCCACACACACAGATCTTCCCCGCTGTGACATAAAGCCGCCTGTACGCCTCACCACCTCCTTGCCCCTCCCTCCCTCATCTTACCCCTCCTCCCCCACACACAGATCTTCCCCGCCGTGGCCGCTGACGGCCGGCTGTACGCGATGGAGCTGGAGGGGTACTGGATGGATGTGGGGCAGCCCAAGGACTACCTCACAGGTGGGTGGGGTGGGTGGGGGTTTTGGGCTGAAATTGTTTTTGCACAGCCTGCATGCACAATGTACAGCAGGGCATTGGGGCAGCCCAAGGGCTGCCTCACCTCACTGATGTTGAACGCCACTCTAACAAAGGGTGCTTGCGTAAAGCTGTAAAGACTAGACTAGACTACCTCACAGGTGTGTTTGGGGGGGGGGGGGGGGGGGGGGGGGGGGGGGGGGCTGCCTGTGCTATTGTACAATCTGTACAGTGTACAGTGTACAGCAAGGAGGCGGGGCAGCCCCAAGGACTACCTCACAGGTGGGTGGTGTGGTTGGTGGTTGCGGTTGGTGGTTGGTGGTTGGTGGTTGCCCTGATCACTGTCGATTGCGTCACGGGTGCTTGGGTGACGCGGTTTGGGGGTTTCCAAGAATGTTTGTCGCATGTTGGTCGCATGCAGCAGTGATCAGGGGTGTTGAATGTGCGAAAACGGCAGGATTGTGGGGCAGCCCAAGGACTGCCTCGCAGGTGGGTGGGGGAGGGGAGGTTGCGGGATGCCTTACTCAACGATTTAGAATCAGCCCTGCTTGTCCTCGGCACACATGCGGCCCCACCGCTGGCCCGCTGCCTCCCCTCCCGTCTTTGGCTCCCCCGCAGGCCTGGCCCTGCAATCATACTCAGTCTTACCTTTGCGCTCGTGTTTCGCTCACCTGACCCTCAAATTGCATCCCCCCTGCCCGCCGCCTGGCGCCCTTTGCGCTCGCATTTCGTTCACCTCACCCTTTGCTGCATTCCCACTGCCCGCCCTTGCGCTCCCCCGCAGGACTGAACCTGCAAACACTCTCAGTCCTGCCTCCACGCTCGTGCTTCGTTCACTTCACCCCACTTGCGCTTCCCCTGCCTGCCACCTGGCGCCCCCGCAGGCCTGGGCCTGCACCTGGAGTCTGTGCGGAGGCGGCATCCGGAGACGCTGGCAGAGGGGCCACACATCCAGGTGCGGCGCCTGTGCCTGTGGCAGTGTGCCTGTGTTATGCAATGTTGGTGGGGCTGGGCGTGCTTTGAGTTGGCGTCCAGGCATCGACGTGCCCGGCACCACACGTGCTCGCCTTTGCGAACCGTGCAGGAAAATGCCGTCGTCTCCCAGGCATATCCCTCCTTCCTGCCTGCTTGCTTGCTTGCCCAGCCTTACCTGGTGCCATTCGTGCTCGTCTTTGAAGCAATCTTTTGCTTTCCGACTCGCCTCCGGTACAACCCTCCTATCTGCCTGATACCAACAGTGCTTGCCTTCACTTTCTCGGGGTCGTGCAGGGTAATGCCATCATTGCCCAAAGTACATTCTTCCTGCCTGGCCACTTGCACAATTTGATACCGCCCGTGATCGCCTCTCATGCCTCAAACCGTGCAGGGCAATGCCGGCATTTCATTTGCCAGACACATCCCTCCTGCCCACTTGCCCAACTTGATACCAAACGTGACCGCCTCTCCTGTCTCAAACCGTGCAGGGCAATGCCATCATTGACGAGACAGCCAAGATTGGGAACGATTGCCTGATCGGGCCCAACGTGGCCATCGGCAAGTTGTGAGTGCCCTGCTTGCGTTATGCTGCTTGTATCAAACATTCTTTGCAATCTTGCACGCTTGCAACCGTGTCGCTTTCTAAAGCATGCACGCTGTTGGCTGCACACAAGTTGTGAGTAGGCTGCTTGCATTGGGCACTGCTTTAGTGTCCTGCCTGCTGCATGCATGCATGCTTATCCTGGCTGCAAGCAAGTGTGCACAAAGTGGCGGGCATTTGGCCCATGACTAGCCCACCTGCCTGCCTGCCTGTTGATCACCTGCGGCCCGTGCCTCTTCTCCTCACCATGCAAAACCCGAAGCCTTGTGAGCCGTCTTATCCGCCCACGCACCGCTCTCTGCAAGTCGCCCCGGTCAACTGTTCCCCCACCCTCCACTTGCACCTACTCTCGACCTCCACCCCGTCCTCTTTTGCCCAGATGCGAGGTTATGGGATGGCGTGCGGCTGAGCACCTGCCTGATTCTGAACCTGCACTTCCTGTCCCCCCGCTGCCCACTTCTGAACCCCGTGCCATCTTGTTTTATGCTGTGCCCCCTGTGCAGCTGCGAGATCGGCGACGGCGTGCGGCTGAGCAACTGCGTGATTCTGAACCGTGTGGTAATCAAGAAGTATGCACGCGTGGCAGACTCCATCATTGGCTGGAGCAGCAAGAGTGAGTGAACTGAAATTGAAACCCTGATTCGAGACCCCTTAACCTATCGGGACCAGCGGCTGGAGCTGCAAGAATGAGGGAATGTGTGTGTGGCCTGCTGTTAGGGCCAGGATCCGGGCGGCGAGTGTGCACTGTCTACCAGCCTGACATGTGTGCTGTGCCCCCGTCCCTCCAAGTGTGCACATGCAGTCAACAGAAACAAGCACGGGTTGTGCCCGCACCGCAGCACTACACCGATTGATGGTCCCCGCAGTTCCTGTGCCAGGGCAGCTGTGTGCCGGCTGGGCTGCCACCCGGGCATTCAAATCTGGCTGGCCTTCTCACCGCGGGTGCCCGCTCCACTTCCCCCCTGTGCAGTCGGCAGCTGGGCACGGATTGAGAACAAGGCAGTGATTGGGGAGGACGTGTTTGTCAAGGTGCGCAGATTCAGGGCAGGTGCCGGGCAGCTTCTGGGCAACTTCACCACAGCCGCACCTGCCACTTCACGCTCTTGTTGGGGAACCCTGTTCCTGCTACATACACAGCAGCACGCCTTGCCCTCCTGAGCCCCCTGCGCATCCGTTGCACCTGCTCTGCATGCTGTGCCTGCAATGCTGTGCAAACGCACCTCACTTTGTGGTGTCAAAGAACCCCACCTCTGGCCCCCCTGCGTGTGCATTGTCTCTGTGCTGCCCTGCCGCAGGACAGGTTGCGCCTGAACAACACCAGTTTGCTGCGCCATGCTCGCGCTCACACGTTGTGCTGTGCCTGCTGCGCCTGCTGCTGCGCAGGTCGAGGTGCCGCTCCATTGTGATGCCCCACGTCTACCGGCTGACCCCCCATGCTGTGCCTGCTGCGTCTGCCCAAGCCCACTGCTGTGCAGGACGAGGTGTTGCTCAACGGCTCCACTGTGCTGCCCCACAACATCCCACGATGCTCCTGCTGACACCCCATGCTGTGCCCGCCATGCCTGCTGTGCAGGACGAGGTGCTGCTCAACGGCTCCATTGTGCTGCCCCACAAAGACATCAAGGAGTCGATTTTGGAGCCGGGAACCATCATCATGTGATGCCGCTGCACATGGCATATGAAGGCGTCAACGGTGGATGGCTTGAGATCATGTCATGTCGCGGGCCCTCTTTTATGTGCCGCGGTCCATGTTCTGGCACTGGCCAAGGCGACAACCAAGTGTGGGGCAGGGCTGAGGGCGATCCATGAGGCCTGGCGCACACCTGCTGCCTTGATATTGGGGCACTAAACCCACCGGGAATGATGAGTCGGCTTTGAAGTGGGCGCATCAGCACCCCGGCATGAGGTGGCAGCACTGTGCAGCTCCGCCAAACTCCTTCCCCGGGGACGCCGCCAAACTTTTCTTTTTTCTGTCACATCTGCCTCTCCAGTTTGCAATTGCAACCATCCTCCCTTTTGAACCGAACTGTAAATCTTGTCGCAAACAGAGTGTTAACATGTAAGTCTGTTGCAAACAGAGTGTTCTAACATTAGAAAGTCACGGGGAGGAAAAAATCGGGACCCTGGCCAATTTCACACCCTTCAAATTGGGGCTTGGCCTGGGTGAGGGAAGGGTTGTCTACTCATACACATTTGGCTCTATGGGTGCAGCAGGGCAGGCAAGCCAGCACTGCTCAGATCTATAGCCTGGGATGGCAGGCGGGGGGGCGCGGGCGCACCGCTGGTGGGTTGGCTGTGCCGCCCGTGCAGCATTGCCCACCCATCATGCCTCCAACCACAGGCCTGCCATGTACACCAAAGAAAGGGTGGTGGTCCAAGCACAGGCAGATGTGAGGCGGGAGCCGGTGCGGCAGTTGAGGATGGCCATCACTCTCAGCAGCCAGTTGTCAACCACCGTCATCACGCGGTGCAGGCAGGCTATGCACAGGTGCAGCCAGCCGAGCAGCCGCCGAAACCTGCTGCCGCCGCTGCTGCCGCCGCTGCTGCCGCCGCTGCCGTCGGTGCTGCCTGGCGCCCACGCTTCTTTGCTGTGCACGTGTAGCCGCGCTGTGAGCAGGGTGGGCACCACCAGCCCCAGCAGCAGCTGCACGAATGTGAGGAAGGTGCGGCAGTTGGCTGCGCTGTCGCGGCTGTCGGACTGCAGGAGCAGGCTGCCGGAAGATGCGCCCCAGAACAGGTTCCAAAACGGGTCCAGCGCACGGAGCAGCATGTGCAGCTGCAGGGGGGGGGCAGCAGCGGAAGTGGGCAGGGCGGCATCGGGGCCAGGGAAGCGCCCTTCTTGGCAAGCAAGCAGCGGGGGCATTGAAGGCGGGGGCGGTCACACACGGGGGGCAGGTGCACTGCGCCCACTTTCATCTGGAAGAGCAGGTCTGATACACTCACCCCCCACCCTGTCCCATGAGGCCTTTGCTGGCTCCCACCAAATGTAATGTAACTGATTGATTGGTCGATCTGGAAGTGAGAGTGCCGGCTGTAGCCCCGCTGCAGCCATCTCGCCAGCCAGCTGACCAACACAACACAACACAACAGACAGCCCCATCGCCAAAGCAGCTGGCCCCACCTCCCAGAACGACGTGCTCCCAACAAGTGTTTCGCTGCTATGCAAGGAAAGTGATTTTCCAGATGTTGTCTCGTTGTTTTCATTCCAAATTCCACGAATCACAAAGACAGTGGAATTCTCTATAAATAAATCGCAGCCCACTCACCACTTCCAGCTCCCGGTGTGCCCATGAAAAGCGGTGCGCCCACACGGGGTGGCGCAGGAAAGGCTTGCTGCACATCTCTTCCGTGTTGCCACACCGCTGCAGGGGAGGGCAGGAGGCACTGGCGGCATGAGGAGGGGGGAAGGCAGGGGGCAGGCGCACACGGCAGCTGGGTGCTCATTTCGGCGAGCGCCCGCCCCACACAATGCCTGCAGGGCCGCTGGCGATGCACGCCCGTCCGCAGCAGGTGCCGCCGGCACGGGCAGTCTGTGCTTGACGAATTGGCAGGCAGACAGCAGGTGGGTGGGACGGCCAGCCAGCCAGCAACCACATTCCGATACACTCACCCCCCACCCTGTCCCACGAGACCGTTGCTGGCTCCCCGCTGGACTTGAGACGTAACTGACCGATTGACATCGCGACGTTGATCTCCCAACGATTGCAATTCAATGGATGTAACAGCGCCTTTGCCCACTTTCACACGTGATTGATTGATACAGCATGTTGACTTCCCGACGAGTGATGGTGCAGCTTCACCCCTCCAGACAAAAAGGAAGGAGGGCAATCTCACCATGACGGCATGAGCCGAGAGCAGGGCGGACAGCAGCACCGGTGTGGGCGCAAAGATGGGTGCTACCAGCAGCGTCAGGGTGCGAGTTCCCAGCAGGAGGCGCCACACGTCTCGCAGCACCCCCAGCCAGGACTGGCTCGGCTCCGCCTGCACAGGAAGCAGGCCAGCGGAGTTTTGTCATCCGCGAGATTCCCTCGAACGAGGTCACGGTGTCAAGGGGCTGTGCCTGCATGGAAATGGTAGAGCGTTGAAAAGAGGCCAGCAGAGTTCTGTCATCCGCGAGTTTCCCTTGGATAAAGGGCACGGGGGTGGCAAGGGGCTGTGCCTGCATGGGTGGGACGGGCACATCAAGGGGCCAGGTGTTGCGTTGTGGAGACATGCGAGGCTGCTTGCAGGAGAGCAGGCTGAACGGGGGCTGAGGCAGCATCCCAACAGCAGCAGCCGGCGCAGGGGAGGCACACGCAAGCCAGTCGCAACAGTGTGGAGGGTTGCTGGCACCGGCAAATTGTGAAGCACAAGATTGCGGCTGCCATGCATGCCACGCTGACATCATGTGCCCCCCCGCTGCTTGCCAGCTGGATGCAGGGGCACACTGCTTTGCCAGCTCAGCTGGATGTGGGGCTGTTGCTGCATGGCTGCAAATGGAAACGAGCATGCACTCTCCATGCACCGTCAAGCAGCGCGCCAACGATGCCAAGCCAGGGCTATTATTGCCCGCTCGCTGCTTGGGGCGCTGCTTGGGGCGCTGCTCGCTGGGGGGCTGCTTGAGGCGCTGCCCGCCGCAGGGGCGCTGCTTGTCGGCTGCACGCGGACGTTGTGCATGCTTACCTGCTGCAGCACGTAAGACACCGCCCGTGGGTTGCGGATGTTGGGGAGGGAGAAGAAGGCAAGGCGGACGCCGGCAAACATGAGGCCTCGGTGCCGCTCCCACCAGGCGGGGGCCAGGGCGGGTGCCACGAGGAGCGGGATGAGCAGCACACACATCACCTGCAACCAATCAATCAATCAATCAATCGATTTAGCTTCAAGTGCAGGGGGGATCCAGAAAATGCCTCATGGGACAGGGGCGGGGGTGAGTGTATCGGGATGTAGTTTGTAGCAAAACAAAGCGAAATTTTGCAGTGCGGGCGCTGGCCGCAGCACCCGAAACAAGCGAGGCTGACGGGCCCTGAGCACCATCACACCCTAAAACTCTGTTGATAATCAGCCAGGACGCCCTTGTGCTGGTTGGTGTGGGTTCGAACATGCAAATGCTGCATTGGGGTGAGGCTGGGGGGCCGGGCGGAGGGGTGTGCGTCCGCCCCGTCAGCGTTGGAAGGCAGGCAGTATCCAAGGCGCTGCACTGCCCGACACGTGTGTGCCCAGGCCCAACTCACCAGCAGCACGTTGCCAGCCTCCCTGGGGTCCGCCAGCCGTGACAGGTCCGTCCTGGGTTGAGTGATCAGGAACAGTGCCAGCAGCAGCAGGCCCGCGCGCACTTGCGCCCGGGCGGCGGCACCCGGCGGTCCTGCTCCCAGCCTGCGGCCACGGCGCCACGGCGGTTCGCGGCCGTCGCTGCCCTGCTCGTCCTGACGCCTGTTGAGCTCGACTATGAGACACAAGACCGTCGCAGAGTGCACCAGCGCAGGAAGCATAGCGCGCCCGGGCCCGCCTGGCTGGCCACCCCGTGGTTCGCTTCCCCAAGGCGTGGCTCCTGTAGATGATGCTGATATCGACGGCGTGGCTCGTCCCACAACGATGCTACGATTTTCTACCACGTGAACCTCCTCTTCCGGCTCAAGTTCCGGTCGGCCATGCCGGGTCACGGTGTCGTCACGCACCGTAACATGCGCACCGAATAGCGAGTCCAGATGATTCGGGACGGCGCTACTGGGGCACTGCCAGGGGCTGCCGCCACGCGGCTGCCGCCACTGGCACGCGGCTGCCGCCAGTGTCGGCCCTGGATTTGTCCGGTACTCAAGATAGGGCTTTGACATGATAAGCCAGCGCAGGCCTCCCATGCATCGGGCAGCGCAGCCTGAAGTCAACCGTTCAAGCCACATTCGGCATGGGCATCAGCGGTGAACTAGCGGGAGGCGTGCGGGCAAAACGCAGCGCTGTGGCGCTGCACCCGGCGGCATAAGAGCGCCGCGACCGGCAGGGGCGTTGCCAAAATGTTTTGCATGCTCCTACTCCCAACACAGTGCACATCACACAAGTGCAATCATGTCGCTCTTCTTGGTGTCTTTTTAGCAGCGCCGGGCATCTGACAGGTGGACAGCGGTGCGAGTGCACTGCTTCCTAGGGTTTCCGCGTCTGCCCGCAAGTCCATGCTTGTAGTTACGGCAGGCTTGGGGCGGCCTGCACGGCGTGCTGGCAGCGCTGTGCGAGGCAGCTGCCAGCGAGGCGGCCAGCTCAGCAGAGGTGGCCGCTGCACTTCCACCAGTGCAGGCAGCCTGCGATGCTGTGATTGGTGTGTGGGCCACAACAGCAGGGAGAGCAAGCAAGGGCCCCGCTGCCCTGCCTCCCTGGCCCACGCCCTGCTGCTCCGTGCGCCTTGCGCTGCACAGTGCCGGCTATAAGATGTGTGCAAGGTCAAAAGGTGGGGTGGTTACACTCCCTAGGGTTGTGTCCCTCCACTGATGTGAGTGGGTCAGTACATGGACCAAGAATAGACAACACGCACACAGTGTGTCGCTCGCTACGCTCAACTGACTACTATCTCCGTGCCGCCGCAAGCTGCGCCTCTAGCTCCCTGATTCTGGCCGCCTGCTGCTCCACCTGCCGCCGCAGCTCCTCCAGCAAGCTGTTGTTGCCGCCCGCTGCGCCTGCTGTGCCTGCTGCCGCTGGCTGAGGTGCCTCTTCATGCGCTGGCTGGTACACGTTCACCAGGTGTTGTGAAAAGGCGCGGATGGCGTCGGGGCCTCGCACCTGCGGGCAAAGGGTGGGGGGGTGGGAGGGGGCGGTGCGGTTGAGGGGCAGCAGGGTGGTGTGTGGCCCCAACAAATGGACATGGCGGAGGCACTGGCAGCGGATGCAAACTACCCGTTTGCACCATACTACCCGGTTCCACCATTGATTGATTAATTGACCTTCGGGTAATGCTTACCCCCTTCTCAAGCAACGGCAGCATCAGCTTCACAATGCGCCAGCCTATCTCACTGGGTGTGTTGTACCCAGCCCTCCCTCTTAACCTTAACATATGCCTGCTCAATGCTTCAGTGGATTCTAACCAGCTTCCCCCATCCTGCTCTCGTCCCCTCCTTCGACAGCGCCGGCTTCAGACATGTGGGTAGGAGTCCTCACAATAATGTGTGTGCACCTTTTGTTCGACATGCCTGCCCAGGCTTGCCAGCTGCCCATCAGCTTCCCACTCACCTCCTCCTCCAGCAGCGGCAGCTTCACGATGTGGAAGTCTTCGTACAGGTCGTAAAACTGGTCCAAGTACTTTTGCTGCATGCGGATGCGTGCCGCCAGCAGGCGGGATGTGCCCGCTGCAAGCAGAGGGGAGGTTTGCAACAGAAATGCCGTCAGCACGGCCAGCATGGAACTTCCAAGGTTAACGTTGGACTACCTAGATGCTGGTGTGCCCTGCCAGCCAGCGGGGCAATGTGCCTGCTGACCGACAACACACCGCCGAGCTAGAGCTTCTGGCCCGAGTCGGACGCTGCCAGCAGCCGTGGCCAGTCGCAGCAACAGCAGCCGCCATTGCTGGCCTCTCTTCCCTTGCCCACCGCCTCCCCCGCTGCCGCTGCTGCTGCTGCTGCTGCTGCTGCTGCTGCTGCTGCTGCCCTGTCACACACGACTGTTGCTGGCTCCCCACAATCTGGGTGTTGTGGGCTCGGAATGTAGTACCAGCCCAACGACAGTGGAAGGTCGCGGCATGATGTAGCAAACACAGTGCGGCGCTCACCCTCTTCTGGGAAAATGACCTGGTTGATGACGATGTTGCGGCTGTCAATCTCAAACTTGGCCAGCTCCTGAGAGGGGCAGGGGCAGGGGCAGGGCGAGTGAATGCATGAATTAATCGATTGATTGATTCATTCATGCTTGAATGAAAGAATGGATGGATGGATGGATGAATGAAAGACTGAAACACTGAAAGAATGAAGGAATTGATGCAGGGGTGTGAGGGGCTAAAGGGGTGGCCAGGGGTGAGTGCTGCATCCCTACTGCCTGCCTGTCTAAAGCTTCAAGTGCGACGTGCATGCACGCCGGACACGAGCTGCCCCATCAACCGAGAAGTGGAAGCTCGCCATGGCGCATGGGCCACGCTCCCTCCCCACTCAAGCAATCACAATATAAGTCCACGGGGAGCCAGCACCGGAGACATGGGACAGGGTGGTGGGGCACTGCATAGTGCTGCCCCCTCCCCTGCCAGTGTCAAAATAAACTAAACCAAAATACAGGATCGTCAAAGCAAGAGGGGAAATGTTCAAGCCCTCCTGGCGTCCACAGCACCCCTGGATGAGGCGCTGCGTCTTGTAGGGGCAGGCAGGGGCAGCATGTGTGGCAGGTTGTGTGCTGCCAGCACCGCTGGTCCAGGCCACGCTCAGGCGACAGACGAGTGTGCAAGAATTACCAATGCCGTCCCTTCCCCACCACCGCACAGTGCTTGCCCCCTCCCCTGCCAATATCAAAAGAAAGGGAGCAAAACTGCATGCTACCAAAGCAAGAGGGGAGATGTTCAAGCCCCCCTGGGGCAGGCAGGGGCAGCATGTGTGGCAGGTTGTGTGCGATAGTGTGCAAGAATTGCCAGCGACGTCCCTTCCACACCACCGCCCACCTGGATGAGGCGCTCCGTCTCATAGAGGGACAGGAACTCTGGGATGCAGACGCACACAAAGGTGGTGAGGGCGTCGTCCTTGAACTGGTTGTTCACCTCCTCGACCACGCTCTGCAGGCGCACGGAAAATGATTCACTTCCTAAGGTTTTCACTTCAAAAAAGGGATTCACTTCCTCAACCACGCACTGCAGGCGCAACGGAAAGGGGGGCAACCCAGCGAGGTCAGGGCAGAGCTGATTGGGAATGGTTTGTTCACTTGCTCAAGCCACGCATTTGCAGAAGAAAGCTTCATTTTTTTCTAGTTGTTCTTTTCTAAAAAAGACATTGTTTGTTTTTCGGAATAGGCCCAATTCTTCCTGTTCTGCAGGCGCAACGGGAAAGGGGGACAACAGAGCATAAGGGCGAGTGCGTAGGCCCACCATTTGTCCGCTCCCTCCCACTCCCACCAGCAATCCCTTCAGCTTCTCTGCATGCATCCTCTTATAAAAGTTTGCCTTCTCATCACACACACACCTTGAGCTGCTCCACCTTGCCCATCATTCGGTCCACCTCCCTCCTCACTCCAGCCCATTTCCTCCCCCTCCCCCTCCCACATGCAATAGCTTTTAGGCTTCGACACACCATGCTTCCTCTTGAAAGCAGTTCAAACACGCTTCAAAAACACCCTTCATAAACACCCTTCAAAACACATGACACACCCGTTTAAAAACACCCTTCAAAACACCCGACACACACCTTGAGCTGCTCCACCTTGCCCATCATTTGGTCCACCACATCCTCGCCACCTGGCGCCGACGGCCCAAGCATGCGCGACACCTGGCGGGGGCACACGGGCGGGGCGAGGGAAACGGGTAAGGAAGGGGGTAAGGAAGGGGAGGCCAGGGACGGGCCGGGGCATGCGGCGGTCGAGAGTGTGTGCGCGTGTGTGTGTGTGTACTGGGGAACTGGGAGATGAGGCAAAGGCAGAGGGGCGTGCGGGGCGCTGGGCAGCGGGAGGAAGGGCTTTCAAGAGCCGGGGAGGAGGGGCGTGGGATGGGGCAGGCAGGGGGGTGGCACCCACGCGCCCTGGGGCAGGGCGCTGCAGCATGCCGTGCGGACAGCAGCCCCACACGCTGCCTACGCGCCCCTCTCTGAGCTGACCGCCAGTGCTCAGGAAGAAAGCGAGTCCTCACAAATACGCATTGCAGGCCCCCGATTCGAAACCATCCCCTCATGCCCCTCACCTGGCTGACCATCCCTCCAAAGCTTTCCTTCAGGCTCATCAGCTTGTTCAGGCCCTTCTCCAGGGTGGTGGGGAACTGCGGGAGGGTGGTGGTGGTGGGGGGTGGTGCTACAGGGTGATGGGGAACTGCGGGAGGGGAGGTAGTGGGGGGTTGCTACGGGTTTGGGAACTGCGGGAGGGGAGGTGGTGGTGGGGTGCTACGGGTTTGGGAACTGCGGGGAGGGGGGGTGGTAGTGGTGGGGTGCTGCGGGTTTAAGAGTTGCGGGAGGGGACACGTGGTGGGGTGCTCAGTCAGCAGCAAGTGCCCAGACGGGCAGGTGGGAACAGCAGTAGGGGAGGTGGTGGTGTGCCACAGATTGGCAGGCAGCGCCGCGCATCGAAATGAGAAGCAAGCGCGGGCCGGTGGGGCGGCGGCGCATGTGCAGGCAGGCAGGAGAGAGGCGGTGCCAGGCAGGCCTGGCAAGTCCAGCAGATGTAAGCAAGCAGTGGCATGCCAGCAGCACATTCCTCTTTACCCCCTTTACCCCTGTCAGCAGGCCCAGCAGCAGCACAAAGCATGCCAAAAGCATGTTGCTGCGCTAGCAAGCGCGCAGCAATAGCGGGCCCAGCGGCAGCAGCAGCAGCGAGCAAGGCCAGATAAGAGCAATGGCAATGAGCGAAAGCGAAAGTGGCGAGTGGGCGGGGCGGGGCGGGCGTGCAACGAACTGCAGCGGGCTCAGCAGCAGCAGCAGCAGCAGCAGCAGCAGGAAGCAAGGCCAGGTGCGAGCCGTGGGAGGCTGCGGGAGCGGGCGGCTGGCCGAGGCAGTGACTTTTACGTGGCTGTGTTGTTCAGAAACAAAAACAACACCTGGCATCCCTGGGTGTGCACGCACCTGTAGGAGGCGCAGCGTGTGGCCCGTGGGTGCCGTGTCAAACACGATGCACGAGTAGTCCATCGATTGCACCTGCGGGCGGCAGAAATGAACAAAGCATGAACACAGCATGAACACAGCATGAACACAGCATGAACAAAGCATGAACAAAGCATGAACAAAGCATGAACAAAGCAAGCGGTGAGGCAAAAGTGCACCAGGGTGTGGGCTGTGGGGCACTGGCGCTCTTTTGCCCCACCTGCACTGCCACTGCCACACCCACAGCAAAGCACGCCTGCCGTGCCCCCACCCCGCCCCTGCATGTCTCACCTGTTTCATCACTTCTGCAAAGCTCATGGGCTCGTCAATCCCCGGGATGGATCTGGAGATATACTGTCGGCCAAGAATGACCCCCACCCCCACTGCCCCACCCACAGCAAGCCTGTCCCGCCCCTATCCTGCCCCCGTATTATTGTCATGTTGTTATTATCATGTTGTCCTCACCTGCTTCATCACTTCTGCAAAGCTCATGGCCTCGTCAATCCCCGGGATGGATGTGGTGATGTCTGCCAGAAATCCGCCGCCCCCCTCCAGAGCCTCCAGCCCCTCCACCTCGCCCAGGTCCGGGGTGGGGTCCACCTCCTGCCAGGGGGAAAGGAGGGAAGGGGGGGAACACACGACAGGTGAGGTGACGGGAAGGGAAGGTGGGTGCAGAGTGGTATCAGAGAGAGGGGTCCACCTCCTGCCAGAAGAAACACAGGAGGCAGCAAATGAATACGTGATGTTGATTGGGGGAAGGTGGTGCATATTGGTGGCAGCGGGAGGGGCCCACCTCACACCCAGGTCAGGAGTGGGGTCCACCTCCTGCCAGGGAACAACGAGACGGGAGGCAGCAGGAGAATATTTGATGTTGATGGGGAAAAGATGGTGCATGTTGGTGGCAGGGAGAGGGGCCCACCTCGCCCAGGTCTGGGGTGGGGTCCACCTCCTGCCAGGGAACAACGAGACGGGAGGCAGCGCACGCAGAGGCGACAGGGGTCTCTAAAGGGAAGGTGGGCGCAGAGTGGTAGCAGAGAGAGGGGTTCCCCTCCTGCCAGGGGGAAGACAAAAGCAAGGTGTTGTTATGGCAGCTGCATAGGAACTCTTGTTCTCCACCTCAACCCCAGGTCTGGGGTGGGGTCCACCTGCTGCCAGGGGAACGAGACGGGAGGCAGCACACACAAAGGTGACAGGGGTCTTTAGAGGGAAGGTGGGTGCAGAGTGGTAGCAAAAGAGAGGGGTCCACCTCCTGCCAGAGGGGAAGGAGGGAACGGGGGGAACACACGATAGGTGAGGTGACGGGAAGGGAAGGTGGCACAGGGTGGTAGAAGTGGGAGGGAGCGACCTCCTGCGGAAGGGAAGACATGCAGGTGTTGTTATGGCAGCTGCATAGGAACTCTTGTTTTCCACCTCAACCCCAAGTCCGGGGTGGGGTCCACCTCCTGCCAGGGGGAACGAGACGGGAGGCAGGACATGCAGGATGGTACTCGGGTGAGGGCGGGGCAGCGTGCCAGGAAAGGTGAAATCAACCTCCTTCCAGAAGGAAGAGAAGACAAGAGGCAGCACAGACATGCAGTCCATGGAGGGAAGTTGGTGGTGCTCTGATCTCCTGCCACTACGCCGCACATATTCCCCGACAAGCAGTGCACGTTCTGGCGCCTTCCTTCAGCACCCACCAAACCAAAGAAGCTGCTGAATACGCCTCGTTTGCCCCTCCTGCAAACCCTGTGCTCACCCTAACGCACCAGGCCATAATTATAACCGCCTCTGCAGCAACGCAACCAATCTGGGGTGCACCCACCATAGCATAGAGGTTGGTAAAGCCGTTGACCAGGCTGGGGTGCTTGCTGAACTTCTGGCGGAACGCGTCGCTCAAGTTGTGCGCTGGGTCGGTTGAGATGATCAGCACACTCTCCCGCACCGCTGCCAGCTGCGTGGCCAGGCTGCAGGAGCACGTGGTTTTGCCCACACCGCCCTTGCCGCCCACAAAAATCCACTTGAGCGTCGTCTGGTCCAGCACATTCTGGAGCGTCGGCTCGAGGACTGACTCGGCATCAGCAAACTCGCCCATGGCTGCCTGGCTGCTGGCAGACCTACAGATGTATGCTGTAGTGTACGGCTCTACGATAGCCTGCAAGTGGGAGGGCACGTGCGGCGGTGGTGAGGCACCAGCAGGCAGCAGCGGCGGCAGGCGGCAGCGGCGGCAAGCTGCAGACAGTGCGGCTCTGCGCAGCGCAGCGGGGCGAATCGACGCGTTCATTGTCGCTGAGATGCCCAGAGCAGCGGCAGGCTGGCAAACCCAGCAGCTGGAACAGCAGGGCAAGTTGCACGTCGGAGGCTGCTGGAGGCCGCAACAACTCCGCGAGATGTCGATAAAGCACGCTGATTGAACTGATCGCATAGGCACACCTTCTACGGTTAGGAAGGGCGCTTCAATGGCAAACTCGGCCGAGCAGACGCCTCTCTTTGCGCCTCTGTGCAGCTGGTTGTAATCGAGACCGCCAATCGTGCAAAGTCGCGCCGAGCCCTGGCACTGCAGCAAGTGCAGCTGCTGCAGCACCAAGTGGCAGCGCGCGCAGCACCGCCGCCGCTCCGTCACACTGCCGCCCAGGCGCTGCGCCTCATGCCTCGGTGCAACATTGGTACAACATCACAAAACTTGGAATTTGTGTCACCAGATGAAAGATAATGAAAGTGAGCATAGAACCAGCACGCAGCAAGCAGCACAGGGTGAGCAGAGCAGGGCACCAGGAGCAGAAGGGAGCAAGTCATGAGCAAGTGGACTGGAGCAAGTGCTGGGGGTGCCGGGGGAGGGAGGTTGAGGCTGTGGTGGGTGAGGGTTGATTGGGTTTGACTTTGTAGCGCGCAACACATCGTATGCTGCCGCATGGCTACTGCTGCGACGCCGGCGTCGCCACCCGTGCAGTCGCCAGTATTTGCTGCGCCTCGCTGGCGCCGCCTTGGCTGCCAGCCTCAGCAGCCGCCTTGGCTGCCGCCAGCCGCGTGCGCAGCGCCTGCCGTGCACGTGCGTCCTCTGGGCTCAACCTAGGCAGCAAATCAAGCAGCTCGTAAGCTGCAATCTGGCTGAAGCCGTCCGGCCAGGTGATCTGCACAGCATAGTTTCCCACCGGCTGCCAGGCCGCGGGCTCGATGTCATCGGGGATGTCGGCGTCCCTGCACAGCACGGCACAGCACGGCACAGCACGGCAAGCCAGGTAAGTCGACAGCAACAGTGGGGCAGCGCTGACATGTCAACAGCACTAGTGTAGTGCAACTGTGACCTGGGGGAGAGAGAGCAATGCGTTGCCTGAGGGCCTCAGTCGCACACAGCACGGCTCCACTCCCTTCCGCCTCTCTACGCAACGCACTGCCCTAGTACCCCCACAGGCGCCCAGCTCCCGAAGCAAAGTGACACCGTGCGCTCCTCTGCCCACTTGTTGTCCGGCTTTGCTGGCGTGCCCTTGATGCCCCCGCCCTGCCCTGCCACCAGTACCCCTTCATCCCGTCCACCTCCCGTCTTCCCAGAAGCATGCCCTGCCCCCATTCACTCACCAACAAAGCTCCCAACACCCCAGTGCACCTCCCTGCCCCCCATCTTCCGCCACCTCACCGCAGCGTGTGCACCCCCGTCCACTCATCAACAAAACGCTTCAGCCACCAACTGCTAGAGCCAGCCGTGACCCATCAGCCTCCTCTCATCAACAAGCGCCCCAAGATCAGTGCCAAACCCCCACCTCCCGCCGCCTCACCGCAGCGTGCGCACCCCCGTCCACTCGTTGATGGACTTTGCCGACGTGTCATTTCGCCGCACGGTGGCGGCTTCCAACAGGAACTCCTCCTCCCCATTGGGCAGCTTCACCACAAAGGCGCCCAGCTCGCCGTCGTAGCGCACCAAGTTCTTGGACGCCATGCGCAGCTTGGAGACCTGCACACGAGGAGAGTGTGTGGCATGGCACGGCGTGCGCTGCTTTGAGGATTTTTTTCGCTACGAAGGCGCCCAGCTCGTGGCGCACAGAGATGTTGACATGCGCAGCTTGGAGACCTGCAGTTGCGGGTAGTATGTGGCATGGTACGGGGGGGGGGTACCGGTGTTTGAGGAAGACTCTGCTGCGAGGGCGCCCAGCTCGCCGCCGTAGCGCACCGAGTTTTGAAACACATGCGCAGCTTGGAGACCTGCACTCGAGGGGAGTGTGTGGCGTGGTACGGGCTGCTGGACTGACAAAGCTGTTGCTACAAAAGGGCGCAGCACGCCTTCCCGCCTCCCCCCCGGCTCAGTGCAGCCCTCCCGGAAAGCCGCCGTATTCCCCTCACCCACCTCGCGCACCACCGCCGCCCCCAGCTCCAGAAACGACTGGGCTGTGGGGCCCGCCGGGTCGGACACCACCACCGGCACCCCGCTGTCGCCGGCGGCCGACAGGTCTGGGATGATGGGGAAGCGCACTAGGTTGGGCAGGCCAAAGTCGCGCTGGATGCGCTCGCCTGCAGGACAAAAGAAATTGAAGTCTCTCTTGTTAGATTGCAGTAGAACAAAAAATCGAGTATGGAATTGTAAATTATCGCCTGCAGGAAGGCAGCAGGGCGATCGCAATGGGGGACAGTGCATTTAGAAAGTAGCAGTGGTAGCAGGCTCGGTCGATGGGGAAGCGCACACGGTTGGGCAGGCCAAAGTCGCGCTGGATGCGCTCGCCTGGGAGAGGGGGAGGGGGAGGAAGCAGGGGAGAAAGGGCGGCGAGAGTTGAGAGTGCGCGCTCCAGCAGGGTCTGGGTACAGTCATGCCAGCTGTGCAGGGGCGCAGGTGAGCAGGGCCAGACGTAGGGGGCTTGCAGGATGGCGCATGGCTGATAACAGGCGTGCAGAGGCACGCACAGGTGAGCAAGGCCAGACTTAGGGGACTTGCAGGGAGCCGCACTGCCCTGTACCCGACGAGTCGCACTGCCCTGTGATAGCAGCGCCCCTCCTCTGATGACAAACCACACTCTTTGGGCGCTGGCCAACGAGGTGCTGCTCCTCAAACTGCACCCTCTGCACCCTCCACTGCCCCGCACGCGAGCCGCACCCACCCGATCCCTGGCCAAAGGGGAAGTAGCGCTTGCCGTCTGCGTCAAAATACGACATATTCTCCACAACAGCCACGCATGGCACCTGCAAGACCAGAAACTTGCAGGTAGATTATTACTCTTTCCACAACAAGATGCGCCCCGGCGGCGGGCCTGGGAACAACGCATGGTCAGTGCAACACGGCACCGCAGGTTGGCGTGGCATAGGCATAAGCTTGCTGGAATGCGCTGGGTAACGCCGTTGCCTGGCCCCATGACCCTGACCTCCAGCTCAGCCTGCACCCGCCATGCTTGCATGATCTGGCTTGCCTCAAGCTTCTAACCTGGGCCCTGTCAATTATGTGAGCCTGGCCCCCAGCCTTGACTGCACCCCATTGCGAGCTTAGCAATTAACCTGCGGCTGCCCTTGGCCGCATCAATCAAAGGCCAGCGCCACCCTGCTCCCACCCTCGAGTGCTGTGCTGAAGCTAGCGGTACCGCGGTACCCACCATGAGCTTGGCAAACATGCGGATGCCCTTGGCCACGTCGATGAATGCCAGCTTCTGTGGTGTGGTCACGATGACGGCGGCTGAGAAGGAGACAGACTGGCAGAGCGTGAGCTGGATGTCACCGGTGCCGGGCGGGAAGTCCACAATTAGATAGTCCAGCTCACCCCAGTCGGCGGTGGTCAGAAGCTGCTGGATGAGGCCTGGGCGGGGTGAGGAAGGGGTGGGGGTGTGGGGGGGGGTGAGTGTTAAGCAGGGCGGGCAGCCCAGAAAGAGGGGCGGGATTGAGTGATAATCGCGGCAGGGCGACGGGCAGCAGAGCGGGACGCTGCCGACCGGCTGGCCCGGCATACGAGGTAAAAGCGCACAGCATGGCGCACAGCACAGCATAGCAAGCAGGGTAGCGCACCTTGCTTACGCAGTGAGAAGTTCTTCTTCTTTGCCACAAACTCCATTCAGATGCACTCTTCCCCCACCCTGTCCCGCGAGACCCCCATAGCCTGGCCCGCCCACTCACCCGACACCATGGGTCCCCGCATGATGGCGCTCCCCTGCCCCGCAAACCCAAACGAAATCGCCTTGACACCCGCATACTCCACCGGAGTGATGGCCTGCAGGGCAGGGCAGGGCACCCACAGGCAAACACAGGCAGGGTGAAGGGAACGGAAACAGCACGGCTGCGTGGTCTTGCTCAACGCTCACGCAAGTTGGGGCAATGCCAATGCTGTGCCTGCTGAGCCCATGCCAGGCTCGCTTCCTTGCCCGCCTCGAACTCTAAAAGGCTCTGGATCGGGCCAATGACACTCTGGCCCAACCCACAGGAGGAGGCGGGCAGGGTGAGGGAGGAACGTGCACAGCCCAGTGGACCTTGGCGGCTGGGTGCCCCGTGCCTCTGCACCCTCGCCACCCTCCCCACATTCTGCTGAACGGGGACAACAGGGCTGCTGACGGCAGAGCGGTTCTTGCCCGACGCCATTCACTGCCCAACCAGGGGAACGATCTTCCGTTCCACACTCTGTTCGGCTCCTGCTCGGGCCTGCCACCCCCTGTTCAACCCACTCACACTCACGACGCCCATACAGTCAGAGATGCCTCCCACACGAATGCGCTGCCAGGCTGTGCCCGCTGGGCTGCACTCAGCGCAGTGTGCACAGCACGCCACGCTTTCATAGCATAGGTTGGGTCATATATATCACCACAGCCCATCAGGACCGCGCACCCCCACGCACCTTTGTTTCTGGGTTCATTTGCAGCACCCGGATTTCGGGGGAGATCATGGTGGGCAGGGAGGGGCCGTAGACGTCGGCGTCAAAAATGCCCACCTGCGGGGTGGGCAGGGTCGGGGAGATGTTGGTAGGAGACTGGGTGGTGGTCAGGGGGTGGGGTGGGGGCAATCTTGCCCTTACCTCCCCTGGATGGTGGGAAGGGGCCGGGCATGTGTCAGTAGGGGACTGGGTGGTGGTGGGGGGGAGGCAGGGTGAGGGTGAGGGGCAGCGAGTAAAAGATACTGGGTATGGATGGTGGGGGATGCGGGGCGCGGGCCACTGGCGAGGTGGCAGGATGGCCGCGGGACCGCAGGGTGAGGGCGACCGGCGAAGCAGGGCAGGGCAGGGGAGGGCAGTGAGCAGGGTGCAATGCCTCTGCTGCGCCTGAAGTCCAAGTTCCCCTGGCCCCAGCAGTCCTCAGACATAACACCTGTGCAAGCGTGACAGGCCCCTCCCGAGTACTGCATCCCCCTCCCCCCCTTCAGCAGCACCAGCCCACCTTGGCCCCCATCTGCGTCAGCGTGTAGGCCAGGTTCACAGCGGTGGTGGACTTGCCCACGCCTGCAGAGTGAGGTGTGCCAAGAACGAGTAGAAGGGCGGGTGGGGGTGAGGACTGGACGAGGCGAGGCGGAGAGGCCAACAGCGTAATGTGGCAGTACAAGCCGTCTACCTCGCCCCTGGCCCTGCCCCTGGCCCTGCCACCGGCTAACCTCGGCAGCCCAACCACCCTTCCACCGGTGCGGCGCCACCCTTCCCCTCCTACCCCCTGGCAACAACGGTCAAGCCACCGGTCATCCTCCAAGCCGTGCCACACCCTCCAACTGACCCCCCCCCGGCTGGCGCATTACCCCTCCTCCTGGTATAAAGCACCTTGCACATGGGCCGCGCTGTTGCCCCTCCGGAAAGCGCACCTCCCTTGCAGGACGACACGGCGATGATGTGGGCCACCTTGCTGAGCCCGTTTGGCCGCCCATCGTCAGGCAGCAGGGGCGCCGCGGGGCGGGCATCCATCTTCACTGCCACAGACTTGACCCAGGGAAGCTCTGCAACGAACTCGTTTGCCTGCAGGCAAGAAGCAAGCATGCGGGCGGGCGGGCGAGGGACAGCTGTTGACATCGCTTCAACTGCGGTGACACAGGGAGCGCAATTGACACAGAGACGGGGCATTGTGAAGCGTGAGCCTGGCTGGCCACTGCTCACTGGCTTTCACGACACGTTGGCGTGTGGGTCGGGCTGCCTATGCCGGCGGCAACTCTGCCAGCCTGTGCTGCCTTCTGGACTCCCAGTGCCAGCCTGTCCTGCCCACTGGACTCCCTGAACGGCAGTGCAGACTCCTGTTCACAACAACGAGATTCCCAACTGCTCATGCAACCTCAATGCACACAGCACCTTCCTGCCCGCCAATCACACTTCCGCATTATTGATGGTCCACCACCCTTGCTTCCGCCGCCCCACGACCCGCTCTGCTTGATGTCAACAGCACCCACGCTGCCAGCGCCAGCACCCACCTGCCGCTCAAACTCGCCCTTGATGGGGCAGGCGGGTGTGGTGAGCTCCAGGAGGAAGGACACGCTGCCAGCCCCCGCATCAATGGCCAGGTCCTTGATGAACCCGCACTCCACGATGTTCATGCCGAAATCGGGGTCCATGATGCGGGACAGCGCGCCCAGCACCTCGCCCTCCTTGGACAGAAGCGGCGCCGCCTGCACAAGGGACGGGATTGAGAGCGGCGACGGGTGGGCGGTTGGGCGGGACAACACGCTGATGGCTGGCTGGGGTTGCGTTGGGTGCAGAGTGTTTGCAACCTGAGCAAGCTCCTGCAGGCGGATGAAGTGGCCGAGGGAAAGGGAGGAAGCCTGGCAGCAGCGGCGGCAGGCGGCGGCGGGGCATCCAAGGTGCTCACCGCCTCGGTGCTGGCGCGGCAAGCCATCCGTGCGGTCCTTCCGCTGCTGCTGGCTACCGACTGCTGAATGTGGGGCTGCAGGGTGCCAGTGGGGGTCCGGGTTGCCGGCAGCACGGCAAGTCCGGCTGCTGTGCGCGCACCCGAGCGCCTGCCGGCGCTGTATCCACACTGTGCAACATGCATCTGCAAAAGGCTTGCCATGGCGCAGGGTGCGCAAGGGAGACGGGTGGGTGACACGGAGGGTGCCCGGCAACGCAGCTCCTAGGAGCACTGTATGCAACGTGCTGTCGTTATGCGGTTACGAGGCAAGGCAATGTTTGTCTCTGATCTTAGTGCCAGCAAGGAACGACGTGGCGCCATCGAATTGAATTCCTGCAGACTCCTGGGCGCTCCACAGCACCGCCCAGTCTCGCCATGTCGCGCGCCAGTGGCCGTCAGCACCGGGCTGTGAACTACAATGAAAAGCGTGGCGGTGGGGGCTCTGCTCCCGCCTGGGCGCTGGAGCTGGGGGAGGGCTCGCAGAATCAGCAAAAGGAGAACAGCCGGCCCGACCCAGCGCCCGCAGCTGGAGGCCGCAAGTCGGGGGGCGCGAGCAAGGGGCCGCAGAAGCAGGTTGTGGCGCAGAAGGGGCGCGACGCGGGTTTGGAGCGGCTGCCCATCGGTGAGCAGGCGGGGCGACGGGCGCTGCTTGCAGCTGTCGACAGCCGCCCTCTGTCGCCGCCTGTCGTGCTGCACCCACCAGGCAGGGGGTGGCGTGCTTTCAGCATATTTCAGTGGCCGTTGTAGCACCCACTCAGCCATGTCGCTCCATCGCCTGTACACTGCTTGCAGAAGATGGCAAGGGCAGCAACCCGGGCGGCAAGGCGCGCAGCGCCGGCGCCGCTGGTGCGGCAGCTCCCGCCGCGGCCGGCAAGCAGGTGCTGCCGGGAGTGTTTGTGAAGGGCGCCGCTGCGGCAGCAGCGGCGACAGGCGCAGGTGGCTCGGGGGGAAGCGGGAAGGCGGCAGTTGCCCCACCTGCAGCTGCACCTGCTGCCAAGTCGGCGGGGGCCAAGGGCGGCAGCAGCAAAGCAACGGCAGCACCCGCTGCACCTGCTGCCAAGTCGGCGGGGGGCAAGGGTGGCGGCAGCAAAGCGGCAGCGGGGCCCGCTGCGGCAGCTGCTGCTACCAAGTCGGGCGGCTCGTCGGAGGGGGCCAAGGCGTCCAGCGGCAAGCGCAAGGCTGCCGCTGTGGAGGCTGAGGAAGCCGCCCGCCCCGCTTCCAAGCCCGCCCGCAAGTCGGCGCCAGCGGCAATCGCGGGTGCCAGCGCAGATGCCAAGCGTCCCAAGGCAACACACACATCCTCCACCGCTGCACCCCCTGGGGTGAAGGCAGCGCCTGCCGCCGTGAAGGCCGCACCCGCGGCTGTGAAGGCAGTACCTGCCCAGCAGCAGCCGGCGCGTGCGCAGCAGCAGCCGGCGCGCGCCCAGCAGCGCAGCGAGCGGCCCGCTGCTGCTCCTGCACCTGCTGCCGCAATGCCAGCCGAGGTGGAAGCCCTGGTGCTGCCACCTGGCAGCGGTGCCGAGGAGATGGTGGAGCAGTTCAGCACCAACTTCCAGGCGCTGCAGGTGCGGTGCCGCAGCTGCGGCCAGGACAGGATGCATGCATGGGCAGTTTGGCGCACTCAGCATGTGTGCCTATCTCGCCCTCCAGCCACGGGCGCCTGCCTCAACTCGACCGCTGTCCGTGGCTTCACACGACTCCTTCCCCTTCCCGTTCGCCAGGTTGCGTATGACAAGCTGCAGGCGGAGTATGAGGACCTGAAGGCGGCCAAGATTGATGAGGAGGTGCAGCAGCTGTTGGAGCAGCAGAACCGGTATGTCAGCGAGCACGGCGAGAAGGCGGCGGCCATGGTGGAGCACTACAAGCGCGAGGTGGGTGCTGGGTGCAGGGCGGCTGGCGGCACTGGCATGGGCGCGGCCAGGTGGCTCAGTGAATCCGCAGTGGCTGGATTCAGTGGGATGACGGTGCAAGGATGGGTCAAGCCAGGAGGGCAGGCCAGCCGGGTAGGGAGCTGTCGGGATCGACTAGGGGAACCGAGCAATGCTGGCTTTCTGTGCAACTAAGCCAGGCCATCCACCTCGCAAAAGTGTCAGACGCCATTCTTGTGTAGCTTTGGGCTTAGCCAGCAGGCAGCAGTGCAAACAATGCAACACCTCCTTCCGCTCCTGGTCAATTGTGCTTCAGGCGGAGCACCAAGCGGCTCTAGCCGCGCAGCTGGGCGGCGGCGCTCTGGTGGACCAGTGCGACCGGCTGGAGGCAGACCTCATGAACTGCCAGCAGGTAGGAAAGAGAGTGCGGCTGCGGCAGTGGCTTGCAAGCTGTGGTGTTGCTGACGCTCCATGACAGCGTGCCCTGTTGCCAGCATCCTGCCTCATGTGCTTTGCTGTCCCTCAGCTGCAGCAGCAATCACACAGCTTGCTCCCCCTGATTTCCCGGCCTGCTAAGCAGGCGCTTCTGGACAAGGAGGCAGAGTCGCTAGAGAAAGACAAGCGGCTTGCTGAGTCGGCGGCACGGTGCGCAGGAGTCATGGCTGGGTTGGGGTGGTGGAGGGTTTGGGCTTGCCAAAACATACTTTGCAGAGAAAACAACCAGACTGGACTATCATGCGTGCATTGCTTTGCTGCCCATCTCACCCTGCCACGTGGTCTTTTGCCTTTACTACCTCCCTCACCCTGCCCAAATGTGACGATTCATGATCGCCTGCCCACGCCCTCTGCAGGCTGGCCTTCCTGGAGCGCTATGCGCGGGTGTACGAATCGTGCGACAAGTGTGTGCAGACTGACGACCTGCCTGGGGCGGATGCCTCTGCGCAGTTTCCGTCCATCCAGGTGGGTGGGCCTGGCTGCGCAATGGGCGCATTTCGGTGGCTTGGGTTTGTTAGGTGTGCTGGTGGCAACTTGCTCACCGGCTGGGCTGGTGAGTTTGCTGCACCCAAGTTGGGTGCTGTGCGGCAAGGTGACGCAAGGTTGGCAGCATTGCCCTGCACATCTGCGCTGCTCATATGCCTGATGGCCCCGCTGCCCTTCGACTGCTCCCGCACTGCAGTCATCAGGCATGGAGATGCTGCACGCACATGCGCTGGTCCCCGAGGGTGCTGGCGGCGGCAGCATCTACAGGCGCCCCCGAGCGCCGTCCGGCCCGCCTCTGCCTGACACTTCCTACACTCTGCCGGCGGGCACGCCGCTTGCTGCCGCTGGCGCGGTGCGCGCTGTTGCTGCCGAGGCAGCGGAGGTACCAGCAGCCACGGCAGGTGGGGCGCCAATCTCTGGCAGCGACATGGATCTCACGGGTGGCGACGCCACCCAGCAGCAGGAGCAGCTGCAGCAGCAGCAGCAGGCGTCCCAGACAGACGAGCCAGAGCACCAGCAGGGAGAGCACCAGCCGGAGGAGCAGCTGCCCCAGCCAGCCCAGCAGCAGCAGCAGCAGCAGCAGCAGCGCAGGCAGTCGCTGCAGCCTGTGGCTGGGCGTGTGGCGCACGCCGCTGCTGGGCCCGTGCTTCGCCCAGCCAGTGCCGAGTCCCAGGTACAGGTGTCCGCACCCCGCCTGCAGCAGCAGCAGCAGCAGCAGGCGCGCGCACGGCGGGCCACGATGGCTCCTGCTGCAGCTGCCGCCGCAGGCAGCGCTGCAGGTGGCAACCGCCGCGTGTCAGCGCCGCCAGCTCCCACCGACCGTGAGCTTCAATTTGCCTCTGCCTCCACTGCCGAGGCCGAAGGTCACATGCCGCTGGCGGCTGTGCCTGAGGAGCAGCCGCTTGCAGTGGCGGCAACACCTGCAGTGTGCAGCCCAGCGCAGCAGCAGCAGCAGCAGCCGCAGCCCGAGGCAGAGGAGCCTCCGCTGTTTGAGTTCCCGCAGCTGCCGGCGATGCTGCCTGCCGCTCCAGCTGTCAGCGAGCTGACTGCTCCCGAGGCAGCCCAAGGCAGGGCGCCCACGCCGGCATCCGTGCCTGCGCCTCCGCGCCACCTGGCCATCACAGCGCTCACAGGCCTGACCGCCACCCCAATGAAGGGAGGCATCTACCAGTACACCGACCCACGCACCGGCTTTGTGTTTGAGCTGGCGCCAGCAGCCCCAGGCTCCACAGGTACGGGTTGGCGAGAGGTGGAGGGAGGCTGGGTGCTGCCCTAAGCATTGGGGGCGTCGCTCCATCCCCCAGCCTCACAGCACCTTGCGGTCATATGGTGCTTGTTGTGCGGGCTGCTGCTGTTGCTGAGTGTCGCACGCACGGCTGGGTTCTTCTTGCTTCCAATCTGTAGGCAAGTTTGGGTGCATCCCCGCGCACCTCACATCCCCTCCTGTCTGCCCACGTATTGCTCGCCTTTGCCTGTCGTGCAGGCCTTCCTGAGGCGGGCCCCTGCATGCGCTACCGCCCAGTGAAGCTGGGCACCGCCGGCCCGCTGCTGCCCCCTCACTTCCAAGCGGAGATGTGGTTCGGGGAGACGCAGGTGGGTGGGAGGGTAGGTGGGTGCCTGCTGCTCTCCTGTGGCTCGGTGGTGGCATGCTGAGTTGGGGCTAGCTGGCGGCTGTCATTTTTACGTTTCGTGAGCAGTAGCAGGGGCTTCGTGGCTTGGCGGGCTGGAAGGCTAGTTGGCCTGTTCGAGTGACTTGAAGCGACGTGGGGGTGTGCAGGTGTGGGGCAGATCGGCCAGGTCTAAGTGGTTAATGTGACTCAACCCAGCGTTGCCTCCCTGCCTGCCGCCTCATCTCCCTGCAGCGCCAAAACTTCTTCCAGCACATGATGGTCAGCCTGAACAAGCACTGACTGGGGTAGCGCGAGGGACACAAAGGGCTGCGCCCCGACCTGCGGGCGCATAGGGACGATACCACAGCTAGCTGTTCCACTGCATGCCTGCCTTCATTTCTCGACGGGCTTCAGCATGATCAAGCCCTGCTGCAATAGTAGGGGCATCACCGGGATCCACACTTCCCTTCCTTTTGCAGCGTTCTTGTTCCAACCCCAACACAACCGCACCGCTGACTGTCCCGCCGACTTGGCGCCCACACATACCTTGACCACCCCACTGCCACTATGATGCTCACATTCGACCATCCCCATTCCGTGCTCCCTGTAACATCCGCCCCTTCAATCAAAGAAGTATCTGCCTGGCGGTGCTAGTACACGGCGGTGGCATGGGCGGTGGCCGGCACGGGCTGAGGATGGTTGGCGCTGTTTCCGCGTCGAACCCGCTGGGCCCCAGCCCTTGAGGCATGGTTTTAGCCGGGTGGGGCAAGGTAACATGCATCACGAAGCGTAGCAGCATGCGTGTATGCACGAGCTGCCAGAGTGTGAAGAACCACGACTGCTCGGACCACAGTCTGGCAGGCCTAGGGGTGCCTCTCCACCTTCCTGCTTCGAAAAAAGGCCCAACACACCTGGCCGGTGCCCGCCACAACAGCAGGACTGCCGGTCGAGCCACACGCCTCTCGCTGAAAACCCTCCCAAACTGGCCGCCCGTGCGGCCAGTTGCCGCCTGCTGTGTCCTCTTTCTGATCTTCTGCGTTCAAGGGAGCCAGTGGCCACTTCCCTGTTCCTCTCAGCCAGCTTGCTGGCGCTTCACGCCTCGCGGCGTATCCTTCTTCTTCTTCTGCGTCCTCGGCATGACTCGCGGGTGGCTCAGGCGCCGCCCTGCCAGTGGGCGGGAGGTGGTAGAGCGGCCAGAGGGGCCGCAGCGTGCAGCGGCGGCGCCGCGGGGAGCGGCACCGGTGCGAGGCCGCTCATTGGCCACCCCCCTCCTCCTGCTCGCCCTCCTGTTTGTGGCCGGCTCCTGGGCCGTAGGGGAGCTCTCGCTGGGCAAGCGCGGCGGGGAGCTGCAGGGCGAGGGGCTGGCGGGCCAGGCTGAGGCGCCCGGTCGGGGCAAGCCGTTCAGCGTGCTGCAGCCAGAGACAGCGGTCGGGGCGGCGGGCGTGGGGACGCAGGGTGCGCAAAAGGCGGGTCCCACTGTGGTGGAGGCTGGTCTGAAGGATGGGATGGTGCTAGAGGTGGGCGCAGGGCGGGCGGGGGCTGGGGTCGACTGCTGCTGGTGCCTGCGGGTGGGGTTGAGCCTCCCGGGCCCGTGCCCACACATGCTGCGCACGCTTTGCACACATATGAGCACACACGCATGCACACACGCATGCACGCTTGCCAGCAAGGCACGCAGCCCTGCTCCTGCTGACGTGGGGGGTCCTGTCGCATGCCGCCATGCTGGCACACTACAACCGGGGTGCACGCATGCACACACGCAACATACGCAGGTCAGCAGCCAGCCACCCACCTCGGCAAGTTCTGCCGCCCGCCCCGCACACCTGCAGACTCTCAATGTGAACGGCCTACACAGGTGGAGTGAGGCGCTGCAGCAGGCACGGCCTGGGGCTGGGGGAGAGAACAAGACTGCGCTGAATGTGGGCCTCATTGTGGAGCATCTGACGGCCCGGTTTGGCGGCACAGGTGGCTGGGCCTCTTCGGGGCTCTCCTGTTTCTGTTTTGGTCGGACGCCGCAGTATGTGGCTGCCACGCTGGGGATGATAGTTATCTGGCATGCCACATGACAGGGCATGCATGCTGGATTCATGCATGCTGGATTTACCTGGCATGCATGCTGCCAGTAATGCAGTTGGATTGTTCCTGCCATGCATGCTGAACTCATGCGTGCTGCGTTACCTGCCATGGATGCTGGATTCACCTGGCACGCATGCTCAAGCGCCCCTCCCTGCCCCGCCACCCCGCCCCCCAGGCACGCGAGTGCCGTACGTGGCCACCCTGCAGGGGGCCAAGGTTAATGTTCGGGCCTGCCTCGACTACCGCCAGCGGCACTCCGAATCCCGGGGGCACACGGCCGAGCACGGGGACTGCAAGGCGCTGTGGGACACCACGCCAGATGGCTGGTGGGTGGGCTGGGCTCTTGGTCCGGCTTGCTCCCTCTTGCGTCCTCTTTTGCCTTGCCAGTGCTTGCCAGTGCTTTGCTTCCGCTCTTGCTGGGTGCCGCCTGTCTGTTGCTGGTCGCCGCCTTCCTCTCGTAACAGGTTCATTTTGCAGTGCATCCAGGGCCCACCCCTCGCCCGCTCCCCTCCCTCTGCTCTGCGCAGGACCTGGGTGCTCTTTGCGCCCCGCCTGCCGCCTCACGACAACGCCTCGCCGGTCGACCAGCCCCACTTGTACCAGCAGCTCACGCTGTTCAACGGGCCAGCCTTGCTCCGCCTGGACTACCTGTGCGGTGCGTGGCCCAACCCTCCCTAAACCCTAAACCCTAAAACCCTAAACACAGAACCCCTTTTCGTGGGCAGCCCTCACAGCCAACGTGTGCTGGCCTTGGCACCCTGCAGAGGGAACCGGATCTCTGTGCCCTGCTTGCTGACTGCACCACGCCCCCTGGCCCCTGCCCCCGCCCCCTGCCGCCCCATTTGCAGACCAGCCTCTGGGAGTGGATTCCACTACCGGCCCCACGACGCTGTGCTCCGCAGGAGAGGTTTGTGCATGCGAGCATGTCCTGCACTGGCCTGCTGGTTGATGGCAGCGCTGGTGGTGACAGCAGGCTGCCGCGGGTGGCATGTGGGCATATGGCAGGCTGGGTTGGTGGCATGTGGGCATGTGGCAGGCTGGGTTGGTGGCATGTGGGCATGTGGCAGCGTGCCGCTGGCTGGACTGGGGCTGTGCACATGCACCCAGGCGCCCTTCTGCCCGCTCCCAGCTCTGTCTGCGGTGTGCGCGCTCCTGCCCCCCCCCTCGGCCGCAGATAAGCAGTGTGCCCGGTTCGAATGAGCGCATGTGTGGCGGCATCCGCCTGGCGTGCCCGCACCACCGGCCCGCTCAGCGCCATGAGCAGCCTGCCGCTTGTAGCGACCCAGTGTGCGACGCCGTGGCCGCCGCCACTGCGCTTCGTGAGGATTACAACTTCACCGGCACGCCCGAGGCGGCCGACATGTACGGTCTCAGGGTCCGGTTCGACTCCACCGCGCGTGTCGCAGTCGCGTGCTTCAAGCCTGGGGGTGAGCATGGGCCGCTGAGCTGGCGGCGCTGGGCTGGCGGCGGGGCCCCCATTCAATCAATCAATAAATGACATTTCAAGTCCAGGGGGAGCCAGCAAGGTCATTGCATGCACTCCCAAACCATGGCATGGCAACCGCCTTTGGATCTCAACCTTTTGATCAGCGGTGTTGGCAAGTGTTTCCTCCCGCCCAATCCACCCTGCAGACGCCGGCGGTGGCGCTGTGTGCTTCGTCCCTGTGTACGGCCCGGTGCGTCCGGACCCATACGATAGCAACCTCACCCACGCTACCATCCTGGCCAGGAACGAGTGGCGCTCCGCATTCTGGCAGGTGCGCCGAGAGGTGGAGGGTGGGCGGTTGGCAGTGACTGTGGCTGGGGAGGTTGTGGGTGCTGCAGCAGAATGCGCGCGGTGCTCCTACACAGCAGCACTCCCAGCTACTCCCAGCTACTCCCAGCTACTGGGAGTGCGCTGCTGTGTAGGAGCACCGCGCGCATTCTTGCAGGTGCTGGCTGCCATGCCTCGAGGGCTTTCCAACGAGGTGTGTGGGAAGCAGGGCGTGGCCTGGAGACTTGGAGGACTGCGGTTGTATTGATGTGTTTGGGGCGGTAGGAGTGCGACCAAGAGTTGCAGAGGACAGTGGTTGGGGTTGTGTGGAGTGCGGCTGAGGCGGGGAGGACTGCTCCTGGGAGCTTAAGCTGAAGTGGTTTGAGTGTTATGGAGTGCGGCTGAGGCTGGCAAGCACCTCTGTCAAACTGACACCCATCCTAGCCCCCTGCACCCCCTTCGCCCCCTCCGCCCCCTGCAGATCTTCCACCTCGACTTCCTGCCCGCCCTGGCCACCGCAGAGCAGCGCCCCACCATTGTGATAGGCAACCTCAACTTGCAGGGTGCGGCGCAATATGCCGACAGGCGGGGGCGCCCGGAGGAGCGGCGCAGGCACTTGTACCTGGGCATCACTCCAGAGTTTCTTGAGGACCAGTCCGCCTTGGTGGACGCCCTGGCGCTGACCCAGTTTGCCCGCATGCCCACGCGCCCAGCCGAGGCACGCTACCGCGGCACCCCGTATGCCTACACCCAAGGCGGCACTCAGGTTGACCGCGTGTGGGTCTCCCCCTCGCTGGTGCAGAGCACTCCCCCCCCGATTGTTGTAGCCCTGGACTGCATCACGTCTGCCAGTTCGGACCACTGCCTCCTCTCCGCCTTCCTGCCCGCCCACGCCATGCCCGCTTGAGCCGCCTCCTGACGGCTGCTTTGCTGTAGCGATGTGTTTCGATGCTTGCCTTGCCACAGTGTAATGTACAGCCTAGCCCCGGGCTCAACAGCTGCAGCACCCACCTGACTGGGCCAGCCTCCCTGCAGAGCTGCTGGCCCTGTGCTTTGCTCGGCTCAGCGACCTGCTGCATATCGAGGGCACCATCAGCCTTAGGCAGGCGGCAGAGCTGCTGGCGGCCGCCAGCCCATGCCGGAGCTGGCACCGGGCGGCGCTGACGTCCAAGGTGCGGCGCCCAACGCATCTGGCCTTGGGCCCCTTCGCAGCGGCGCCGCTGCACGGTCCGGCTCGAGGCGAGACTGGCTGGCCTGCCGTGCCACCGCCGTGCCCATGCGTTTGTGGCTTGCCCAGTCCCACCCACCCCGCTCCCCTCCCCGTGGGTGGTGCTGCCATGCCCCGCAGCTATGCGTCAGGCTGCGCATCAGCGCTCCAGGAGACCTGGCCAGCCCGCTGCTGTCGGCCCTCAGCTGCCGCCAGTTCGTGCTGGATGCCTGTCAGACTGCAGGGCTCAACCGCCCCCTCACAGAGCCCCTATTCCACTTGCTGGCAAGTGAGGCCTTCCAGCAGGCCAGCAGCGGCACGCTAGTCTCACTGCAAAACCTGCCGGGTGAGGCGCTCGAGTGGGGCAGCTTGCTGGCGCTGGCAGATGTGAGCTTTGCAGCCGGTGACAGCTGGCTGACGCTGGACCACGCTGCCCTCAGCTCGGCGCACCTCGGCCGCTTTCGGGCGCTGCACATTTCTGCGGCGCGCCTTCACATCGACTGCCGGCAGCTGCCCCCCTCCCCTCCTGCCGTTGCTGTCCGCCCCTGCGGCTGGCTCCACCGACCCGCTCAACAGCGTGCAACGCTTTGTTGCTGCCCTGAGACCCATCTTTGATGCGTCCTGCATCCAGAGGCTGTCGCTCAGCCTCCGCCACGCTTGCGTGTCAGTTGCGCCCCCCGCCAACTCGACAGCTGATGCCCAGCCCGTCATCCTTTACCTTAGCGCCCGTCACTCGTCTCCTTTTGGCGTTGCCCTGGATGTGCGGACCCCCTCGGCGCACGTCTCCACCTCTTGAGAGGAGGCACGGACCCCCTATCCCACCCTAGGATACGTGTGGAGGTTGTACAGGGGCGGCGGCCCCAGCCATCCCCATCCCGCCCTGCCGCCATCCATCCTGCACTCCCTGCCGCTGCGTATCCCTGCCCCAGCACGTATCCTTCTGCAAGCGCCCGCGGCGCTGTGCTCGCCATTAGGTTCCGAGACGCAGAAATGCTGACAAGTGGCCTCAAGAGCAGCACGCTCAAGCCGCTGGCCGAAAGGAGGCCAGTTGAGCAGCGGGCCTGGCCTTCCGGCCTGCACGTAGAGCTGATGTTAACCAAGTAGAACTCTGAGACTTTTGAAAGCGCAAAGGCAGTCGATTTCCGCCATTTCATTGTTAGCTGAGGTACAAGATGTACATGTGGCCAACTGCTGCTCAGCCTGCTGTCGCTTTCCTGGCTGTCACAACGCTGATTTAGGAACGGGAAGGCCACCGGATGGGCCCGGGGCCTCCTGCCGGCGGCGCAAAGCTTGCAGCCACCGCCGTCCTCGCTAAAGCGCGCGGCGACACCAGCCACTTGTTTTTTCGAGAGCCGGGGCAGGGCAGACAGTCATGCGCCGCAAGGCGCCGCTCCGGGCGATCTCCCGCCGGGCTACTGGAGCGTCTGCTGTAGCATCCTCTGTTTGCAAAGCCTTCATCCTTGTTAGCACAGCCATCCCCCATCCCCCATCCCCGCCATCCCTGCCCCACATCCCTGCCATCCCTGGCTGTGGCCCCCATCCCCCATCCCTGCGTGACAACCTCGACACCCATCCCTTTGTGCTGGTGCCGCCCCTCAGCCACCTCATTTGGCTAGCTGGCGGCCACCTTCATCCGCCCTGCCCCGCACGACCCAAATGGCATCCTTCTTGACCTCCAACAGTATTCATGAACAGGCGTGCATGCACATACAGTCCAATGGCGTGCACAGCATTCGGGTGTAGTGTGGGAGACGAGGTTGGCTTGGCACAAAAGCGGAGGGAAGAGCTGGGGCCTTGAATAGCTGTGCCCTTCCCGGTAGCAGCGGCAGCCTTGGTGCACACTAGTGTGGGCACGCTGTGTACTGGGCACGCTGTGCACTGGGCACGCTGTGTGCTGGGCACGCTGTGTGCTGGGCACGCTGTGTGCTGGCAGGACCTGCCTGCGTCAGTCTTGATCCCCCCAAGATCCCACTCAACGCGGAGGCGTGGTGTGAGGGACCGGGATGCCAATGGGGCTTTCACGGCAGGCAGGGCAGGTGCCTTGCAACAGCCACCGGTGCGCATCGTGCGGCGCCCCGGCCGGTGCGGCCTCGCCATGCCAGTGCTCAACTGGTGCCTGCTGCTGGTGCGGCCCGAAGCCTGACCCTCTTTCAAGTTTGATGCGGCTTAGTGCAGCGGCTGAATTCAGGGACGAGGGGCTGGCTAGGGGGCGGTTGCTCAAGAGCCTGTAGACATTTTGTGCAGGCTGCGCAGGATGGACGGCAGGCGGTGTCCTGCACCGGCTGTCACTGGCTCCCCTGTCCTGGTTTAAGGAGGTGGCAGCCAGCTGCAGGGAAAAGGATCAATGATCACGCTGTACAGAGCCCTCGCACATGTGCACAACTGGGATCACGGCGAGCGGGGCTGCAAGAAGGCGGCCCGTTTCGTAATTTGTTGATTTATTTGTCATTTTGTTGTACACTATGTAATTTGGCTCAGTAGCTCCGGTTTGTAAAACAAACCGGAGCTAGTAATCCGGATTTACGCTGACATTTCGTTCTGCGTACCATTCCCCAAGCACAATAAACCATCGCTACGCCGTCCTAAAGGCTCACACCGGGCGCGGCCGGTCGTAGTTAACGAACAACGCTTTTGGCGCTCACAGCACCCAAACTTAGGCAACTTCGATCGAGCCGCGCATCTACAAGAATGGGGGAGAGCCTGGCGACCCTGCATGCCCTCTCGTGGGCGCAGTGCTGGCAGCAGCCTCCCCCGCCCGCCGCCGCCGTCGGATGCAGAGGAACCAGTGTCCCCCTGTTATCGGTCGGGCGTCACAGGTGCAGCAGGTCTCAGGCACCCACCAGGCTGCCGCGCAGCCCTTCAGGCAGCGCCAGCAGCAGCGAGCAGCGTTGGCTGGATGCTGCCAGCGCGCTGCCAGCTGCGTCAGCCAGAAGCCAGCCGGACGCATGTGTGCCCCTTCCCAGGCCGGAGCATTGGGCTGTTAAGGAGGTACAACCCTGCCACCAGCCCCAGCAGCAGCCCCAGCAGCATGCCACACCCACCGCAGACGAGATGGAGTGGCTTTGCACCATCCTGCAGCCCGTCAGTCCCCTCGGGGTGGGGGGCTGCCAGGGGCGGGCGGGCGCCAGCAGCAGGCATCAGCTTCCAGCCAGGCGGGAGGTGCCTCCGGGTGTGCCAAGCAGCAGGCTGTATGCTCAGCACAATACAGCTCGAGCTCAGCCCCCCAGGCCAGCCAACTTCGTGGCATCAACTTGCGTCAGCCGCCCGGCGATTCAGCCGCCGCTCGAGCGCCCCTGCGGCCGCTGGCAGGAGCAGCGGCAGCTGGGTGGCAGCGGCACTGCTGGCACCACAGCAGCAGCAGCTGGCAGCCTCAGCAGCAGCACCCTGGCGTGGTGCGTTGAGCAGCCGGCGGGGCCGTCCATCTCGCAGCCTAGACTGGCTCACAGCAGCTGGCAGTGGCAAGATTGCCCGCTGCTGCAGTGCCAGCCGCTGACCTCTCTGCCGCCCCGGCTGACGGCTCCGCCAGCCATCACGCCCACCCCCCCGCCCTCTGCCTGCCCCCGAGGCCCGCTTCACACTGGAGCTGCGTCCACATGCGGCGCCTCTGCCACGCAGCAGCCATGGCCGGAGGGCTGCAAAGCCACAGCAGCCTGCGCAGCCGCCCCCGCAGCTGCCCCCGCGGATGGCACGGCGGGCCAGGCTGACGGCGGGCAGCAGGAGGGCGGGAGGAAGCGGAGGAGGGGGCAGCGGTGGAGTGATGCTGAGCTGGAGGAACTCAAGCTGGAGAACCCTGCCCTCTACAAGCGGGTGCTGACCAACCGGCAGGTGGGCTGAAACCTTAACCTCGCTGGCTGGGTGATGGGGGCAGCGGGCATCCCAGTCCAAGGCATTGCATCTGGCCGGTTTCTGCGTTGTTGCGCCCCAACCTGCGCAGGTTGTCTGGGTTTGGGGCAGGCCGCGTGGGTGGAAGAGGCCGTGTGGCAGTTTGTGAGGTCTTCCAGTGCTGGCTCAATGGGGGCGTCTGCTCCCTGCTCCCTGCTGGGCCTGCTGTGGTCGTGCTGGGCCGTGAGGGAGCCCTGCAGGGGGGGGGGCCAGCTGGCCTCAACCATCCAGCAGGGGGCGGCCTGCCTTGACAATTAGAGGGCACAGGCGGTTGTAGACCCAGAGCTGGGTGAGCACCGCTGCACGGCACCACACCCACCATTAGCTGTGCCCGAGAGGCAGCCTCTGCTCGACGCGCACACGCCCTGCACTGCCCCCACTGCTCKGCTCCCACAGAAGACGTGCCACACTTTCTCTTTCACTGCCCCCTCTACACCACCCTTCGTACACAGTTCACAGACCTCTTCCCACCCTCCATCTCCACGCCCACGGCCTGGCTGGCGCAGCCCGCCAGTGCCCGCATCGCACATTTCCTTTTTCTTTGCTACAAACTACATTCTGATACACTCACCCCCCACCCTGTCCCATGAGACCTTGCTGGCTCCCCCTGGACTTGAAATGTAATTAATTGATTGATTGTGCCCTGCCCGCCCGTCCACCCTGCCATTGCAGTCGCTGGCGGCGCACCGCGCACGGCAGGGCCTGGAGCGGGCCCAGCAGCAGGCACAGCAGGCAACAGGCTCAAGCTCGGAGCTTGCCTGGCCACAGCCTGGAGCGGCACAGCCAGGCGATTGAGCGGCAGCTTGAATGTCACATGCACGTTGCACCGTGGTGCGGTCATTGTGCAGCGAGGTAATGCCTGGGATATGCATCCAGCGGCACATGAGTGGCGAGCCACCTTGATTTTTGCATGCCTTTCTTCTGATGTTTTGGTCTATCTGTACTG
This sequence comes from Chlorella sp. ArM0029B, assembly GCA_002896455.3. Taxonomy (NCBI): domain Eukaryota; kingdom Viridiplantae; phylum Chlorophyta; class Trebouxiophyceae; order Chlorellales; family Chlorellaceae; genus Chlorella; species Chlorella sp. ArM0029B. Next base: position 429,860 of record JTEE01000287.1, read on the forward strand.
GACAAACTTGTACCTGCCTCCCTGTTACTCCACTCATGTATTGCGCAGCCTGCTTCCCGAATATTCCACTCGCGATTACGCAGCCCTGGAGGGCCGCCCGCCGGGCCCCATATGTGTGCCGCTGCTAGCCATCGTCCCCCGTCGTCTTCTGACTTGAGATTATTTAAATGCACTAAGTTGAAAAATGCAAACTGCAAATTGTAAATCGGGCACTTGAGCAGCATGCAAGCTGGCAGGGCAGGAGGGGCGGGGCATTGGGCGTTGTAAGCCGCCGGTGCAAGCCGCACACAGCGGCGCTCTCAGACAGAGCTGTATGCATGCAGCGATGCCTCCCTGGCTTTAAAGGAAAGGCGACATGCTCTTCCATACCTGCGTCTCTCTGCCGCACGCCCCGCTTCTGCCGACCCCTGTCCTTGCGGCTCGCTCCCGCCGCTGCTGCCTAGCTGGGCAGCCCAGCCCAGCTGGGCAGCAGCGGCGGGAGCGAATGCTCTCCTGCACCGTGCCATCCGGGGTGGCTGTTTGATCTGTACTAGATGATGGCAAAGACGCTATTTATAATATTGAATAGGCGCGCCGGGTGAGAATCTGGCAACACTGGTGCGGCGCCAGATCCCAGCGCCGCGCAGCAGGTGCGGCGGCGGCAGGTGGTGCTTCAGCAAACGGTTCGGGCGCACATATTCATTCACTCCGTCCTGCCACTCATCCCTACACACATCCGTCACCCGGAAGCGCCTCAGCGACCTCAGTCAACGGGCTTCTAGGCTTCTGTTGGAAGTTTTAAGCTCGCCCCCTCGTGCAGACTCGTGCTCACAATGGCGCAAACTCAGCTGGATTCCGATGGGCTCACGCCCAAGAAGGCCCCTTTGCCCATCGTTGCCGGGCTCACGGAGGAGGACAGGGCGGTCCTCAAAGGGAAGCGCGTCGCCGTGTTTGGCAGCTTCCAGGTAGGCATCACATGCGCATAGCTAGGCCCCAGCGGTGGCGGCAGCCCGCGGCAACGCACCCCAGCGGTGGCGGCAGCCCGCGGCAACGCACCCCGCGTTCCTGCCCGCCTGCCTGCCGGCGCCGGTAGGCGGGGACGTGCTGCACCCAACCAACCCCACCCCTTGTCCGCCTGCAGTACGTGCTGGACTTCCTCCAGGAGCCCCTCTCAAGCGCGTTTGATCAGGTGCGCCCCTGCTTGATCCCTGCCGCTGTTGCACGTACCGATTGCAGTTGGGTGCAATGGTACCAGCACTGCCTGACCCCTCTCTGCTTGACCTTGACCCCTCTGCTTGACCCACACCAGTACCACTCACGCATCCCGTTGAACGGGCGCCCTGTCGCGTGCAGATCCAGTTCTTTGAAGTGCGCCTGAAGCCTGAGACCGCTCCCCTGGCGCGCGGTTTCGACGCGGTCTGCATCTTCGGTGCGCAAGCCAGAGGCATGGCCGCACAGCAGCCCAATCCCTTTCTGTTCGGCGCAACGCTCACGTGCCCTGCCGCCGCTACCCATCGCATGCATCACACGCCTGGCTGGCGGACTCTGCACCCAACGTCTGCATTGCTCGGTGACCCGCCTGCCTGGCACTGCAGTGAATGACCGCGTGAACGAGGCGGTGTGCCAGGTGCTGGAAGAGAGTGGCGTGAAATTCGTCGCGCTGCGCTGCGCCGGATTTGACAAGGTGGGCTGGGCGGGTGGGGGCGGGGTGGTGAGCGATGGGAAGCCAACATCTGGCACTGTCTGTTTCGCATCCCGGCCCGGCACCCAATATCTGGCATTGCTTGTTCCGCATCCCGGCTTGGCAGCCAATATCTGGCATTGCTTGTTTCGCATCCCGGCTCGGCAGCCAACATTTGGCCTTGTCTGATTCGCATCCCGGATCGGCAGCCAACATCTGGCATTGCTTGTTCAGCATCCCGGATCGCCACAACCTTGACCAGGCTGCATGCCCCCGCCCCGCCGTTCTGCACAGCTCCCACGCCTGCTGCTCAACCTGTTTCCTGCTCCTGATCACCACCCACACCATGTCCTCCACCCCGCCCCGCCCCCTGCAGGTGGACCTGGAGGCGTGCGGTCGCCACGGCATCAAGGTGGTGCGCGTGCCCGCCTACTCCCCCCGCTCCGTGGCGGAGCATGCCCTGGCCCTCACCTTCTCCCTGGCCCGCAACCTGCACCTCCAGCACCAGCGCGTGTCCTCCGGAAACTACACCCTGTCTGGCCTGGTGGGCTTTGAGGTCAGCGGCAAGACGGTGGGCGTCATCGGCACCGGCAAGATCGGAGTGGAGTTCTGCACCATGCTCAAGGTGGGTGGCAGCGGGCCCAGCATGACAGCAGGAGGCAGCAGGACCCAGCAGGAGGCAGGAGGCCCAGCATGACAGCATAACACATCAGGAGGCAGCAGGCCCAGCGGGTGGCAGCAGGCTGCGGCAGCGAAAGGCGGCGCCAGCAGCAGGTGGGTTGGGCAACAGGGAACGGATGCAGGGAGCGCTGTTGGCGATGGAAGATGGCGCGGGGGTGGGTGAGGTGGGCGACGGCCTGCCAGCCCAGCCTGCCAGCTCGAATTGCCAGCTCAGCCTGCGTCCTGAGCGGCCCCCTTTTGGCATGCATGCCTCTGCAACAGACTGATCCACCACTGTGGCCTCTGCCCCCTTGCCTGCCTGCAGGGCTTTGGCTGCAAGGTCCTGGCCTACGATGTGCAGCAGCACGCGGGCCTGGTGGAGCAGGGGGTGCAGTACGTGCCGCTGGAGGAGCTGATGGCAGAGGTGAGCTTGCCTGAGCAATCAATTGGTTGGTTGGTTGCATAATGGATGGCTGAGCAATCGATTGGTTGGTTCATGGGTGGATGGATTGATGGATGTTGATGGATGGATGGATGGATGGATTGCCTGCCCTGGGGGAGCCGTGGGAGAGGGGTTCTGCACTGCGCTGCGAGTGGGATTTTAGCGGCAGGCTGGATCCCAGTGGGGGGGCTGGCTTGCAGGGCAGGGCCGGGCAGCCGTGAGGAGGTGCGCACTGCGCATGGGCATTCCGACTTTCTTAGGTACCCCCGCCCCGAAGTGCTGGCACCCAGACGGGCACTGCCGCTGCCACTGCACCACTCCTACTCTGCCTGCAGAGCGACATCGTCAGCCTGCACTGCCCCCTCATGGCCTCCACTTTCCACATCATCAACAAGGAGCGGTGAGGAGGCGGGGGATGCAGAGCAGCGTCAGTATGCATGCACGTGTAGAGCAGGGGGGCAGGGAGCTATGGATGTGGCTGCAGCCGCGTGGGGCATGGAGCTGCAGCGGGTGTGCGGCTGCAGGGAGGTGGGGCTGCTTCTGCCTGCCAGCCGGCCTGGTTGACCCCCCACCCACCCACCCACCCCATGCCCTGCCCTGTACCAACCCACAGGCTGGCGCTCATGAAGCCCACGGCTGTGCTGATCAACGTGAGCCGCGGCGGACTGGTGGACACCGACGCCCTGGTCACCGCGCTGCGCAACAGCAAGTGAGATTGGGGGACAAAGGGGGCGCATGCCGGGCGCTCACATTGATGGGCGACGCCAGGCCGCTGCACTGTGGGTAAAAACCCAAACCCAAACGCCCTAAACCTTGACCCATTTGGCTGCAATGCCAGTCAGCATGCCTTTGGAACTGGGGGTGCCTCCTCACTGGTGACTGTGCACCCGGGGTTCGTGAACCCCAAGCTCACAACGCCCGCACACTGCCCCCTCTCAACGCCCGCACACTGCCCCACTTCATCCCACTGCCCCACTTTTCCCAGGCTGGCGGGCGTGGGGATGGATGTGTATGAGCAGGAGGGCCCGCTGTTCTTCAAGGATTACACACGCTACTCTGCCAGGTGCTGGGCCGCTGGGCAAGGCTGGGGGAGGGAGGGGTGGGCATGAAGGGCACGGCAGTGGGGCATGCACCATTGCCAGGTGCCTGTGCACAGCTGCCCATCCTTCCTTCCGTCCTTCCTGTTACACCGTGTGCGTCTCATGCCGTCTCATGCCCATGTGCCGCACCCGCTGATGTGGCGCTGACCAGCTGCCAGCGGCTTGTCCCCCAGCAGCGCCCGGAGGTATGCTGTGTGAAACCAGTGCTCGCCCCACCCGTCTGTGCACCCTGCAGGGAGCGGATGAAGAACTGGGACCTGCTGTTCCAGTCGCTCATTCACATGCCGCAGGTGTGTGGCAGCCGATGTGGTGTGAACATGGCACCTGCGCCGCTGCCAGCCCAGCGGGTTGCGTGCGTGTGGTGTGGTATGGTGGGGTGCGGGTCTGCATCGCAATGTGCTTGCTTGGCATGCCTGGCGTGCGACGTCCACTCCTTCCAGCTGTGCTTATCCTCCATAGGTGTGCAGATTCAACCCACAGTGCTAGCAGTGGCAGGAATCGAACACGCTTGCGTGCCGCCCGCCCGGCCCCACCTGCCTCCTGCCGCAGGTGCTCATCACGCCGCACAGCGCGTTCCTGACCCAGGAGGCGCTGGGGAACATTGCGGACACCACGATTGAGAACCTGATCTGCTGCTGCCTGGACCGACCCCTGGTCAATCAGGTGCTGCCCTAGAGCACCTCAACCCTCCGCCCTCGGCACTGGCGGCCTGCAACAATGTCAGGCAACACGCTGGCACGCATGAGGAGCGGGCGCAGCGTGCTGCAGTGTCCTGGAAGGGCGCTGTGATGTGCACAGCAGCCCCGAGGCTTGCCAACATCTGAATGATAGATAACGCGAATGAACCATGGATCAAACATACTTTTGTGTGAATGCGCTGCAGAACTGTTCTTCCTACTTTTCACTACTTGTCCCCAGCCGGATTCTTGCTGCCGGTCTCCGATCAGCTTCTAGTACTTGATTCACGCCCGTGTAATACGCGACTTTGCGCAGGCTAGAAGGGCACAGCAGGAACGCTCAAGGCTGGGCAGCACGCAAACTGCGACCGCCGCTCACCAGCATGTCCAGCATGTGAGCAGGAAGCGGCCAATGACGCAACTTGGACGCCGTCCGTCAGGGCACATGCACTCTGGTGGCGAACTGCGGATTACGATGCACGTAATGAAGGAAGGCAGCAATGGTTAGCATCGCAGCAGGCGCAACGCTGAGCTGGCGCGATGGGGCTGGCCGGAGTGACGCACGCACTCGATCCGCCTGCAACTCGTTTCAACACCGTAAGGACACTTGACGTGATGGCAGCAGCTATGATGCAGAGCTGCAGCCAAGTCGTGGGCAGCAGGTCAGTGGCGCCTGCCAGCGCAGGCTTCGTGCGCGTTTGCAGCAGCATGTGGGCACAGTTCTGACCGCAGTACACCGCGCCCCAACCGCAATGCAGGTCCTCGGCCTTTGCGGGGGCTCGCCCGGTGGCGGCCTTCACTGCCGCACAGCCCAGCAGCCGGAGGGCGCGGCTAGAGGTGCGGGGGTGGCGGGACAGCCGCTCGGAGCGTGCCTGTGTGGCTCAAACTCGCTGCCCTTGGCGGCGGCGGCGGTGGTCGGGCGGGTGGGCCCGCCGCCTCAACCCCGCACTGGCCGCCTACCTGCGATGCAGGTCTATGCGGGCAAGGGGAAGTCTCGCATGCGGACGGGTGGCAACACGCGGCAGATGCAGGCCCAGTCGCAGCAGTCCCAGGTGCGCGGGGTTCTGGTGGCGACGCGACGACACACTGCAGCCGCAGCTTGCTCCCTGGCAGCGCAAACTCCTTGGCCTGGCCAGTCTGGCCTGGACGCCACCGGACCGGACAGAGGCCGCGTCAGCACCCAGCCAGCGGGGCAGCACCCGCATTGGTTTTGTCACGCCACGCAGGCGGCCCAATCATGCGGCACGGAATGGCGGTGCCAGGCTGCGGCCCAGGCGTGCCTCTGCCCTTGCTGCACCTCAACAGGCAATTTCATGCTGCACCCATTTGCCATCCTTCACACTGCTTCCATTGAGGGGTGCCTGCCGGCACGCTGGGCACGTTGCGTTCAGCTGCGGGTGCACACCAACCACACGGGCTGCACGTGAGGGTGTGAGCTCGGCATGTGATCCTACCTGCCTGCTTTGCCCTGCTGCCTGCCCTGCCCTGCCTGCCGTGCAGGCGCCGCCCACCCCCCCGGTGGATCCCGATAACGAGGAGTTTGTCATCTTTGTGCGCTCCAAGAAGGCAAGCAAGCCCGGTTTGTGTGTGTGTGTGTGTGTGTGTGTGTGTGTGTGTGTGTGTGTGTGTGTGTGTGTGCGTGTGTGTGTGTGTGTGTGTGTGCGCGGGGCGCCCGCATCCCTCTTCCCCCCCGGTCGGCGTGCGTTTTGTGTGCGTGTGTGAGAGTGTGTGTGTGTGTGTGTGTGTGTGCGTGTGCGGGCGAACAGTCAGTCCTGCGGCCCCCGCGAGCGTGCTGACGGTGCTCTGGCAAGCCTAGGGGACGCTCTCTTGTGTGTGGAGGGGGGGCGAGCCCTTACTGTACAGGCACCCGGCAGTCGTGCCTGCTGTGCTGAGCACAGGCAGTCGGTGGTCAGGGCAGCTAAGACTTGAGGGCCGTCGGCGGAGGGGCAGGGCGCACGCAGCGTGCCGCGGCAGGGGCGTGGACCAACATGGCCAGAGACTGTGACAGGCAGGTGCTGCGCATGGCGAGCTTGTTTCGTGCAGCACATGCAGCCTTTCCCCATGTCCCTAATACGTGCTGCTGCCGCCCCTGCCTTACCCTCACGCACTGCTTTCTCACCACCGGCCCCTCTGCTGTGCACCCACCCCACTGCCGCCCCGCCTGCAGCTGCCTCAGTGGGTGCCCCTCAGCGTGGTCAAGGGCGGCGCTGCTGCCAACATGTTGGTCAAGGGGTTGGACACTGAGTTCATGCGGGAGACGACGGTTGGCACCCTGGTCAACGTGAGCTTGGCGATGAGTCGGCATTGATGGGGCGGGGCGGGGCAGGTTCCGGTGCTTAACATGAGTTGAGGCGGATGCAGACCATCTCACAGCATAGGGGTAGCTATTCTAAGGATAGGTAGTGTAGGGATAGTAGGCACCACCCGGCCTGCAGCGGGAGACGACTGTTGGCAGCCTGGCCAACGTGAGTGGAGGTGGTGGTGACGCTTCGTGGGAGGGGCCAGGCAGGGCAGGCAGGGCAGACAGGGACTGCAGGGTGATATGAAGGGGCAGGCAGGGAGCAGGATCATACGAGGGAAGCTTCTCGAAAGCGCCCTGCTTCTCCCTGATTGCCTTCTGTCAGCGACGGCGGGGCGGGGCGGGGCAGGGCCTGTGCTCATGTTGTGGGACAAGGCGGAAGCAGGAGGCCGGCACTCGATGACAACATGTCTTGCAGCAGCGCAGGCGGTACGGATGGTACACGTGCGGTTTCTGAGGTGGGGAGGACATACAGTTGACTGTTTCACGCCCTGGCCATGTTGCTGGGCATTGGCAAGGTTGCGTGCACATTTGCTCAGCTGTTACACCTCCCTCACTTCGCCTGCTGCAGAACATTGGGCGTGCTGTGTACAAGGGACACGAGCCTCGTTCCATTGATTCACATCTCCTTCACCTTTTTTGGTGCACACCCTTCACTTCACATCACCTGCTGCAGAACATTGGGCGTGCTGTGTACAAGGACAAGGACCAGATCATTGCATCCCTGCGCAAGGCCTACCCACCCTTCAAGGAGGCCAAGGAGTTTGAGTGGGCGTTCAAGATCCGGTGAGGGTGATGGGGGGCTGAGCAGCGTTTTGAGGGGATTGAGTGGGCATTCAAGATCTGGTGAGGGCGATGGGGGCTGAGCAGCGTTTTGAGGGGATTGAGGGTGATGGGGGGCCTGCGGGTGTGAGCAGCAGACGATGCGGTGCAGGCAGAAATGTGAGTTTGCGTGCAAGATTGGGTGATGCAGGGGGCTGAGCAGCAGGTGTGAGCAGCAGGCAGGCTGTGTCTTTGAGGGGTCCAGGTGGGCATTCAAGATCAGGCGAGGGGGGCAAGGAGGAAGAGCAGCAGTCTTTTACTGTGGTTCCTTATACCAGCTCCCCCTGTGCGTTTATGTGCCCCCCTGCGGCGAGCGCAACAACCCCAAGGCCTGGTACTGAAAAGTGGTTTCCCACCTTCATGTGCTCATGCCTGAACTCCTTTTTGTGTGGCTTTCTAACCAGCACCCCCTGTGCCTGTGTGTGTGACCCCAAGGCATGGCACCTACCCAACTGCCCCCACCCTCTTGTCTGTCTTTCAACCCGCTTTTCCCCGTGCCGTTATGTGTGCCCCCCCGCAGGGAGCGTGAGGACCCCAAGGCCTGGTACCTGCCCAAGAACCTGATGAACATCCCGCCCGAGGAGGAGCTGACGGCGGAGAAGGCGCCGCTGGAGGGAGTCAAGGTGGGAGGGAGGGTGGCCGGGTTGTTCTGCCTACAACTTTTTTAGCAGCAAAGACGAATACTTAGATAGGAATGTTGTGGGAGGGTGCCCGGGTTGTGCTGCCATGTCATCATCATAATTGGTTTCTGTGGCAAAGACCGGATTGCACAGGAGTGGCGTGGGGGTTGGGGTGTCGCACCCTTGAGTCTAAAATCGCGATGGCAGCCAAGCAGCAGAGCCCCAGGGTGCGCCATTGCGATGCCGGAAGGCTCTCATGTTGCCGCTGGTCCCGCCCGGTAGCATGGGGGCAGGCGGGCGTAGACATCACAGCATTTGCAGACCTCGATGGCCTGCGAGCAAGCATAATGTTTGTGGCGACCGCATTGGCCCGTTGCCTCATCTGCCGGCCCTGCTGTTGGCTATGTACTGCCTATGTACCGCCCTCCCATCCCTCACCCCAGTGCGGGCTCGTCTTCTGTTCCTGTCGTGTGTGCCCGCAGGACTTCTTCAGCAACGCCTTTGCCGGCATCAGCGGGAAGAAGGAGACACCGGCACCGGCTGCCAAGAAGGAGTAGGGTGGACGGCGGGACGGTGTTGAGCGGCCTGCAGCACAGCCTGGCGCACCGTAACGCTCCAGCACACTGCGCTTTGCATCAAGGATCCAATGCTGTCGGCCAGCCAGGCACCCAGCCCTCCCCTTCCTGTCACCCTGTTGAGGGCCCTTGCTTTTCTCTGCTCCCCTCGCCGTGCATCAACACTGCACATTCAATTCAGTTTCAATTTTCTTGCTTCATACATGCTGATGTATACACGCGCTCACGACTCGAAAGGGACACCAAGGGGGGAGAGAGAGACAAGGGGCGGTTTGGCAGTGCGGAGCATGCAGCGGGGGCGTGCGTGCACAGCAGAACTAGTTGGGGAGATGCATTAATATTGCACGCATCCCTGCTGGCGGCTCTGCTCCGGCTGCGTCATTGGGCTGGGCCGCAAGGCTGCGCCGCCAAGCTGTACAGCAGGGCGGTACCGCCAGCTCAGACCTTGGTCAGCTCATCGCTCTTGCTCTTGATGAGGCCATCCACCTGCAGCACAGCAGCAGCACAACAGCAGTATGACAAACCCGTCGAGAACGAGGGGAGGGAGCCAATGAGGGGGCAGCACAGCAGGCACGGCACAGCAGGCACAGCGCAGCACAGCAGGCCATAGTTCAGGTCACACGATGCTCTGCACTGGCCCGCGCTGGCGGCAATAGAGCAGAACAATGCTGGTGGGACGTGTGTGTGCTGCCACACAAGCACAGGCAGGGGGCGCAGCTGCCCTGCGTCACACCAACTCCCCCCACTCCTGCTCCGTTCTTCCCTCACGCCCAAATATTCCTCACACCCCTCCTTCGTGCACCCACCCGTCCCCTCACCCCCGCTCCGTCCTTCAATTTCCCTCCCTCGCCCCACCCGCTTCACGCCCCGGCCCCCACACCTGTCTCACGCCCCTCTCATCCCATCCTCTCACCACCCCTCCCGGCCGTCTCCCCCACACCACCTCACCTCCTTGATGTAAGCATCCGTCAGCTTCTGAACAGCATCCTCCAGGTCCTTGCGCTGGTCCTCTGCAGACCAGTGCACAGCACGGCAAAGCTTGCTTATTAATTTATATGTCCATTATTTCTTTGATTTCCTATTTCAAACCTTTGAAGGGCTCGTGTATCTTAAAGCGCCTGCGCTGGTCCTCTGCAAAGCGCCGCAAAACCAAGTTTGTGACAACAGCAAGTAAATGCAATGGAAACCATCCCAAGGCTGAATCCGGCTGCTGCCATCCTGTTGCCGCATCTCATTTGCCTTGCCACCCTCACTAGGCCCCCCATGGATGCAGCAGGCAGTGCCCTGCCCTAACCGAGTCGCCACACATGCCCGATGCTGCCGCCGCCCCTTTCCAGCTGCTCAACTGCCTCCATGGTGTCGCTGCACCCTCTACCTAAGTGGCCACAGCCACCTGCCTTCCTGTTACACCGTGTACGTCTCAGCAGAGGCGCCGGTTCCCGGTGCGGCACACAGCCGGGAATAAATGAGTGCCCCAACCAGCGGGAAGCCTGCACCTGCATCTCCCCTACAGTCCCCCACAGGCCTTCACAGTCCCTCACTGGCCCTCCGGTCCCTCACAGCCCCTCACCCCCGATGCTGCTGTCCTTCTCCAGCTTCTCAATCGTCTTCATGATGTCCCGCCGCACCCGCTGCCCAGATGGCCACAACCACCGCCCCAACCAGAGGGAAGCACCTGCGGTCCTCTACAGGCCCCCACAGTCACTCACAGCCCCCAACATGCCCTCACAGGCCCCCAACAGTCCCTTACAGTCCCTCACAGTCCCCCATAGTCCCCCACAGGCCCTCACAGTCCCTCCAGTCACTCACAGCCACTCACAGCCACTCACCCCCGATGCTGCTGTCCTTCTCCAGCTTCTCAATCGTCTTCATGATGTCCCGCCGCACATTGCGAATCGCCACCTTGCCCTCCTCACCCAGCTTGCTCACAGTCTTCACCAACTCCTTGCGGCGGTCCTGCAAAGAAATAGAACAAGGTGTTGGACACTTGGTGGTCATGGGTCATGGCGGCCGCCCTCCTTGCCCCGCTTGCTCACAGTCTTCACCAGCGCAGCGGTCCTGTAAAGAAAGAGAACAAGGTGTTGGGTACTTGGCAGACATGGGGCACAGCGTCCGCCCTCCTCCCTTGAGGCCCACTACATAGATCACAGTGCTAGCACTTGCTCAGGGTCCTCTCCGCCTCCTTATTGGCATCGCTCCTGTATGGAGCACCTGCACTCGTCAACCCACCGCGACTTCCCAGCCTACGCCTGCCTGCACCAACCCACCGCGGTCAGCTGCGGCACTTGCAGGCGGATCACGCGCCCGTCGTTGTTGGGTGTCAGCCCCAGGTCGCTCTTCATGATGGCTCGCTCAATGGCGGGGATGGCAGACATGTCGTACGGCTGCAGTACAGCAGGGGGAGGGGCGAGGAGGGAGGTGAGGTTCAAAGGGATGGCAGACGTGTCGTACGGCTGCAGTACAGCGCAGAAGGGGGAGGGGGGAGCAGGCATGTCATACGGCACTGTGCAGTGCAACAGCGCAGTAGGGGGCGGAGGAAGGGGACGTTCAGGGACAAGCAGGTTTGGGGGTCGTTGCAGGTTGTGAGGAGCACGTTCAATGGCGGGGATGGCAGACATGTCGTACGGCTGCAGTGCAGCGCAGCAGGGGGAGGGGCGAGGAGGGAGGGGAGGTTCAAGCAGCAGGGGGAGGGGATGGCAGACAAGCTGGCGCCATAAGGCTGCAGTACAGCGCAACACAGGGAGCGGGGAGGGGAGGTGCAAAGAAGGGTGGGCAAGTGCAGGGTCATTGCACGGATGCAGCGCAACAGTGCGAGGGAAGCGGGCCCAAACAGGGCAGCTTCCTGGGTTGCTGCGGATTCTGCGTGAGGGGGGCCCAGGTGGTTCTGCATGACAGCCCTAGCCACAGCAGGCGCGGAGAAGGTATCGTCTGGATGCAGGCAGGGCGGGCAAAGGCAGGGCTGGGGGAGACTGCAGGGCGCGGAGTCTAACGCACTGCAGGGAAGCAGAGGAGAGCTCGCTGCTGCACAGACATGGGGTTCCATTCATAGTGGTCTGTCCTGGCCCGCCCGCCCCGCAAGTGCAACCTTCCTGTCCTGCCCCGATTCCACCCGCGCACAGTGTCACCCCCATCCCACAACTTGCTCCTAGTGAGTAGCAAGGATTGCTTCTCATGCACCTGAACCACGGCGCCCTCACACCGCACCCTGCCCACCCTCTGCCACCCTTTGCCAGCCATGCCACACGGCTGTGCTCCATGCCTGCCTCTCCCAAGCCATGTTGGCGCTGCTCCCGCAGCAATGCCGTACCCCTCCCCGCCACGCGTGCAAGGTCACCCTGCCCTCCTCCCGCCCTGCCTCCCGCCCAGCACCACCACCGCCGCCACCGCCTCTGTCTGTGATGAGGCCTGCCAGCCCCTCACTGCTGCTCACTCTTCGCCCCTTGCCGGGTGTGTGTGCCCCAGGATTGCCTTGTGGGTGGGGACAGGCTGCGAGCCCAGAACCAGCAAGCCAGTGCCACATCCATACCCTTGTGCTGGGAAACCCTTGAGCCCCCTGCCCTTGCACGCATCTGGATCGCCCCCCCCCCCCACACACACACACAAATTGAAACAAAACAGAAAGCTGAAATTGTGCACTCAGCAGCACCTGGATGACGAGCAGCGACGACTCTGGGGTGCTGAACCCCGCCACGGTGCGCAGCGGCGTCATGGCGCCGTAATAGTCAAACTGCAACAGGGAAAAGACGGAGTGGGGTGGTGGTGGCAAGGCAGGGTGGGGCCCAGGGCGGTGGCAGCGTGTGGGGGTCAGAGGTGCATGGCACGGATGCGCTGCCGGGTGCTGCAGCAGGAAGCTTCATCTTACGGCGGTGCCTGGAGTGCGGCGCGGACAGGTCGGTCAATGGGCACAGGCCCAACTGGTGCTGTGCAACCAGCCAGCCACAGGCGCAGATTGGGTATGGGTCGGCGGGTGCTGCGGCAGCCAGCACCCACCTGCTGCCCGACTGTTGGCAGGTGGCTGACCTGGCAGCCATGCAGGTTGCAATGGCAGCCGTGACATGGGAGGTGGATCACAGCAGCATCGCCCCGACCCATGACACACCCATATCCAATGCTGCCCAGCGTTGATGGATAGGTGCACACGCGGGGCAGCATAAGCCAGCAAACAAAGAGCAGCGCAGCACCCCCACACGCACTGCACACACACACACACACACACACACAAACACACACAACACCTTGATGCGGTCCAGCTTGGGTGCTGCTGCAGGCAGCTGCTGCAGACCGCAAAACCGCCAGCGCTAAAACCCAGCATATCTCAACAGCACCACAGCACCCAACATCCACGGCGTGACAGTGCAGCAGCGCATCTGAGCACCCACACACCGCACACCTTGATGTGGCCCGGCAGGTACACGTTGGGCGCACCTGGGAAGCAGCACAGCAAACACCAGCACACACAAACAAAGAGCGCTCCAGCACCCACATGCACCCACACATGCACGCACACACCTCGATGCCGTCCAACATGGGGAGCAGCGCGGCAAGTACGAACGCAAACAGTCAAAGAGCATTCCAGCACCCGCATGCATACACACACACATGCACTCTCTCACACGCCCACACATGCACCCGCACACCTCGATGCGGTCCAACATTGACACGTTGGCACGCCCCGTCCGCACGGTGCCAAAGCTGCGCTTTGTCGCCTCAATCGACTTCTCCATGCGCTCCATCTGCGGCGGCATAAGGCAGAGGCAGATATAATGACAGCTGTGCGTGGCGTCTGCCACTCACATGCGTTTAGTGCACGGCGGCGGCGGGTGCTTGCACGCAGCACCTGGGCCGCTTCACTGGCTGCAGTCCCACTGCGTTGAACACAGCTGCATCTGCATGCATGCATGTACTTGCATGCATGTCCGGGATAACCGGCAAGAGCAGCACCCACGTACCGCGTCCTCCTCCACATCATTGTCCACACCCGCCGACGCCTGCACCGCCACCACTGCCCGCCGCGCCGCCAACCTGCGGCAGACAGAAGCGGCGCGATCGCGCGGCGCGACATCAAGTTGTTAGTCTATACTTACGGGCAAGGGGGTGCGCAAGACAGATAGGGCGGGAAAAGCCCCAGCGGGCTGCCGAGTCGCACCTCTGGCTGCGCACAACGGGCAGGGTACGGCCCGCACAGAAGCTCGTGCATTGTGTCAGTTGCCGAGCAGCCGCTGGCTGAGCCACCCGCCCGCTGCAGACTGCCCGCTGAAGGGCGACGCACGCTGCCGCTGCTGTCACGGTAGCAGCCATGTTGACGAGGAGTTCGAGTTGAATCAAGGGTCTGGAAATGCGCGTCGCCCGGGGCGATGTTGCTGAGGAGACCAGGATGAGCCGCCGCCAGCTAAGGCGCCGCGCGCCGCCGCCTCTCACCCTGGCACACGTATCCTATTTCCATCCCATTACCCTCAACAGACAGGACAGTACCATACAAGGAAGCAGCGGCAATGCTCCACGGCTTGTGCCTGTTCAATATTCATGCCGCCATTTTTGCCATGCGGAACTCCCTGCTGTGTGGACAAGCCTTGAAGACGCAGAAGCAACACAGCACAGGATGGCTGGAGCACAACACAGGATGGCTGGCAAGGGTGGACCTACATAGAGGGATGACAACGAGGAAAGGTGATGTAATCAATGGGGCAACACGAGGGGCCAGTGGTCAGTATGGAAGCTTGCTGAACAACGAGTACATGTCGGGGAAACAAACAGAAAATAGAGGCTGGGTGCAGATAGTYMTGTGAAGAGGAGCCCCCGAATTGTAGGACACACTGCTGTCAGTGAAGTGGTTGTTCCGCAGTCAGTCATGCCTGGCTCATGAAGCGCCCGGTGACAGAAAGTGAGATGTATTGAATGGTGACTCGCACATGCACATGTGCCGCTCATGCGTCAGTCCAGCKGGGCGCCAGCGCACGCCGGTGGGGCCGGTGAGGGCACAGTACCAGCCCAGGGCGCCACAGAGATCCGCCGGATCTGCCATCTGCATGCGCTACTTGCTGTTGCCCTCCTCAMTTCTTCTTCATCTTTGGCTCCTCCTTCCCCCTTCTGAAGGCGCTTGTAATCCTTGAGGTCGCTGTCCACCGGGGCCCGCATGCACGCCAGGAAGCTGGCTGACAGCTCCTCATCTGTCACCGAAGAGTCCACCTGCAGCCGTGCACACGAGGCATGCGGTGTACCTGAATGCTATGTACTATAAACACACACGACGCTTCTTTGTATATGAACACGGGCAGCAAGAACTAGGCAAGGGAGAGTGAGCCGTTGGCGTAAGGTTGGTAACGATGCTAGAGTTAACCTAAGATGCAGAGCCGCCGGAGGGGACCACCAAGGGGGCAGGAAACAAGGCCGACATTGCACTGAAAAGTCAGGCTGGGGAGAGGGTGCCGTCGTCAAAGGGGTTTGCCAGGCTGGCAGCTTCTGGACAGCTTCAGGGCAGSCAGGCAGGCAGGCAGGGCAGGAGCCGGAAAGGCACCGGCAGCCAGCAAAAGCCCCGCCCCCCCGCCGCGAGCCAGCCATCAGCGCTGCTTGATGAAACCTGTGCACAGCACATTACCATGCAGGCAAAAGCCTGACAAGACTCACATAGACGCGTGGCGGCTTGCGCTTCTGCCTGCACACAGTCAATGCAGGGTCGAGGGAGTGGTGTGTTGTTAACGCTACTGCCATGTGCYGCTGCCGAAGCAGCAGCAGCAGCAGCAGCAGCGCTGGACCTTGACGGAAGAACCTGGGCAGCGGTTGTCGGTTCTAGCATCCGGCTGTAACTGTTCAACACTCCACCCTGCTGCGATGCCAACCCTGTCTCAGGCGCACCAGCCAGCTGCACCCCAAGTGCCGCCCTCGTGGCCGCCCACCCAAGCCGCACACCCACATGTTGCATGCGGTGCTGGAGCCAAAGCGGTCTACTGAAACAAAACGATTTGGTCTGCCCCGGCTGCGCAACCTTGAACGGTGCACCACACCCCATTATCTGCCCAAGCAGCCAGCCAGCCAGGCAGCCAACCAGCCAGGCGTGCCCCGCGCCCAACCATAACCGCCCGCAGCCCACCCACGTGTTGCGAGCGGCGCTGGAGCCAAAGCGGTTGATTGACAGCTTTATGTTTGCCCTGTCGAGCTCAGCCCCTTGTGACCCACTGATGCAGCGGGGCACCCTGTTCATCCGCACGCTGCCCATGGCGCGCTTGCCAGCTGTCAGCGCCAGCGTGGCGCCGCCAGCTGTGTATGACAGGGACGCCTTGCCCGTCAGGAAGGCCTTGCTGGCTGCGTCAGACAGCTTGGCGCTCCTCTGGCGGGGCAGCTTGGCGCCTTTCAGGGAAAAGCAAAAGTCCATGGCTGAGATCCGGGAGTCGGAGGCGATCTGCAGCCAGAACAGAGACGGGCGGGCAGGGAGGGCAAGCTGAGGGTTTAGTGCTGAGCGGCGTGGGGAGAAGAGAAAGGCAGAAGTAGGGAACAGGTGTGTGGGATGGAGATGCGAGGGCCGGCTGCGAGTGGGAGGAAAGAAGCAGGGGAGGGGTTGGAGGGAAGGATGTGGCATGGTGGTCGGTGGAGCTCATGACACAACAACGGCAGGCCGCCACCGGGCACACACTTTGCAGCTTCTTCCGCCCTTGAGATCATGTGAGCTTCCATCCCACTTTTGGCGAGATGCCGCCCTCGCTCTGTGCCCTCATACACTCCTCACCTTCTTCATGAATGCGAACTGCAGCACACGGTGCAGGTTGACCAGCAGCGTCTCCTCCTGTACCACCACCGTGCGCCAGGCACCCGTCTTGGCATTCTCAGCCCGCACCTGGTCACGCAGAGTATGCATGGTGGCGGAGGGGGGCAAAAGTGGCTGGTTGAGGGGCTACTACTCACTCACTAGTGGTCCGATCGCAAGCAGGCACCGTACTATGATTCACTGATGGGCCGGGACGGGGCAATGCTGAGCAAGCAGTGATGCCCAAAGCAGGCATGTGCACAGGCAGCGCCCAGTGCTCAGCGGCACTGCTCGCGCCCGGCTCCCGCCCAAAGTGTGCTCCAGACCCTCACATCACCTCGATCAGGGGCTTGAACTCGGAAGGAAGCCCCATGTCGCCTTGTTCTTGAGTTTGAACTGTTGTGACGCTTCGGTGGGGGTTGCTGTAGATGAGTAGGGGCGCGGTGCGGCGCCGGGTTTGTGCTCTGCAGCAGCGATCGGCGGGGCGGACGCAGGTGGGTCAAGCGGACGGCGGCCGACTCGCGCTGGTTTGCAAGTGCACGCAACATACCTCAGTCACCCTAGAAACCCTCGGCAGGGACCCTCGGCAGAGCAACGTCACACACTGCGGGAGGTCCCGCGGTCCCCTCCGATACCTGTGCGCTGGCGTAGCTCTTGATCTTGACGTAGTAAGACGGTTCCAAAGAGGACGGGCAGGGCCTGGCGCAGGTCCTGGAGTGCGCTCGCGCGCGTACTGCACTGCGATGTAGACGGCCAAACTCCAACACGCTTGCTGGGGTTTCTCAAGTTCTGGGCGCAGTTCTTTGTTGCTAGGCTTGTTTCATTGCTCGCAGCCCCCCTGCGGAGCTAGCCCCACCTCGCTGCCGCTGCAATATGCAGAACTGTGCAGGACCGGGCATCGGTTGCCTAACCGACGACCTGGTGATCGCGGCGTTCTCAAAGCTGGCCAAGGCGGACAGGTGCGCTGATGGTTGGCCACCCTCCCTTCAACCCTTGGCGCCCTGTGCTCTGCCTCCGTCAGACTGTCGTGGCTCTCTGGCGCGTCTCTGCAGCGGTGCGGAGCCGGCGCGCGCGGCGGCTGGGCAGCTCCCACCTTGAATGCAACGCGCACCCGCCGCCGCCTGCCGCCAGCGGGTGCACAAGGCCCCTGCGCCACCTCGCACACCCTGCCAGCTCTCTCCGTCCCCTGTCTGCGCAGGCTGGGTGCGGGCCTGGCGTGCAAGCGGTGGGGCCGCCTGTCCCTGGCGCCGGAGCTGTGGCGCGAGATCACCGTGTACATTGATCACAGGGAGGAGATGCTGCCGCGGGCAAACTCCTTTGCTTCCTGGATCATGAAGCGAGCAGCAGGCGAGGTGGAGGTGCTGGACATCACGATTGGGGCGTACTACAATGAAGAAGACGAGTTTGACGACGAGTCTGAGGACAACATTGCAGATACCAAAGAGGCAGTGGAGGCAGTGCTGGCAGCGGTGGCAGCCTGCGGTCGTGCGCCCGCCCGCCTGCGCCAGCTCTCCCTCTATTTTGATAGCGTGCCAGACCGGCGCCTGCCCTCCTGGTTTGCCACGCTTACGCTGCGCGCACTGCACTTGAAGTGCTCTGACTGCGTGCTGACGGTGGAGGCGCGCTTGGCTGGCATGACGGGCCTTCAGGAGCTCACCCTCGGCCTAGGTGTGGAGCTCTCCCGCCAAGCCAGCCTGCCACCCTCCCTCCCTCGGCTGCAGCTGGATGGCGCTGCCATCCTGCCTCCGCAGGTGGGAACGTTGGATAGGGCAGGAGGCGCTAGTGTGGGCGGGGAGGTCTCCGGGGGAACCTGCATTCAGCAGCGGCAACAGCTGCAGCAGCGGCGGCAGCATCGGCGGCGGCAGCAGCGGCAGCATCTTGTTGTGGGTGTACTTGCGGAATCGTCTGGCTGGGCGGGGTGGGGTTTGCGTGGGGCCTCCCAACACAGCCCCAGCACCACAGATGCATCATGATACTGCCCACCTCGCATTGCCCCTCTCTTCTCCGTCCTATGCTGCAGGTGGCCGCCCTGCCCGCCCTCAAGCACCTGTCAATGTTCGACCTGCCGTTCAGCGGTGAGGGTTATGACACGCTGCCCCAGCTGGCAGGGAGCCTGCAGAGCCTGGAGATCGACCACTGCCTCAGGTGAGGAGGCGAGATGGGAGCGGGCGGTCAAGATCTGGCAGGGGAGTGACAACAAAAAGGAGAGGTCGGGCGGTGAGCAACATGCAGGCGCTAGGTTGTAACCTAATCAGGCAATCTAGGTGCCAAATTTTGGCGGCAAGGCAGCCCGCTGGGCTTGGCAGGCAACACAGGCATACCTGGCGAGCCAGGCGGCGCGGCAGCACAGTTGCTGGGATTGTGGGAGTGCAGCCGTGCAGTGCAGGCACCCGGGTGCATTCCCAGCCCTCACCCGCCTCCCGTTTCGCTCTCCCCCTCCCCCTGCCCGACTACTGTTTCAGCCTGCCGGGTCAGGACACCTTGGCGCAGCTCACCGGCCTCACCTCCCTGCTCCTCATTAACTGCGAGGGGGCTGCTGCGGGCGCCGAGCTAGATGAAGCGCTGCGTGCGCTGCCAGGCCTGGTGCGCCTGTTTCGCCTATTCGTTTCCTCAATTCGCCACATGGGCAGCCCGCCAGCGTGTCTTTCAGAGACGAGCCGCCTGGAGAGCCTTGTGTGGGACACCCCAGTGCCACAGGACGCGGCGCTGCCTGCGGGCCCCTGGCTGGCCCGCCTGCGCCAGCTGGCAGTGCCCGCTACCCTGGCGATCCGTGCGGCAGGGCCCACAGGGGAAGCTGTCACGCAGCTGCGCATGCTGCGCCTGCTCGGGGTGATTGTGTTCAGGCTCCCCACATCTGAAGACCTGGCTGGACAACTGGGGAGCGCAGGGCGGCGCCTGCCAGCGCTGCAGCGCCTGCTAATCGTTGTCAGTGTGCGACGTAGTGTGCGGGAGTATCGCAGCGTTGCGGCAGAGGCGCGGCAGGTGGCGGCGGCCGTGCGCATGGCTTGCCCCGCTCTGTCTGTTGATGCCATTGCCCACCATGAACTGCTTGCTGCCATGAAGACCTAGCCAGGCAGGCCACCCCATGCATGCCATGCGTGCTGCGCTTGCTTGCTTTTGCCCAATTCCCGGTGGCACATCTCCCGAAGTACCCTCTATCACCTTGCTCCCTCTGTCCTCGGCGGGGCACCCTGATGGGCCATAACCCGCCTTGGGCCCTCTGCCCAACATCTGTGCTTCCTGCACCCAATCTTCCTCAGGATGAGCAAAGCCCCAGTCGAGGCCTCGCTCCACTCTCTATTTCCTCCCCCATCCCATCCCCTCTCCACATCCCCGTCCCTTGCACTCTAGCTGTGTGTCAGACTGTCGGCCCCAGTCGAGGCCTCACTCCACTCTCCATTTCCTTCCCTCTCCCCTCCCCTCTCCTCATCCCCGTCCCTTGCACTCTAGCTGTGTGTCAGACTGTCCTGCCCGCTTGCTTGCGCCCCCCGCTGAGCCCGTTGGGCCGTCTGCCCTACATCTTCGCTTCCCTCTTCCTCAGCTGGCGCAATGCCCCAGTCGAGGCCTCGCTCCACTCTCCATTTCCTTCCCCATGCCACCCCCTCTCCTCATCCCCGTCCCTTGCACGCTAGCTGTGTGTTGTACTGCCCTGCCCGCTTACCTGCGCCCCCCGCTGAGCCGTCTGCGCAACTTGAGCTGGCGTTGGTGGCATCCACTGCAAGCAGACTTCAGTGCCTTGTGGTGCGCCTTGTGGTGCATGCCTCGTCAACCTCTCAGAATTTGGTTCTTCCTGAAGTTGAATCCTCTTTCAGGGGATGTGTACAGCTGTAACGCATAGACTAGACTAGACTTCAGTGCCATTGGGGAGAGCAGGAGGCACAGGGAGGCAGGGGAGCAGCAGAGAGGGCAGGGCGGCGGCAGCACAGGGCGAATCTGGGTGTGCACCGGTGCGCTGGTTGCTGAGAACACGTGTGGCTGACACATATGATGTGTGGCTTCAGCATAGATACAAGCGACCAGGGGCATGCTGCTGGGTGCAGGGAACAGGACCGACCAGGGAGGGCAGATGCTGGAGAAAGGAGAGGTCCGAAGAGAGAGAAGGGAGAGGTGAGACCAGAGTGGCTGCCTGTCGGCAGGGTGCAAAGCAGTGCAGTGCAAGCACAGTTTTCACGACGATACTAACTGCTACGTGTGGATGTGTGCTTTCGGTTACGGTCTCAGTTGTTGCAATTGGCCGTGCCTGCTGCCTCCAGCAAGGTCGGTCAGCAGGCGGCCGCCCATAGCCCGGCGGCATGGGGGCTTGGACTCGGAAGCGGTGCGGTTGTGGGCGGTACACCTGTGCCAGCGGGGGCGGCCAGAGGAGACCAGGATGAGCCGCCGCCAGCTGAGCCGCCGCGCGCCGCAGCCACTAACCGCCACCTCCCAACCCTGGCACACGTATCCTATTTCCATCCCATTACCCCCAGACAGGTCAGTACCACACAAGGAAGCAGCAGCAATGCACGGTTTGTGCCTGTTCAATATCATGCCGCCATGTGCCTGTTCAACATCATGCCGCCTGTTTGCCATGTGGAACTCCCTGCTCGTGTGGAAAAAAGCCTTGAATCATTGAAGATGCAGAAGCAACAAACCAGGATGGCTGGCAAGGGTGGATTTACATAGAGGGATGACGACGAGGAGAGGTGATGTAATCAATGGGGCAACACGAGGGGCAAGTGGTCAGCATGAAAGCTTGCTGAACAACGAGTACATGTCGGGGAAACAAACAGAAAATAGAGGCCGGGTGCAGATAGTCCTGTGAAGAGGAGCCCCCGAATTGTAGGACACACTGCTGTCAGTGAAGTGGTTGTTCCGCAGTCAGTCATGCCTGGCTCAT
>JTEE01000287.1:452478-472873 GCA_002896455.3 Chlorella sp. ArM0029B
TTGTGGTGCATGCCTCGTCAACCTCTCAGGATTTGGTTCGTCCTGAAGTTGAATCCCCTTTCAGGGGATGTGAAAAGCTGTAACGACTAGACTAGCAGCAGCGCTGGACCTTGACGGAAGAAGCTGGGCAGCAGTTGTTGGTTCTGGCATCCGGCTGTGACTGTTCACCACTCCACCCTGCTGCACTGCCAACCCTGGTTCCGGCCCACCAGCCAGCCAGCACCACAAACCCACGCGCCGCCCTCGTGGCCGCCCACCCAAGCCGCCCACCCACGTGTTGCGAGCGGTGCTGGAGCCCAAGCGGTCTACTGACACAAAACGAGTTGGTCTGCCCGGCTGCGCAACCTTGAATGGTGCACCACACCCATTTTCTGCCCAACCAGCCAGCCAGCCAGCCAGCCAGCCAGGCAAATACTGCCCCGGAGTCCAACCATGACCGCCCGCAGCCCACCCACGTGTTGCGAGCGGCGCTGGAGCCAAAGCGGTTGGTCGACAGCTTTATGTTTGCCCTGTCCAGCTCAGCCCCTTGTGACCCACTGATGCAGCGGGGCATGCTGTTCATCCGCACGCTGCCCATGGCGCGCTTGCCAGCTGTCAGCGTCAGTGTGGCGCCGCCAGCTGTGTATGACAGGGACGCCTTGCCCGTCAGGAAGGCCTTCCCGGCTGCGTCAGACAGCTTGGCGCTCCTCTGGCGGGGCAGCTTGGCGCCTTTCAGGGAGAAGCAAAAGTCCATGGCAGAGATGCGGGAGTCGGAGGCGAGCTGCAGCCAGAACACGGGCGGGCGGGCAGGGAGGGCAAGCTGAGGGTTCACTCCTGAGCGGCGTGGGGAGAAGAGAAAGGCAGAAGTAGGGAACAGGTAGATAGGACGGAATTGCGGGGGCCGGCTGCTGGGTGGGAGGAAAGAAGCAGGGGTGGGATTGGAGGGAGGGAAGGAGGTGGCATGATGTCCAGGGCAGCACATACAACAACAAAAGGCAGGCTGCAGGCAGATGCACACCCGGTGCACACCCTTGCAGCGCGCACCCCACACGCATGCAGCTACTTCCGCCCTTCAGGTCACATGAGCTCCCATCCCAATTTGTGTGCGGTGCAGCCCTCGCTCTGTGCCCTCATACACTCCTCACCTTCTTCATGAAAGCGTACTGCAGCACACGGTGCAGATTGACAAGCAGCATCTCCTCCTGTACCACCACCGTGCGCCAGGCACCCGTCTTGGCATTCTCAGCCCGCACCTGGACAGGAGTGGGCATTGTGGCGGGGGGGCAAGTGGCTGGGTGAGGGGCTACTACTCAGTCAGTAGTGGACGGACCGCAAGCAGGCAACGTATTATGATTCACTGCGGGGCGGGACGGGACAATGCTGAGCAAGCAGTGATGCCCAGAGCGGGCACGTGCACAGTGCAGCGCCCAGTGCTCAGCAGCACTACTCGCGCCTGGCTCCTGCCCAAAGTGTGACCCAGACCCTCGTCTCACCTCGATCAGGGGCTTGAACTCGGAAGTAAGCCCCATGTCGCCTTGTTCTTAAGTTTGAACTTTTGTGACGCTTCGGCAGGGGTTGGTGTAGAGGCGCGGTGCGGCGCCGGGTTGGTGCGCTGCAGCAGCGAGCGGCGGGGCGGGCGCAGGTGGGTCAGGCGGATGGCACCCGACTCGCGCTGGTTTGCACGTGCAACATACCTCAAAGTCACCCTAGAAGGCGGGAGCAACGTCACACAGGCTGCGGGAGGTCCCGGCGGTCCCTGATCCGCAGCTCGCTGATCAGGGTGCACACTCGATCCTGACGTAGTGAGATGGGTCCGAAGAGTGGCGAGACAGGTAGGCCCTGGGTGCAGCAGGACCTGGAGGAGCGCGCGCGCTACACTTCCATGCCAAACTCCCAACACGATCGCTTGGGATATACACGTCCTGGGCGCAGTTCTTTGTTAACTGATTTGTTGTCATTGATCGCAGCCCCCCCTGCGGAGCTAGCCCCACCTCCTGCAACATGCAGAACTGTGCAAAACCGGGCATTGATTGCCTGACCGAGGACCTGATCATGGCTGTTTTCTCTAAGCTGGCCATGGCGGACAGGTGGGCTGGCGTCGGCGCTGATGTCTGGCCACCCTCCCTTCAACCCTTGGCTCCCTGTGCCCTGCCTCCGTCAGACTGTCGTGTCTCTCTGCCGCGTCGCTGCAGCGGTGCGGAGCCGGCGCGCGCGGCGCCTGGGCAGCTCCCACCTTGAATGCAACGCGCACCCGTCGCCGCCTGCCGCCAGCGGGTGCACAAGGCCCCTGCGCCACCTCACACACCCTGCCAGCTCTCTCCGTCCCTTGTCTGCGCAGGCTGGGTGCGGGCCTAGCGTGCAAGCGGTGGGGCCGCCTGTCCCTGGCGCCGGAGCTGTGGCGCGAGATCACCGTGCACATTAATCTCAGGAAGGAGACGCTGCCGCGCGCGAGCTCCTTTGCTTCCTGGATCATGAAGCACGCAGCAGGCGAGGTGGAGGTGCTGAACATCTACGTTTGGGCGCGACGCAATGAAGGAGCCGTGTATGACGTCGACGTTGCAGATACCAACGAGGCGGTGGAGGCGGTGCTGGCAGCGGTGGCAGCCTGCGGCCGTGCGCCCACTCGCCTGCGCCAGCTCTCCCTCACTTTTACGGGCGTGCCAGACCGGCGCCTGCCCTCCTGGTTTGCCATGCTGCCGCTGCGCGCACTGTCATTGTGGTGCTTTGACTGCAAGCTGACGGTGGAGGCGCGCTTGGAAGGCATGTCGGGCCTTCAAGAACTCACCCTCAACCGAGGTGTGGAGCTCTCCCGCAAAGCCAGCCTGCCACCCTCCCTCACTCGGCTGCAGCTGGGGAGTGTTGCCAGACTGCCGCTGCAGGTGGGCACGGTGGATAGGGAAGGGCAGCAGGCGCTGGTGTGGGCGGGGAGGTCTCCGGGGGAACAGGCATTCAGCAGCGGCGGCAGCGGCGGCGGCGGCGGCGGCAGCATCAGTGATAGGAGCAGCGGCTGCAGCGGCAGCAGAAGCAGCAACGTGTTGTGGGTGTATTGGCGGAATTGTCTGGTGGGCGGGTTGGGGTGCGCCGTGGGGCCTCCTAACACCCCAGCCCCACAGATGCATCAAGATACTGCCCGCTGCCCCCAAACCCGTCCGCCCACCTCACATTGCCCCCCTCTCCTCTGCCCTACGCTGCAGGTGGCCTCCCTGCCCCGCCTCAACCGCCTGTCACTGAGCAGCCTGTTGTTCAGCAGTGAGGGGTACGCCATTCTTTCCCAGCTGGCAGGAAGCCTGCAGAGCCTGGAGCTCAACTGCTGCTTCAGGTGAGGAGGCAGGATGGGAGCGGGTGGACAAGCTCAGGCAGGGGAGTGGCAACGAAAAGGAGAGGTCGGGGGGCAGCTGGCTTGCTGGCGGGGAGCAACATGCAGGCGCTAGGTTAGGCAATCCAGGTGCCAAATCTGGTGGCAAGGCTGGGATTGCAGGCGACACAGGCATGCCTGGCAGGCCAGCGGCATGGCAGCACAGTTGCTGGGATATTGGGAGGGCGCGTGCAGTGCAGGCACCTGGGTGCATGCCCGTTCTTCATCTGCCTCCCCCCCCCGCTTCTCCCCCTCCCCCTGCGCCCACTGCTGCTTCAGCCTGCCGGGTCAGGACACCTTGGCGCAGCTCACCGGCCTCACCTCCCTGCGCCTCAGAGACTGTTGTGGCGCTGATGGTGGCGGGGCTGCTGCGGGCGCTGAGCTAAATGAAGCACTGCGTGCGCTGCCAGGCCTGGTGCGCCTCTCCGTCTCCTCCTACCCCCAGCTGTGCAGCCCGCCAGCGTCTCTTGCAGAGATGAGCCGCCTGGAAAGCCTTGTGTGGGACGACCCAGTGCCACAGGACACGGCGCTGCCTGCAGGCCCTTGGCTGGCCCGCCTGCGCCAGCTGGCAGTGCCCGCCAGCCTGCTGATCCGCGTGGCAGGGTCCACGGGGGAAGCTGCCAGGCAGCTGCGCATGCTGCGCATGCTGGGGGTCATTCTGCCCTGGAGCCCCACATCTGACGACCTGGCCGGACAGCTGGGGAGCGCAGCGCAGCGCCTGCCAGCGCTGCAGCGCCTGCTGGTTGTTGTCGGTGAGGCACATGCACGCACGGTGCTGGAAATGCGGGGAGCCCTGGCAGAGGCGCGGCAGGTGGCGGCGGCTGTGCGCCTGGCTTGCCCCGCTCTGTCTGTCGCTGCCATTGACCATTATTATCTGTTTGCTGCCATGGACACCTAGCCAGCAGGCCACCCCATGCATGCCATGTGAGCTGCGCTTGCTTGCTTTTACCCAGTTCCCGGTGGCACATCCCACGAATCCCTGTCCCCACACCCTCTATCAGCTCGCTCCCTCCGTCCTCGGCACCCTGATGGCCATCACCCGCCTTGGGCCCTCTGCCCAACATCTGTGCTTCCTGCACCCACCCTTCCTCAGGTTGAGCAAAGCCCCAGTTGAGGCCCTGCTCCACTCTCCATTCCTCCCCATCCCATCCCCTCCGAGGGGACCTCCTCACTTCCGTCCCTTGCACGCTAGCTGTGTGTCAGACTGTCCTGCCCGCTTGCTTGCGCACCCCGCTGAGCCCTTTGGGTCCTCTGCCCTACATCTTCGCTTCCCTCTTCCTCAGCTGGCGCAATGCCCCAGTTGAGGCCCTGCTCCACGCTCCATTTACTCCCTCATCCCCGTCCCTTGCACGCTAGCTGTGTGTCAGACTGTCCTGCCCGCTTCCCTGCGCCCCCCGCTGAGCCGTCTGCGCAACTTGAGCTGGCGTTGGTGGCATCCACTGCAAGCAGACTTCAGTGCCTTGTGGTGCGCCTTGTGGTGCATGCCTCGTCAACCTCTCGGGAATTGGTTTCTATCCTGAAGTTGAATCCTCTTTCAGAGGATGTGAAAAGCTGTAACGACTAGACTAGACTAGACTTCTGTGCTTTTGGGGAGAGCGGGAGGCACGAGGAGGCAGGGGAGCAGCGGAGAGGGCACGGCAACACTGGGCAAAGCTGGGTGTGCACCGGTGCGTTGGTTGCTAGAATGTGTGTGTGTGGCTGCAACATATGATGTGTGGCTCCAGCATGAGATACAAGCGTCCACGGGCATGCTGCTGCGTGCAGGGAACAGGACCGTCCAGGGAGGGCAAACTCGAGAGAAAGGAGAGGTCCGAAGGGAGAGAAGGGAGGTGAGACCTGGGTGGCTGCCTGCCGGCAGGGTACGAAGCAGTACAGTGCAAGCACAGTTTTCACGACGATAATAATTGCTACGTGTGGATGTGCGCGTTCGTTTCCGGTCTCAGTTGTTGCATCCAGCAGATTAGTCAGCAGGCGGCCGCCCAAGCCCGGCGGCATGGGGGCTTGGACCTGGTAGCGGCGCGGTTGCGGGCGGTACACCTGAGCCAGCGGGGGCGGTACAATCATGCCTCTAGCTTCTACCCTGTGCAGGCGGCCCCGATCTGCCTTGACTGGAGGGGCTTGGGAGTTGCTGTGAGAGCAGGGCTTGTACGCTGGCGGCGGAAACTTTTGTGAGTGTCAGAGGGCACTTCCGTGTAGAGTCCCAATAAGTGATTTTTTTGTAAGAGCGAGTTTCGAGTGATCGTCATAAATGTGTTGATTACACACTAGTGTTGGAATGCCCTCAGCAGTGGGGGCTCGTTCAGTGAGGCAGTGCTGGCGGTGCTCACCCCAACCCTGGGTCGCCGCCGCTGGCGCCAGGCTGGCCTGCACCCCATGCGGGTCTAGGAGGGTGCAACCGCGCAGCCCTTGGACGATCGCGCTTTCTCGCCAGCATGGGCTACAAAGGCCGCGGCCCGCGCAGGGCAACCATATTATTCAACCATAAATATTGCGGAAGCAACCACGTTGTTCGCCATAACCTCCCGCGCTGTGTTCCAGGTGCGCGCGTGTGTGCGTTTCCCGCCTGCTCTGCGAGCAAAGGCACGGGGCGCTGAAACCTAAGGGCGGTAGCCTCGGGTGCGCGGCGGCGGGCGGGCGGGCGAGAGGCCCCAGCACACTTCCTTCACCCACTGTGCTCTTGCTCTTGCTCCTCCCTGCTCCATCCCCGGCAACCTGCTCGAGTACCGTCAGGGAGCGGACCAACCTGCCGCACTCCTGCTGACCAACTTGCAACCCGCCTCTCCCCTGCCGCAGGTCCCCAAGCCTCCCACCATGCCATCCCGCCTCGCAGCCCTGCTGCTCCTGGCGGCCCTGCTGGGCAGTGCCGCCGGACGCCCTGCCGCCCCCACCCCCACCGAGAGGCTGAACGACGAGCGCCAGCGCCAGCAGCAAGCCGCTGCCCAGCAGCAAACGGGGCGCCCGGCTGCCTCCACCCCCACCGAGAGGCTTAACGCTGACCGCCAGCGCCAGCAGCAAACCGCTGCCCAGCAGCAGGCTCAGGCCGCCGCCGGCCGCCGCCTGCGCCCCCCCTGCTTTGTGCCCACTTCCTACTACCCCTACGCCCAGTGCGGCGTCTCCCAAGAGGCTGCTGTCTGCGGCCGTGGGTACAACGCGTGGGAGAGCATGGCGGCGTGCTGTGCGCCACAGCGGGGTGCCCTGGGCGCCTTCCGGACCGGCTGCACCGACCTCAGCAGAGAGGTGAGCTTCATCTAGATTGACCGAGGTGGGGGCTGATTTGCAGCGCTGAGTGAGTTGTGTAATTGGTGAGACCGGGGGATACCCACTGCCCTGCTTGCCCTGCTTGCCCTGCTTGCCCTGCTTGCGGTGGGCGGCCCGCAGCAGGAGCCGAGTGCGCTTGACAGTGTACGCACTGTTACCAACCGCCTGCCCCTGCTGGCAGTGCCTCTTCGTCTCCTCCCCCACCCCGCTCCCCCCTGCCTCCCTCCCCAGACGTCCTGCTGGGTGGTGGGCACCTACCACCCTACCCAGACTTGCGAGCTGACAACCGACGTCACCGTGTGCATTGGCCGCAACTGGTGAGCAAGGCGGGAAGCTGTGGGGAAGCTGCAGGGCTGGGAGGTGCCATTACGCAAGCTGGCTGTGCCTGGTTGAACGCCAGCCTGGGGGGAGGCAGTTGAAGGGTGAGGTGTATGATTGCAGTACAGTACAGCCTGCCGGTTTCCAATCACTCATGCTCAGCATGCACCCCTCGCCCGCTGTGAGCTCACTCCAGCCAGCCTGGGGGCTCTGCATCAAGCCCAGCCCTAAGGACCAATTTCACCTGCCTCCTGCCTACCCTCCTTCCTTACTTCAGGGGCCGCTGGGCCACCCAGGACGAGTGCTGCAAGTCTGGCCGCGCCTTCTCCGATGGCTGCACCAAGAGCGAGACCTGCTGGGCGGGCTCCGATTGGTTCCCGGAGCGCAAGTGCGCCCAGTTTGATGACGACGAGACGTGCCTGCGAGGCTGGGGCTCTTTTGGGTCGGAGGAGGAGTGCTGCCAGGAGGGCGGAGCGCACAGCGAGGGGTGCGGCATGGTGGCGGGCGTGAACTAAGCTTGAACACAAATCACTCCCGTGTGTCCATGCTCACCCACTCATCCTCACTCATGGGCTGCCTCTGTGTATTTCCCGGGCCCAGCTGACCCCACACCCCGCCGTCACCCCCGGTTCGAGCGGTTGAGACTGCAGCTTGTATGTGCCCACCGCCCCCATCGCTCTGCACCCCTCGAGAGCCGAGCCCTCTCCACCCGCTTTTTGATGCGCCACCCCCCATGCACGTCACCTCTCCACATATCCCTCCATCTGATCATGAGTCAATGTGCACCTCAACCTCCTTTCACCCACTTGCCTACTTCCTTCACCCATCCCCTTGCTTCTGTCTGTGACGATATGTTGCATCATGTAACAATAAGTATTTATCTATCCCCCTCTGATGAAAGATAAGAGCAGCTGTGCAGATTGCGGTGAGCGAAAAGGCAGGAGCAGAAGCAAGAGGTGGCACGGGCGCCGAGGCTGTAGCCCTCGCCAACCACGCTTTGCATGGAGAGTGGAGCGGGGCCTCAACTGGCATTGCTCATCCTGAGGAAGAGGGAAGCGAAGATGTTGGGCAGAGGGCCCATAGCGGGTGATGGCCCATCGGGGTGCCCCGCCGAGGACGGAGGGAGCAGGGTGATAAGAGGGTGTGGGGACAGGGATTCGTAAGATGTGCCACCGGGAACTGGGGAAAAGCAAGCAAGCGCAGCACGCATGGCATGCATGGGGTGGCCTGCCTGGCTAGGAGTCCATGGCAGCAAGCAGTGCTGGGTGGCGCATTTCAGCAACAGACAGAGAGGGGCAAGCCAGGCGCACAGCCGCCGCCACCTGCCGGCCCAGGAGCACAGCCGACGCCACCTGCCCCACCAGGGCTCCCATCATTCTAACCCCCGTGCCTACTTCACCGGCAAAAACCAGCAGGCGCTGCAGCGCTGGCAGGCGCTGCACTGCGCTCACCAGCTGTCCAGCCAGGTCGTCAGATGTGGGGCTCTTGAAGATAATTCCCCCCAGCAGGCGCAGCATGCGCAGCTGCCTGACAGCTTCCCCTGTGGGCCCTGCCGCACGGATCGCCATGCTGACGGGCACTGCCAGCTGGCGCAGGCGGGCCAGCCAGGGGCCCGCAGGCAGCGCCGCATCCTGTGGCACTGGGGCGAACCACACAAGGCTCTCCAGGCGGCTCATCTGTGCAAGCGACGCTGGCGGGCTGCCCATGTGGCGGATGGAGGAGACGGAGAGGCGCAGCAGGCCTGGCAGCGCACGCAGCGCTTCATCCAAGGTCGCGCCCGCAGCACCGTGGCAGCGGAAGAGGTGCAGGGAGGTGAGGCCGGTGAGCTGCTCCAACGTGTCCTGACCCGGCAGGCTGAAGCAGCAATGGGGACAGGGGGAGTGGGAGAGGCGGGACGGGAGGCGGGTGAGGGCTGTGAATGCACCCAGGTGCCTGCCCTGCACGGCTGCACTCCCACAATTTCTGCAACTGTGCTGCCATGCCGCCTGGCCCACCAGGCATGCCTGTGGTGCCTGCAAGCCCAGACTGCCGCCAAAATTCTGCCCCCGCGACCCTCTCCTTTCCGTTGCCACTCCTGCCCAATCTTGTCCAACCGCTCCCATCTCGCCTTCTCACCTGGGGCAGTTTCTAAGTTCCAGGCTCTGCAGGCTTCCTGCCAGCTGGGACAGCGTGTCATGTCCCTCACTGCTGAACTGCAGGCCGCTCAGTGACAGGTGCTCGAGGCGGGACAGGGAGGCCACCTGCAGCGTAGGGCGGAAACGAGGGGGGCAATGTGAGGTGGGTTGACGGGCTTGGTGGCGGCCGCAGTATCTTGATGCATCTGTGGTGCTGGGGTTGTATATTAGGAGGCCCCACGGCGCACCCCACCCCGCCCAGCCAGCCCACTCGGACACATACAGCGAGTTGTTGCTGCTGCTGAGGCTGCTGCTGCCGCTTTTGCGGCTGCTGCTGCCGCCGCCGCTGCTGCCGCTGCCACCGCTGCCGCTGCCACCGCTGCTGCCGCCACCGCCGCCGCTGCTGCCGCCGCTGCTGACTGCCTGGTCCCCCGGAGACCTCCCCGCCCATCCCAGCGCCTGCTGCCCTTCCCTATCCAACCTTCCCACCTGCGGCGGCAGGCTGGCAGCATCGTCCAGCTGCAGCCGAGTGAGGGAGGGTGGCAGGCTGGCTCTGCGGGAGAGCTCCACATCTGGGCCGAGGGTGAGGTCCTGAAGGCCCGACATGCCTGCCAAGCGCGCCCCCACCGTCACCTCGCAGTCCTCGCTCCAGACCCGCAGCGTGCGCAGCGGCAGCGTGGTGAACCAGGAGGGCAGGCGCCGGTCTGGCACGAGCTGAAAATAGAGGGAGAGCTGGCGCAGGCGGGTGGGCGCGCGGCCGCAGGCCGCCACCGCTGCCAGCACTGCGTCCACCGCCTCGTGGGTATCTGCATTGTCGTCGTCCTCAGACTCGTCGTCAAACTCGTCTCCTTCATTGTAGTGCACCCCAACTTTGATGTCCAGCACCTCCACCTCGCCTGCTGCGTGCTTCATGATCCAGGAAGCAAAGGAGATTGCCCGCGGCAGCGTCTTCTCCCTGTGGTCAATTTTCACTTTGACCTCCCGCCACAGCTCCGGCGCCAGGGACAGGCGGCCCCACCGCTTGCACGCCAGGCCCGCACCCAGCCTGCGCAGACAGGAGACGGAGAGAGGTGGCAGGGTGTGTGAGGTGGCGCAGGGGCCTGTGAGCACCCGCTGGCGGCAGGCGGCGACGGGCGCGCGTTGCATTTGGGGGAGCTGCCCAGG
This sequence comes from Chlorella sp. ArM0029B, assembly GCA_002896455.3. NCBI lineage: Eukaryota > Viridiplantae > Chlorophyta > Trebouxiophyceae > Chlorellales > Chlorellaceae > Chlorella > Chlorella sp. ArM0029B. Next base: position 462,667 of record JTEE01000287.1, read on the forward strand.
CGCCGCGCGCGCCGGCGCCGTATCGCTGCAGCGACGTAATATCAACATGACAGTGTGGCTGCGGCAGAGCACAGGGCGCCGCGGAATGACAGCGCCCAGCCGCCATACGCCAGCCCACCTGTTCGCCATGTCCAGCTTTGAGAATATCGCGACCATCAGGTCCTCCGTCAGGCAACCAATGCCCGGCGCGCTGTCTGCACAGTTCCGCATGTTGTTCGAGCCTCGCGTTCGAGCGAAGGCCGGGTTGGCTGCAGGACTGATGAACAATGAACTGGAGCTGCAACAGGCGGATTAGGCAGACCGAGGCCAAATGCAGGATCGCCGCCTGGTTGGCGCCAAGTGGCGGCGCCAGGCGCGCGGCATCGGGGATGTGCTGTGTTACTATGCCTCACTGAACATGCCGGCACTGCTGAGGGCATTTAAGAATCATGCGTTGTAAACGCTTGATCACAAGTACAACCTAGCTCGTTCAAGGTGGTGATGTCATTGCGACTTGATGTCAACACCAGCGCCCCTGGCACTCACAAGGCGGTTGCCGCCAGCTCACAAGCCGCTACCCCAGCCTGCTCTCCATGCATTACACAACTCCCACTTCTCCTCCATTCAGTGCAGATCCATTCTGTCTGCGCAGCGGGAAAACAAGTGCCAACAAACTGGCTCATGTGTACCACCCGCAGCCGCACAGCCCCCAAATTCTAGCCCCCAACAACAGCCCGCCCATCATACGGCGTGACCTTTGGCGGCAACTGGTGAGCAGAGGGGGGTGCCGTGGGGAATCAGGGCGGGGAGGGTGCAATTACACAGGCTGGTGACTGGTCAAGCCAGCCTGGCGGGGAAACAGTTGAGGGTGAGACGCATTGAGTGCAGTACAGCCTGCCGGTTTCGACCCTCATGCATGAGATGCGCCCTACCCACGCTGGCAGCGCTAGCCAGCCTGGGGGGCCTTCAACACGCCTGCACCCTAACCTTAGTAACCTCCCTCTATCAGGCAGGGTTGGGAGGACCGGTGCCACCGCGCATGCTGCATGTGCTGGGGTTCAAGCGGACGTCAAGATGGTGATGTCATTGCAACTTGATGTTGACATCAACACCAGCGCCCCTGGCACTCACAAGGCGGTTCGCCAGCTCACAAGCCGCTACCTCAGTGTAGCAGCCGGCACTCTAGAAAGAGTGGCCGAGCTGTACAACTGAAACTAACAGCTAAAACAAAGCTAGCAGTCAGCAGAATCGATCAGCAGACCTGCCTGCTCCCAACCCAGCATGCACAGCATGATTCTGACCAGTCAACTCCCAGCTGACCAGCCAGTGCCTTGCCTCAGCTAAAGCTCTATTCTACTTCGCCCCGCACCGTTTTCTTAGTCGCATGCACCTCTTCCGTAATATCCAAGCCCGACCTGCTGCAGTGAGCCCTCGCCCGTTGCCCTGCAAAACAGTCCCTGCAACCCATAAGCCCCCTGCCATGTTTTGCACACGGCACCCAGATGTGAACCCCGGTTTGCTCCTCGTTTGGAACTCATTGACAGCCATCCTGCTTCTCTTCTGAACACTCTGAACGCCTCCTACCCCTTCGGGGTAAGAATGTAAACTCGCTTAAATAGCTAGCCGCCGGGAAGGTCGGCAGGCGTGTTACACTCCTGCTCTCCATACATTACACAACTCCCACTTCTCCTCCATTCAGTGCACATCCATTCCGGATCTAAAATCCAAGATCGTACCGCGCCCGCTGGCTCAGGGGGGTGTACCACCCGCAGCTGCACAGCCCTCAAATGCCAAACGGCGTGACCGTTAGCTGCAACTGGTGAGCAGAAAGGGGTGCCGTGCGGATGCAGGGCGGGGAGACCGCCATTCCGCAGGCTGGCTGGTGACTGGTCAAGCCAGCCTGGTGGGAAAACAGGTGAGGGCGAGGTGCAGGAGTGCCGCACAGCCTGCCGGTTTCGACCCCTCTTGCTTGAAATGCGCCCTCTGTCAACGCTAGCCAGCCTGCAGGCCCTTCAACACGCCTGCACCCTAACTCAACTCACCTCCCTCGATCAGGCAGGGTTGGGAGGACCGGTGCCACCGCGCATGCTGCATGTGCTGGGGTTCAAGCGGCCGACCTTTTGTGGCGGGCGGCGGCGGCGCAAGAAGGGAGCGGAGAGCAGAGCGCACCTGCGGCTGTGCCTGCTATGCCGTCCGCATGTGCATCTGCTGTCGCATCTGGCACAAGTGCCAGGGCACGGCGCAAGGTGTCCGCCTGTGGTACGCCTTGGCGCCTTCAAGACCGGCTCCACCGACCTCAGCAGAGAGGTGAGCTTCATCTAGATCGACCGAGGTGTGGGTGATTGTTGGCCAGCATTGAGTGAGTTGTGTGATTGGTGAGACCGACGGGTACCCACTGCCCTGCTTGCCCTGCTTGCAGTGGGGCGGCCCGCAGCAGAAGCAGCCGAGTGCGCTTGACAGTGTACGCACTGTTACCAACCGCCTGCCCCTGCTGACAGTGCCTCCTCATCTCCTTCCCCTCCCCCCTCCCCCCTGCCTCCCTCCCCAGATGTCCTGCTGGGTGGCAGGCACCTACCACCCTACCCAGACCTGCGAGCTGACTACCGACGTCACCGTGTGCATCGGCCGTAACTGGTGAGCAGAGCGGGAAGCTGTGGGGAGGCAGGGCTGGGAGGTGACATTACGCAGGCTGGCTGTGCCTAGTCACACGCCAGCCTGGTGGGGAAGCAGATGAAGGGTGAGGTGTGAGATTGCAGTACAGCACAGCCTGTCGGTTTCCACCCCCCCATGCTCAGCATGCGCCCTCCCCGCTGTGAGCTCACTCTAGCCAGCCTGGGGCCTCTGCATCAAGCCCAACTCTAAATCAGTTTCACCTGCCTCCCTCCCCTCCACCTACTCCAGGGGCCGCTGGGCCACCCAGGATGAGTGCTGCAAGTCTGGCCGCGCCTTCTCCGATGGCTGCACCAAGAGCCAGGCGTGCTGGGCGGGCTCCGATTGGTTCCCCGAGCGCAAGTGCGCCCAATTTGATGACGACGAGACGTGCCTGCGCGGCTGGGGGTCGGAGGAGGAGTGCTGCCAGGAGGGCGGCGCGCACAGCGAGGGGTGCGGCATGGTGCCGGGCGTCAACTAAGCTTGGCCACACTACGCCCCATCACCCCCATAAAGCACTCCTGTATCTCCATGCTCACCCACTCATGGGCTACCTCTGTGTATTTCCCGGGCCCCAGCTGACCCCACACCCCGCCGTCACCCCCGGTTCGAGCGGTTGAGACTGCAGCTTGTATGTGCCCACCGCCACCATCTCTCTGCACCCCTCGAGAGCCGAGCCCTATCCACCTGTTCTTGATGCGCCCGCCCCCATGCAAGTCACCCTTTCCAGATCCCCTCCATCTGATCACGAGACAATGTGCACCTCAACATCCTTTCACCCACTTGCCTACTTCCTTCACCCACCCGCCTTGCTTCTGTCTGTGACGATATGTTGCATCATGTAACGATACGTAATTATCTAGCCCTCTTAAATCAAGAATAGGAGCAGCTGTGCTGATCGCGGTGAGCTAAAATGGCAGGGGCAGAAGCAAGAGGTGGCACGGGCGCCGAGGCTGTAGCCCTCACTAACCCACGCTTTGCACGTCAAGATGATGGGGCCCGGTGGGATGCATGGGGTGGCCTGCCTGGCTAGGTCTTCATGGCAGCCCGCAGTTCATGGTGGACCATGGCAGCGACAGACAGAGCGGGGCAAGCCAGGCGCACAGCCGCCGCCACCTGCCGCACCTCTGCCGGGACTGTCCACGTTTGCTCATCGGCAAAAAACAGCAGGCGCTGCAGCGCTGGCAGGCGCCGCGCTGCGCTCCCCAGGGTTCCAGCCAGGTCGTCAGATGGTGGGCCCCTGGGCAGAATCACCCCCAGCAGGCGCAGCATGGGCAGCTGCCTGGCAGCTTCCCCTGTGGGCCCTGCCAGGCGGATCGCCATGCTGGCGGGCACTGCCAGCTGGCGCAGGCGGGCCAGCCAAGGGCCCGCAGGCAGCGCCGCGTCCCGTGCCACTGGGCCTTCCCACACGAGGCTCTCCAAGCGGCTCATCTGTGCAAGAGACGCTGGCGGGCTGCACATGAGTTGGCTTGAGGAGACGGAGAGGCGCACCAGGCCTGGCAGCGCACCCAACGCTTCATTTAACTCAGCGCCCGCAGCAGCCCCGCGACCAACAACGTCCGTGCAGTTGTTGAGGCGCAGGGAGGTGAGGCCGTTGAGATGCTCCAAGGTTTCCTGACCCGGCAGCCTGAAGCAGCAGTGGGCGCAGGGGGCGGGGGAGAGGCGGGATGAAAGGCGGGTGAGGGGCCGGAGGAAAGGCGGGTGAGGGGCCTTGGGCAGTGGGAGGCGCTGGGCATCCAATTATGTGCTGCCCTTCCGGCGGTTTTGCACCCCCGCTGCCTGGCGGCTTGCCTGCATGCGGTGCCAGTGAGCTGCCAAGCAACCAAACCTTCTGCCAAACGGGTTGCCAGCCGGCACCCTGACGTGCGCCTCCCCTTACCTTGCCCAATTTGCTGATCTGCCTGCCTCCCACCACTGCCCTGCCCGCCCTTATTGCCGCTCTTCTTCTGCCTCCTCACCTGTCGCAGCCCTCGAGTTCCAGGCTCTCCAGGCTTCCCGCCAGCTGGGACAGACTAACAGAATCCTCACCGCTGAACTGCATGTACCACACCGACAGGTGCTTGAGGCGGGGCAGGGCGGCCACCTGCAGCGTAGGGCGGAGAAGAGGGAGGCAATGCGAGGTGGGCAGACGGGCTTGGGGGCAGCGGGCAGTATTTTTATGCATCTGTGGTGCTGGGGTGTTGGAAGGCCACACGGCAACCCCCATCCCGCCCAGCCAAACGATTCCGCCAAATACACCCACAACAAGCCGCTGCTGCTGCTGCCGCCGCTGCCGCCGCCGATACAGCCGCCGCCGCTGCTGCCGCTGCCCCCGCTGGTGGCGCTGCTGCTGCCGCTGTTGGCGCTGCTGACTGCCTGTTCCCCCGGAGACCTCCCCTCCCACCCCAGCGCCTGCTGCCCTTCCCTATCCAACCTTCCCACCTGCGCCGGCAGACTGGCTTGACTATCCAGCTGCAGCCGAGTGAGGGAGGGTGGCAGGCTGGCTTTGCGGGAGAGCTCCACACTCTCTAGGGTTAGCTCCTGAAGGCCCGACATGCCAGCCAAGCGCGCCTCCATTGTCAGCACGCAGTTGTTGCTCCAGATCCGCAGCGTGCGCAGCGGCAGCGTGGCAAACCAGGCGGGCAGGCGCCGGTCTGGCACGTTCTCAAAAAAGAGGGAGAGCTGGCGCAGGCGGGTGGGCGCACGGCCGCAGGCTGCCACCGCTGCCAGCACTGCGTCTACCGCCTCGTTTGCATCTGCCTCATTTTCCTCAGACTCGTCCTCTGACTCGTCGTCTTCGATATTGAAGTGCGCATCAATCGTGATGTTCAGCACCTCCACCTCGCCTGCTGCGTGCTTCATGATCCAGGAAGCAAAGGAGTTTGCCCGCGGCAGCGTATCCTTCCCGTGATCAATGCACACGGTGATCTCGCGCCACAGCTCCGGCGCCAGGGACAGGCGGCCCCACCGCTTGGACGCCAGGCCCGCACCCAGCCTGCGCGGACAGGGGGCAGAGAGAGAAAGTTGGCAGGGTGTGCGAGGTGGCGGCAGGGGCCTTTGAGCACCCGCTAGCGGCGGCAGGCGGCGAGGGGTGCGCGTTGCAATTCTAATAGCTGCAGCGACTCGTAAGGTCAATATGACAGTGTGGCTGCGGCAGAGCACAGGGCGCCGCGGAATGAAGGGAGTGTGAAAGTTCAGCGCCCCAGCCGCCACACGCCAACCCACCTGTCCTCCATGTTCAGCTTAGAGAACACCGCGATCAGAAGGTCCTCGGTCAGGCAGCCGATGCCCGGTTCTGCACAGTTCCGCATGTTGTTCAAGCGTTGGGCTAGCCGCAGGCTGAGACCAATTAACAAAAGAACTGGAGATGCAAACCACGCGGATTAGGCAAACTGAGGCCAAATGTGATCTGCCGCCTGGTTGGTACCAAGTGGCGGCGCCAGGCCGCGGCCGTGGGGATGGGTGCTGCTGTTGCTGAGCTTGCCTCACTGAACACGCCGGCACTGCTGAGGGCAAGTCAAACCCATGCGTTATCAACGATTGGTCACAAGTAAAAACTCGCTCGTTCAAGGTGGTGATGTCAATGTGACTAGACCAGCGCCCACCTGGCGCTCAAAGACGGTTGCCGCCAGCCACAAGCCGCTACCGCAGCCTGCTCTCCGTGCATTACATAACTCTCAATTCCCCTCCAGGCAGTGCTCATCCAGGCTGTCTGCGCATTTGTAAAACCCAATGTCAAGATCGTAATCGCCCCTGCTGGCTGGCTCAGGTGTACTGCCCGCAGCCGCACATCCCCCAAAATCTAGCCCCCAACAACGCCCGCCCATCACACGGCGTGACCGTTAGCTGCAACTGGTGAGCAAAGGGGGTGCCGTGGGGAGACAGGACGTGGAGGCTGCCAAGGCGCAGGCTGGCTGGTGACTGGTCAAGCCAGCCTGGCGGGGAAACAGTTGGGACGAGGTGCACGAGTGCCGCACAGCCTGCCCATTTCGACGCCTCATGCTTGAAATGCGCCCTGCCCACTCTGTCAACGCTAGCAGACTGGGGGCCCTTAAACAAGCCCGCACCGTAAACGTAACACACCTCCCTCCTTCAGCCAGGGTTGGAGGACCGGTGCCATGGAGCATGCTTTGTGCGCTGGGGCGGGCGATGGGTGACCATTTGTGTCGGGCGGCGGCGGCGCAAGAAGGGAGCGGAGAGCGGAGCGCACCTGCGGCTGTGCCTGCCATGCCCTCCGCATGTGTATCTGCTGTCGCATTGGCACAAGTGCCAGGGCGCATCGTGTCCGCCTGTGGTGCGAACCTTTCAAACGGGCAGCCACGCAGCACCGAAGCAGGTTGTAACCAACTTGGCCAGGTGTCGCGCCAAGGGTGCTAGGCACTTTCAGCAGCATTAATACCACCCACATTTTCAAGTAGATGCTCACACCCCGCTTTTTTTATGCCAGGGCCTGTTGACATCAACATGAGTCGAGGCTGCGGCGGTTGGTTGGCGGCAGCGGTACTGCTCAACACAACAGCCACCAGCACAAAGTGTGGTTTCCTCGCCTTGGCACGGACTTCTGCCCGCTCACGCGTCCCATCACCTGCTCACATTGTTCCACCGTCTGGGTTGTTCCCATCAGTGCGTCTCGCTGACCAGTGTCTCGGGAGAGCCTGCGGTTGGTGCCTGAGAGTCGGGGGGCTTGTTCGCTTCGGCATCGCGATCAATCCGCAAACTAAGACCGTTATGGCGCGCGGAAGCTTCGTGGTGAGTCGTTGGCGGCACTTGTCATGGGCGGTGGTTCAGCCTGCCCGAGCCTGCCTCGTTGTTTATTCCTGCCGGCCCCTGCATATAAATCCGTTTGGCCCTGGCGATGCGTGCAGAGCGGCGCGCTGCTGCTCGTGGCACTTGCGTCACTGCCGGCGGGTGCCGCCGCCGCCGCCGCTCCCAGGCCACGACCCCGCGGCTTCAGCAAGCTGTGGGGCAAGAACGGCGAGCTGTATGATCCCGCCGGCCCGCTGTTCGACTTCAGCTTCGCAGGTGAGGCATAGGAAGTGTGCATTGCCGCACAGCAGTTGCCGCGGCTGCGTGCACCCTCTCCCCTAAGACAGTCGCTGGTTTAGTGGTTCCCCACAAAACCAGCGACTGTCTTGCAGGGGAGAGGGACCACTAAACCAGTTCACAGGGACCAGGCCCTGGCGACTGCTTATCGAAAAACACTGGTGTCAGCAAAGCCCACCTTTTGGAAATTCGTGCATGCATCCTTTCCAATGGGCGTCAAACTCCCACGCTTTGCCCGCTGCCCGCCGCCGCAGGCTACAAGCAGGGCGCTCCGCTGCCCAAGCCGCCCGCCACGCGCTCGGTTACCGAATGGCGCACGGGACGGAGCGACACAGAAATGCTCAAGGCAGCCCTGGCCTGGGCCAACAGCCAGAGCCTCACAGAGGGTGGGTCGTGCTGCAATGTGCTGTAGCGTTTGTGTGTTCTTGCATGGTGGGGCAATTTGCTCAGAGGTTGGGTGGGAGCTGGTCTCCCGTCAAGCGAGTTAGGGACACACGCACTGCGTTGGCAAAATAGCTTGCATTGCGTCACAATGGTCCTAGAACGGCCAAGCACGGCAGAGGCGGGTGGGAGGGCAGGGGCCATTTGGCACCTACCAACACAGCGTACTCAACGTGGAGTCTCTTTGGTGCAGCAATTTTGTTGTTCTTCTTGAATCGAATTTGCACACCTCAGTCCAGCAGGAGCCTCCCAGCACCCCTGCTCAACCCCGGATTTGAATGCCCCCTTCCCCCAAACGTAACCGCACAGGGCACAATGTGTGTTGCTGTCCGTCCCGCCGGGGCGGTACACTCTCACCTAGCAGCGCAACTCTACTCACGTTGTGCCACCACTCCTCCAACCCTCCTCTCCTCGTAACCCTGCCCTCTGTGCAGAGCACATTGTGCTGACCATCCCGCCGGGACGGTTCACTCTCACTGAGCAGCTCAACATCACCCGCTCCCGTGTCGTGCTGCGGGGAGCGGGGCGCACAAAGACCTCCCTCTACCTCCCCAACAGTGAGTGCAGGTCTAAGGGGTTAGGGTAGGGGTGTGTATTGTTTGCGCCCATGCCTGACTGCAAGCCCTCAAGCCCACCGGGCGCGTGTTGCTGGCCGCGGGGCAATCTCTTGGGGCAGGAAACGAGTGCTCTGCGTATGCCAACTGCTGGGGAAGGTAAGCGTGCCCTGCGGATGCCAACTGCTGAGGCAGGTGTGAATGCTGTGCGCATGCAAAGTGCACGGTTGGGATGACACGGGCTCCGTCCCTGGCACCACACACACGTGCACCGTCCCTGAGCCCTCCACCTGCTCCGCTGCTATTGCATTGCATCATTGAACCATTGTGGAGGACCCCCTTCCCTCACCTTCCGGCAGGCGGCTAACACCCACCTGCCTGCCTGCCCACCCCTCTTGTCCTGCCTAGGCATGACTGATCTGTACGGTCCTTATCCAGAAGGCACCGGCGGATACGTTTACTTTGGTGAGTGCGAACGTACTTTTGTACCAGAGGCAGAGCCTACAGCAGTCGCTTGCCCCCCGCCTGCGCAGCCGATAGGTGATAGGATTAGGGTTTAGGGTTTAGGCGGCTGCTCTGCTCCTGGCCATGTACCGATCTGTGTGCTTTGCCAGTGCAGCAGGTCACTCATTCATTCGCTTTACAGCGCAGCAGCGACACAAAAGCGTGCCGCAGGTGCGGCATCCCAGCATTGCAGCAGCCGTGCACCAGGCGTCTTGCTGAGATCACTGCCCCCAGTTTAGGTATGTCAATCGAACATTGCACCTCACGCTGCCCCCCGTGCCTCCCTCCTGACACCATGACCAGGCGGGCTAGTGTCTGTGCGCGGCACGGAGGGCAGGGGCGAAAGGCTGACACAAATCATCAGCGGCGCCAAAGGCAGCAAGCAGGTTGTGGTGAGCTGGCAGCTGTTGTGCCACCTGTTGACCTCACACCTCCGTGCCTATGGGGCCTTTGCAGCTGCATGGTGTGTGGCCTCTTTTGCTGTCAGTGGAACCCATGAGAGCTGCCTCCATGCATGAATGGATTGCCGGATGGCCAGCCCGCGTGCACGCCACCACCACTGAGTCATTGCCTGCCTATCATCCAGCATACCTGGCACACCGACATTCCCGCCTGCCTGCCACGACTCCCGTCCCACCTGTCTGCCTCCTGCCTGCCTATCACCACCACCTCCCTCCCTCCCCCTCCCTCCATGCCTCCTCATCTTCCTCTCCTGCCAGGTCAGCGACGCCTCAGGCCTGCAGGTGGGCCAGCTGTACGAGCTGCTGTTCACTGACGTGGACGGCAAGTTCAACAACGCAATGTGAGATGTCTCGTCTGCTTGAGATTGTTTGGTGCTTCAATCGTCAAGTAATAGGACTAGACGCGAACCCCGCATTGCAACACTTTTGGGAAGTGTAGCATTCCCCCCAAGGTCGCTTCGCAAACCATGTGTGGTGTTGCATTGTTTGTTGGTGCAGGTACAACAACCTGTGGGAGGCCCCAGCCAAGTACGCCGGCCAGCAGCGGGTGGACTTTGCCACTCGCATCACCGCCATCCAGGGGAAGGTGAGGGAGGG